>JAJVSH010000029.1:593259-951688 GCA_021460005.1 Tetramorium alpestre
TCTCTCTCTCTCTCTCTCTCTCTCTCTCTCACGCCCCCTTTCTCCTTTCGACTTTGCTATCCCCTGTCGTATACGTCCGACGGGGCAATCCCACGGTCTAAGTAATTTAACTAAAACTTCTCGGACATTTTTCCACCATTTTCGAGCTCCGGGATTCTTTTTCTCTCTCTTTCTTTCTCGTTCCCTCTTTCTCTCACTCTGCTTTTCGTGCCGATACGTCATGCGAACGTCGTTTATTTGCAAAACAGGCATTTCTTAAACCTCGTTGATTAGACATGAGAATAAATAAGCGCAATTCACATATGAGAGACCGGACGTAGAACGTATTGCATTTTGTGGAAAATTTGCTGTAATTGTACCATATTTAAACGACGAAAGAACGGGACCTTTACGGCTAGATGTTGAAAAAATGTAAACGTGTTCTCGTTATCAGCTGTCATTGAGCATCACAGACTTTTCGAAACGTTTTAACATGACGATTTTTGTAGTTCTCATATCGTTAGGTCAATTATTGTTAAACGTCGTGGATTCCGTTGGGATCCATTTACAGTACACCGTATGCGAATTTATCAAAGCGCATAAGCGTGGTAATATCACGACCATTGAGACAGCCGGCATGAATTTTGCCATTTTGCCGGTACAGCGGCTTTACGCTAAGCGTTTCATCGGAAAATTGCTCATACATATTATATGCATTGCATCACGTGCTTATATGTTTTTCTGTAACTGCGCACAGCGCTGAGAGACAACCTTTAATATGCATCAGAGCACCATACGCAAACTAGTCCGCAACGTGTCCAACAGAATTCGTTATTGATACCAATGTAACTTTAACACGCGGCACTGCGTCAGGATCTTACATTTCCACAGGCGCGATAGCGTTCCGAGAACTGAATAAAAAAAAAACAAGAGAGAGAGAGAGAGAGAGAGCTTTGATCGCACCGGCGAACGGTCGAGAGGCAGCAGATAGTAAAATCTAGACTCGTCCGTCGTTAACGAGACACGGATACGATTACAAGGGGATAACGACCGCCCTTGGAAAAACATGGAGGAGGACGGGGAGGGAAGAGGACCAGACCGCTGGACATCGCGCGGCGCGCGGTCTTTTATCACCGGCCGCGCCGATAATGCGGCGTTGTTAACGCGGCCGAATCCAATATCTGGCCGGCAAATTGGCAGCGAGGGCGGCGAGACGAGGCGGGAGGGAACGTGGGGAAAACGGAAAAGCCGTCCGCAAACAGTTGTTATTAATAATATGCAATATGCCGGGGCCCCGTATCTGCGTAAGCTTCGGCGATATCCGGCCGCCACTTACAGCGCGCGCACGGCAGGAGAAACGCTGCCCGGCTGCCGCGCTTCGCTAATGAGGTAGGAATTAATTAATCGGGGCCTGCGCGAGCGAACGAGGGTGGGAGGGGAGGGAAGAACGGGGAGGATGATCCTGGATAGCTCCCGGAACGGGGGGGATGCCGCTGACGTACGAGTTTCGCCGCGCTCTTTCTTGTGGCCTCTCGCCGGAGCTTCGCAACCACCGACTTCAGCTGCCAGCTTTCGTGCTGCGACCGCTAATCGAGGAAAAGTCGCAGAACACGAACAATTTGAAAAATAATTTGAACAGATAATTTCACGATTTTCATTTGTATTATTTTATTTCAGTTTATAATTTCATACATTTTCTTTATATTTTTAACTTTACGAAGCTGATTAGTTTGGCTGGCGAAAAGCTTGTGTCTAATGTCCATTTTTAGTATTTTTACCAATACAGATTAACTTTAATCTCGGTTTAACATCCTTTTCTAATTCTTAGGACTAAAAAAAGCTAGAAAGTAAGTTAAACCGAGATTAAAGTTAATCTGCCGTGATAGAAATAGACATAAATAAGAGAAACGCGTGGGACTCGCGCTTGACACGCGCGGCACGTGACTTTCGGTCGAGGATGCCGCGCTCCGACGAACGCTAGAGTAATTTTTCTCTTAACGCACGAGTACCGAGATAGCGGATAGTCGGCTGTTCTCTAATTAAATATCTCGACAATTAGTAGCCGCAGATAACTGCGCGCACGCACTCTCCGGCGTGTTACACATCGCGTAGGCAGCTTCTATCCGTTTCGTTAACGAGGCAGATTATTCGCGTCGGCTCGACTGACAAGAAAACTAACGAGGGTGTGCATAGGAAATGGTTTGTCGTTTGCACGCCGATAGCACGGCGGCGGCCTCAACTCGAAAGATAAGTGCATCTGTCAACAGGCGGTAAGTTCTTTTTTCTCCCAGCTTCGAGAACGAAAGCGCTCGGAGGAGAGAGTCTATAATTTACTCGTTAACGCGTGCAGAAGAAAAAAAAAATGTGAAATGTCGCGTGATTCTAAAACTCGTCTCGCAGAAAATTCCCGGAAATAACATATTCCCGGAATGTTTATATGGGATCTATTGAAATCGCTTTAACTCTTAAATGCTGGCACAAATAATAGTAAAGCTCTCCGACAAGAGCTATGAAGAATTTGACTTGGAAATTTATATTTCTGCATCTAATACAAAATCTATCAAAATCAAGTATAATGTACATGACTGTTAAAGAAACACAAAGTTACTCTATTTTTTATAATTTAATTTTTACATAGATTTAAAAAACATGTTTCGAGAAGTAGAGATCGATTTATAGTAAATAGAAAAGAAAAGAAAGAAGCGAAAGAAATAATATTTATCTACAAATTCAATAGGTAATGTAAATTTTGCAACAGATGTTCGTTTCTAATCACAAGAAAAGTTTTAAGCGAAAATTTTTAATATTACAATTTCACCCTAATGGTATACGAAGAGACATTTCGATATTCCGTGAATCGCTCGCTATTCCACTTAAATCTTACGCTGTAACTTCACGCCAGTTTGAAATTTGAATAAAAATAAATTTTTTTTGCGTCTTGTTTGTGCGTATCTTTGGAGGAGAAAAGAAACGATTTTAGATCGATGTGTAAAACTCGTCGCGTTAGTATAGCGCGATGTCCAGTAGCTACGAGCCGTGAACGTAAACAATGCGGCCGGCCGGCCGGCCTCGTCGGCGAATTCCAGGAATGCCCGCCCGCACGGCGTCTTCACGCCTAGCCGAGCATCGACATCGTAAACAAAACGCCAAGGCCGAGGAGCTCGCATCTACTCCCCGTCCCGCTACGTCCAGATATTTTTTGAAATAACTTTACGCGCAGAGTCGTGCCGGCTGTCGCGAGGATCGGATCGTGCGCTCCACGCTCCTCGCGTTTCCACGTGTGTGACGAATCGATGAGTTCGAGCATTGTTCGTTCACTAATAATCGGCGACAATAACCGTTGCGTGATATTCGCCGGTGTTGTATTCGGCAAGTTTCTCGATTAAACGATGTGCCACGGTCGTTTGATTCGCGTATATACACAGAACGCGTGTTCGTGCGCAGTGATTTCCGAATCGCGATCCGCAATACGTGATCCGTGTCATCAAGATGCTCATCTCGCTCGCTCGGCGAGCGGATCACCGCGAAACACCGAAAAATCCGTTCCATCAGTAATAATCGGCCGCGCGATTACGTGTGCGGCGGGGCGGAGTGCAGTGATTTCCGGAGTCGCGAACTTTTGGACGAAGCAAAGTATGCAGTTGACTTTTGAAATTTTCGTTCAATCGTGTGACAGTGCATGACTAATTGTAAGTGTTTGTTTCCGATGTATCGATTCCTGGAGCGGCACATTTTTAAAAAGGATTTTACGGACCACCCCGGAGCGGAACAAACTACAGTCACTCTGGCTGGTGAGTAAAATTAATTATTTATTTGTTATTTAATTTTCTTACGGATACCGGCACGTGTACGTTTAATTTTATATTGCTGGCCTAGAAAAGCGAACAACGTCGCGATTAAATATTCACCGCAGTATTTTTTATCCTTTTCGCGTTTCTTTTCTTTATGTAATTCTACATTACTCGCGTATTTTAATACATCCTAATATTATATCTCAATTTTCATTGTTCTCTTTGATGATTTACAATTAAGTAAAGGTTAATGATATTACACATCTTTTAAATAAAGATAAGTGCAAAAGTTTTTTTAATTGTGAAACACGTTGTGCAGCATTCTATCGATAATCGTTTTACCGTGAATTTAATAGATTTCTAAATGTATTTTACATTTTGCACGAGTAATCCAGTTAACAGATTTAAAATTTAAATCAAATAAAACGTATTTGAGCAAAAAAGAATGTTTCTAAATGCTATTTTATTACAAAAAAATTTTAATTCTTTAAAAGTTCCTCTTTGAAGAAGTTAAATATTTGCTGCGATAATACACGTGCTCGTAACTGTGTAACTTTTTATTAAGTGTTAATTAAAATGTTTAAAAATAATTATCGTACAGGATGATTGTCATATATTAAAAATATCTATTATTTATATAAATATTCATAACGATATTCGTTTGCAACAGAAACGGGCCAATATAAAGTTTAATGGCATGTAATTAATTTCAAAAGTCGAATATTTTGTTATTTATTCACATTTTCCCTGGATGACAAATATAGGTCTTTAATTTGAAATTTTTTTCTAAATATCTTTGCTCATTGAACTTTGCGAAATTGGAATGGAAATTTAATACGTGGGCGAGAAAAATATCGTGTGAATAACTGACGCGAGAAATAATTAAATAATCGAAAGATTTAATTAAATAATGAAATGTGTTTGAATATTTATTCATATAATTTATTCTACATATAGTTGCGTTTTAGCCAAAATGGAAATAATTAAATAACATGCGGTAATTAATATACGTAAAATGCATGATAAAATAATAATTATAATGTATTAATTCTTCCAGGTACAGAGCCGAGAGCGTACTTAGCTAGGGTACAACGACTGGTGAGTGAACTTGTTTATCATGTTTGCATAATGTACAATTCTGATATCCGTTGTCCTTTTATTCGCCACTATTTATCAATTATTAAATATCGTGCTCATCTTCGTATTTCGCATTTCTACGAATAAATAACAAGATGCAAAATTACTTTCTCCCTATTTCGATCGGCAGAGGGTAATTAAAATATGCGATAATAATGAGCAGCGATCGCGATTATTTTCTATACTTAATTATTTATTCGATCATTGCCTATTCTCGTTTTGTCGAAAAAGGCCTGAAATCGTAATCAACAATACGGTTATAAAAATTATTTAGTCTCACATTTGAGCTTCTCAGAAATCAACTTCTAACTTTCGTAACTTTTCTAACTCTAGTACCAGAGTACATTTAGAACTTTATCGATTTTTTAACTTTGTATTTCATGGAGTTGATTTGTTTGGCTTTTACGAAACTCATTAATACCAAAATCCTAGGCGTATATTAATAGAAAATCGGTCAGTTTGTAAATCAAATCGCGATGGATGTATTTTTTCTTTCACGTCTCTATATCTATCTTACCAATAATGAAGAAACGATAGCGTTCTAGAATTACACAAGTTTTTCATTGAGTTGTATATAGATGAGACATACTTTTTCGCTCGAACAATAGATAGTTTTAAGAAGGCATTTATAAATTCGGTCTGATCAAGAGATATCGAAGCCCGACCCGTTAGCGTTACGCAAAAATAAAATTATGACGGGGGGACGTCGGGCAGAGACAGAAGCAAGAAGAGAGGGAGAGAAGAGAAGGCTTTCTCGCGCGAGCGGCGCTTTCTTCGGGTTGGCAATCCTTCACAGTTAACGCCCCTAATCGTATTCATTAAAGTGCTCTCAATGCTTTTACACGGCTCTCAAGCTCCCGCCACCACTTTCTCGCTCCCGCTTCTCGCAAACGCTTCTTCCTCGCCCCCCCCTCCCCCTCTTCCCTATTCGCGTCGTGGTCCTTCCGCCTTAGCGCCTCCGCTTTCAGCGCCCAAGATTTCGAGCGGATTCCCTCTCTCTCACTCTCCCTATAGGTTAAATAAAATCTATCTCTCTCCATCTCTATTTCTCTTCTCTATCTATTAAGCTCTCTTCGTCGTCGACTCGTTTTCTCCATCCTGTTTTCTTTTCTCTCTTTCTTCTCTCCCTTTCTCTCTCACGTTCTCTCGGCTCGGTCGTCGACGAGAGAGCTTTTAAGTTAGCAACAATGCGCGGATTTATAAACCAGCGGCACCAGGCATTGTTATCGGCGAGTGATTGGAAGCCGTCGTTTCGACACCGGTCGAATACCAACCATCGGTTGCCCGGGCCATTGTTGACCCCTTTATCTTGGAAATTCGTGGGTGTGCTACGGTTTCTACCTTCTGCATGCCCGCCCGCCCGTCCATCCGTCCGCATGTACGTTCGTTCGTCCATCCGTCCAGGGACTCGCTAAATCACTCGGGTTTTATTGATGGACCACGGGGCAGAAAGGCGCGCGCCGCCCGAGCGGGCCGGTGCCTCGGTATCACGACTGGTGATAAACGGTCCATTGTGGACCGTCTTTTCTTCACGGTTCCTTAGTGTGTCGCGCGTGCGGTAGTTTCGACCGTTTCCCATTTGACCGCCGTATTCGGCTGCCCGCCGAATCGAATTTACTTGTTCCTCCGGTCGCCGAATGACAGGACCGCGTCAATGTATGTCGAGTCCGGATTGATGTGGCATAAATGCAACAATGACGCGATCGAAGACATGCGAAACGGAGAGACATTATGTTCGCGATAATGTCTTATTTGGGGAAATGGAAACACGTTTAATCGGACGAGGACATTGAACTGAAAAAAATTATTTATNTCTTTCAACATAAAAATTGTCAAGATAAAAATAATTATAATTATATTTATTATTATAATTATAGATAAAAATAATAATTATAATAAAATAATTATTGAGAAAAGTATGAGACGATATGACGTCTGTTAAATTTTTAAACGCAAGAAAAACTTGTATAAGACATTATTCCAAATTAATTCATATCGATCAGCTTGAAATAACAGGATCATAAATTAATAATAAAAAGCTTCAATCGATCGACAGTTTCACTTGTTTTTATCACAAAAGTTTCAGTCTTTGTTAAATATAAGTAGAGAATTGAGAAGTAATCCTGAACACGAGTTAGTTTCGAATAACAGTATTTTTCGGGTCCATTTCAAGCGAAGAACTGCCACTTTTCGGACAAAAGTTGTACCGACTGTATAGAGCACCTATATTTCTCGTCGATAGTGCAGCTTTTGTTCGAAGAACATGGCTTCCTCACTCGAGAACGATTAAAAAAAAAAAAGAAAGAAAAAGCGCCGTTGATCAGTGCGCGTTCAAGATCCTTCTCTCTCTTTCCCGCGACTAAAGGGTTAAAGCCGGACCCGCGTTGCTCGCCCTGACGAAGGAAGCGTGACCGCTGTCCGGAATACATATGTAGATGGGATTTCAAGTCCCGCATTTAACCGCCTTACATCGGCGTAAACGCTCGCCGTGTCGCGTTCTCACCCCTAACGTATGTGTTTCACGTTTTCTGCGCCGTCGGTGTAGCTTTAATGCGGAGCACGTGGATACGCGTCGATCTCGCCGAATTATACGCGTCGGTGACACTCGTCGGTACAATGGGGTACCGGGGTGAATCGCGCGTTTCTACCCCCTCGGCTCGCAAGCTGACTTTCCCATGATGTGCCCGTAATCAGATCATCTCTATCCTACACACCCTACCAATACCATACATCGCGTTGTGCCATGCCATACCCTACCCTGTCCCACCCTGCCTACCCTACCACATTATGCCGTCAGCTTCTCTTCTATCGGCTGTGTCACACACGTCCATACACGCGTACAATCTGCTCCGTAATCCCGAATTTTCTAACTAACTGGTTTTTTACGCATCGCTCAGCTGAATAATCAATCTAACGATTAGTTTTTGTTGTTGGAGTAACGGCGAATATATAATGGCGAAAAAACACATTGTATACTATCATGCGCTTTGTACTACGTGTCTGCGGCACTTTTTTTTTACTCCTCCTTCCTGACTTGTTGTCTAAATCAAAACGTGAGAATTTGTAGACGCAGCAGTAAACATAGATTTTTAGGCATTAGTGACAAGGATCAAGTTTAATCCGATTTTTAATTTATTCATAGTAATTATATAATTGATTCACCGTAATTGCTTAATTTTCATTAAAAACGTTCTCCTTTTTTTATTTTAAACTAAAATAACGCAAAAACTCACATCTATCAAACATTGTTGTAATTTACGAGCAGCATTTTAAAGTTGATCTTTTCTAAAAATGCTGACGCGAAGCGACGACATGACAACCCTTTGCTTGTGGTTTACGGCATTGCGTGAATTCTTACGCGCGCTAAAATGTACATATGAGATACATTGTGTTGCGCACAAAGAAATATCGATTTTCAAGAGCGGCCGGCACGTGTCCCAAATACCAGGACACGTGCCGACCCGCTTCGGTTCCGAGAAACCACAAGATACATTAGAGAGAGGGAGAGAGAGAGAGAGAGAGAGAGAGAGAGAGAGAGAGAGGGAAAGAGAGGGAGACATCGCAGCCGCATTTGATAATTCGGCCGCACGCGTCTCTTGCGTTTGCATCGCGTATACGAACGTTACACATATATAAATACGCTTGCGTATCGATCCCATACGCGCGATTTCGAGGTTGCCCTTCTCGCAGTCTGCCGTTGGAGGCAATCTTCCATCGATCTAATCCGTAATTACGCCGTTGAAAGAGCGACCCGGGAGTCACGGACACCTCGATAACGGAGAAAAGTTCCCCAGTCATTTTTCAGACGGGTAGACCCTGCGATCAGCTACAGCCGTATATTCCCTCCGTCAGAGAGATGACATCTTTCATACAAATGCTATTAAAACTATTTATGTCGGATTACTGCTATTAATGTTGTACTATGAGACGTTAATTTATTATGTAACATAAATTATTGTTATTTATTTTTTTTAATATGCTATTGATGAGAAACTATGTATTGCAATTTCACACTTTTTCTTTATTTATCTTATCTTATTTATATTATCTTATCAATAGAAATAAAATAAATATTAATTTCTTAATAATCATTGAATGTAATATTTAAAAAAAAATGATAATTATTAAGGAATTCAAAATTTAATTTCAAAAGGGTTTAAATAATTTGTTACAGTTAAAATTTGCATAAATATACCTATCGATCAGATAGCAGTCTACTCACAAAATTAGAATTAAAGTAGCAATAATTCCGATTACTCTTTCAAAATCGAGTAAAATAAAACGGTTTCTTAAGTAATTTAAATGAGTTCGTAAAATAAAGAGTAATGTATAGGAGCGACAGTAATCAACAGATTACTGAATCTACTGAATTTAATTTAAAATACAAGGAAATTAAATATTTGAGTATATATACTCACACATTAAGAGGCGCGAAAATGCTTTACCTACATGGTACACGATTTATACAGTCTTTTCGTTTATTAGAGATGAAAATTGAAAAAGCACTCTGTAGAAAATAGTACTTATAAATTTCTACTTTGTGATCTACGCACGATTAATATGTTTTTATCTATATTTTAATTTCGAATATATCTTATATTGTATCTTGAATCTTTCATCCATTTAGATAAAATTTGCCCCTCAATTACAAGAGTACATGATATATGATGAATCGCGTGATATTGATCGTTTATTAAAAATTAATCCGTGGTACATCAAATGAAATATTTAGTACCGTCGATTACTGTGTTAGCATAATACATTAATAAGCTAATAAGTGAGGACCGAGATGAGTGCTTATTTTTTGAAGCATAAAGCTATTGGCGTGGCGATAACTCCCCAACGGATACAATTTTGGTGCGGTGGGATGGCCTCAAGGGTAAAAATTCAAAGACGAAGAAACCAACTGTACCTATTGCACTTTTAACACTGCATTGCCACGAGTCACTCAATGGTTCTTATGTGGCAAAGCGCATAGGTGCTCAAGTTGAAAGTGGTGGCTCGGTATCCTGAGGGTGTCAAAACCCAACGATGGGAAAGAGCAATCTTAACACAGCAGTGCCACGAGCCGCTCAATGGCTCTTATGTGACTTCAAATCGTCGGCGATCGTATAAGCAGACGTTCCGTCGCGTCGCATTTTTGGAAACGTTGTCTGAGGTCTCATGTGAAAGAACTCATTGCGATAATTAATCCACACGCGATTGTAATCAGCGTTTTCTAATTATGTTTTCAAAAGTGCTATGCAAAAGTTTGATGCTAATTATTAGTGTGTAATCGCAACTATTTTCATGGTATCAAGCGCAATTGCTGTTCAAATGGCGATCGCGGATAACCTTGATAATTGACTTTACTGTGCGTGGAGGGGCAGGCAACCGGTCGTACCGGTGAAGCGTGAAGATGATTCTCATTGTGGATTGAGCTCGCTCTCCACTTTTCGAGGATCTTTCTTCTCGTCGCTGTCAGATACTATATATTGATCACGCAAGTTAAGTCTTTAATTAGATAAATTGAGCTAGTTGTCCGATTTTTAACGTTTGAAATAATACGGATTATTATTACGGATTAATTATCGCGAATAAAATTGAAAGTTGATTCGTATTTTCATTATTAGTGTCGTGATTTTGAGTGGAGAGCCTCTATAGATTGATTTTTGCCCGGTGGATATTCGAAAAAAGCGGAATCTTGATAAAAAAACTAAGATTATATTATTTATGCATTTTCATATTGTCAAAATTTCAAATTCAGGTTCTAAATTATGAACCTGCATCATTAAAAAAATCAATATATTATTAATAATATAATTATACATATGAAGCTAATATTATAAATATATGCTATGTCGCATATATGTATATACAATATTTTTAACGCGACAATATAATGGATGACAATATTATACATGTACATACATATGTATAAGTAGAAAATATATTAGCTTCATTTATTTTGTCGGTGTGAAAAATATATCGCAAATTCTCCCAATTCACGCAATTTACACGATTCAATCCGTAACATGTGCATAACGGCTGTAACGGTTTTGTGTGCAAATACGCTCACACGCTTCTTTGCCGCGCTAATCTGTCCCTAATCGCGCACCAGACTTTGTCACGGCGCGGTACCGTTTTCCCCGGCGATTCAATGTGAACCACCGTGAAGGATCCGCACCCCTCTCGACGACTCTCTTGCAACACGACGGTAAACAAGTGGCCGGGTTTTTCTTTGCACAATATGTTGCAGGACCATTACTTAGTCGTGGCAACCTCCGTTCTCGCGGGGAGAGTGGCTCTTACCTAAATAACCACTCAGTCACTCGCAGACTTCTCTTAGCCGTAGAGGACGGCGGGAAAGAGAGAAACAGAGTGAGTGAGACAGAAACAAGGATAGAAAGAGGGAGAGAGAGAGAGAGGGAATAGTCTGGGAACGAGAGAGGATAAAAGATGTGAGACGAGGGGCAAGCGAGCAGCCCGACCGGGCGGGGGTGGCCCCGATACTATTACGTGATGTAAGAGTAACCGAGCATCCAGAAACCACCCCGTCAGATTAACGAGGCCATTCTCCGATTGATTTCTCGAGGAGCGCGCTTCGACCGTTAACTTCTATATCGCGCTCTCGCGAAGGTGGAACGACTGCTTTTTGCGCGATCCGATATACAGGGCGATATTGAACTCCGGCCGATGGACTTTTAGCTATTAGACAGATTATTTCATCAATTTGGAGCCCATTTCTTTTCTTACACAAAACATTCGTACTATCAGTATTATCATTAACAACATTTATTATATGTTTCAATAAATTCTTTCCAAATTATTAAATAACAATTAAAAAAAACTATAAAAGATAATAAATTATAAACAAGTGTAGGTAAAGATCTTTAGAATACATTAATATTCAAGATTCAAATAATTACGGAATATTGTTTTTTAATTATTTTGCAGATTTTATCCTGATAGAATAAATATTTTAAGCTTTATTATTAAAATATTGAATAAAAGACATTTTGCGAAAAAATAAAAATATTGGCAATTATCACTAATGCAAGCTATTGTAACTAAAGGACGCATTGCGTAAATTCAATCTCTCTCCCCCTCTCTCTCTCACTCGCTCACTCACTCCCTCGTTCCTTTCCGCCTGCTGAATCTGCTGATTCCGCAAGAGCTATGCATTGCAGCAGGCGAAACATATCGAATGGCGTTATTCGCGCCACAGAGAAACGGAACTCGAGATACAGAGGGGGCCGGGAGAGTGTGCGAAAGGAGGCGAGACGAGACGAGACGAGACGAGACGAGACACGTAATGGCGTGTCGGAGTTAACCGGTTGATAACCATCGGCTATAATTAACTCGGGAGAACGGTGAACGAGCACCCGAACCCGATAACTGCACCGAACCGCAAACTATGAGTTTACGATACGTTTGTGTGCGCGTCGGAGGGAGTGCTTCTTACCCTTTCGACAATCGCGGGTTTCTTGACGAGGTCGCGGGGCATACTTCACCTGGTTGCAGGGAGAAACCAGGCTGTAATCGGAATTACGTTCGAGTGCATTATATGCCTCCGAGTACGGAGCATCCCATATACGATATAATGTCTATTTTACGGCTGGGTGACTTCATTAACTGACGATAATATTACTTACGCGTCAATAATGTGGTTTATCAAAATCAAAGGAGTACGACATTCGAAATCGTTCTCGAGAGCCTTTGTAAAAAATCCAGTATTAAAATTACGCTTGACAATATGAATTAAGATGCAAAATAATCCTGAATTGATAAATATATTTCAATTACTTGTTTATACGCAAAAAACATTTAGCCGGATATATATTTCATAAAGTCAGAAATATAAATTTCTCGCACTACTAATTATACATTTACGGATTGACAATATAAAATATGAGTGTAATTGAAATATATTATATTATAACGCAACAAAAATGGCGAACTAGTTTTATCTTATATTTTAATTTTAATGCAAACAGCGAATAACGAAAAGTAAAATTTTTACTTAAATAACGAGCTAAATGAGGATCTATTCGAGTAGTGTCTGATTTTCTCTGCGGATTATATACAGCCGGAAACGAGTCTCGCCGGGCGTGAATAATTGACGAGAGCATTTGGCAACCGGGCGGCGATCTGTTCGCAGTCGAATCCGCAATTTTCGTTAAGCGTCGATTTTCTTCCTTTTTCCTGCTCACGGGACTTCGTCTCGCTTCTTCCTCCGAAGGGGAAGGCTTGTCCGCCGCGCCGCCGAGAGGAAGGAAAGCTACGCCACACCGCACAATCATCGGTCAGTCTTTTAATTTCCTATATTGGAATGAGAGCATGTGTGTATACGGATTTGGAATTGGTGTGCGAACACGCGTACGTACGTGAGCGACGTAAGGATCAGTGGCGGATATAAAATAGGTGCGCGCTCGAGGCTTTCATATAATACATTGAGTAAACCTCTTGGTTTCTTATACACCGTTGGTGACCTTTAACTCGAAGAAGAGAAAGACAGAGATATTGTAATTCATCATTACATGATCCGTTTGCGCGGTATCATATGAGAGATATATTACACCCTACGGATTATATCACGCCTGGGGCGTCAAATCGTCTTGACTCGTCACTGACGTGTAGTGAGGATGAAGGTTCGACGAAGGAGGGAAAGAAGGAGGGTGCTGTGAATGAGATAGAAAGAGTCAGACGAGATGGAAGTGAGAGAGAAAGAGAAGAAAAGAGAATGAAGGATCACAGGAACATGGAGGAGAAAGAGAGAGAGAGGAAGGAAGGGAAGGAGAGCGAAGGATGAAGGGATGGCTCGTGCGCGAGGGTCGGCACGGAGTGGTAATTGGCTGTCAGTGCTTCCCAGTCCTACCAACCACCCAACAACCCCGAGAGATTGGTATCGCTTATAATTAACTTCTCCGTGCCACGAAGCCACCGTTTCCATCGGCGTCCACGAAAGGAGGTAGAGAGGGAGGGAGGGNGGGAGGGAGGGAGGGAGGGAGGGCGGTAGCTGGAAAACAGAAGTATAGAAGATCGCCAGGGATCAGCGGCGGAGCGCGGAGGGGTTGTTCCACGACATAGGGTGGACGATAGTGTTTCTGGACGGTCCGGAAGTCCGAAAGATGACTGGATGCGGGTAGCCGGATATCCGCGGATCTCGGCTTTCACGATGTATTCGTGACACGTAGGATGCTTGGCGAAGAAAAAAAGTGCAAGTCGAAGATTCAATGACCGTGGGTGTTGGAGCATAAATTTTAGGTCACTGAATGCGGAATGTTTTTCATTCGACTTGACAGTAAAACAGTAACATTAAATGTAGATTTTACTTACGCGGTAATTCACTTTACCCTTTAACAACGTTTATTTTATCTACCTCTAATTAGCGTGTATCTCTTTATGTTAATATTTCTGTAAAAATCATAATTACGGCTCGTATTTTTTTCCATTATATAAATGCAGAGAAAAAGTAATAAACGTGGCATAGAATATAACAGAACACGACAAACGAATTTAAGAACAATCTTCAATCCATTACCTCATTTCGATTTTGAGACAAAATTTTATTACGAATGAAATAATTTAAATTTTATCTATTGAGTAAAAATAATTAAATTTAATATTAAATAGAATAGATTTTATCTATATAAATAGAATAATTATTTATATGGATAAAATCTTTCTTTTCCTCTTTTCCGTCATCTAATTCTCAAATATTAGGCGATCAAGTATTTCAACGACTTCAGAGTTGATTCAAGACCTTTAGAAAGTAGAAAGAGCTCAAATCAAATAAAAACATTGATATTTCCATTGGCTTTATAACGAAGTATTGGCTAGAATCGAAAGTCAAGTTCCGTCTCTGTCCCAACGTTATTCTTGCCTTTTCTCTGAAACGAGTCGCAGCGTTGCTCTTGCGATCCGCGTGTGTCGCAACAACGTCGTTATAGCTCGGTGATGTCAACGGCAGACCGAAGCTAAGCGCGTGCAGGTTGCATCAAATCAGCGGGCTAACGAACTCGCAGCATCCGCGCGCGCGGTGCGGCGCGGCGGGTTGGTTACCGTCGTGGAATACGACGTGAGTCCGGGGCATCAACCGCTGCGTCGAGCGTGTACCACCCGCCACACATACTAGCCCCCCTTTCCCCTGGCCCCTCTACCCCGACCGGCATATAGGATCCACGGAATATCAGTGCAACCCTCCGGTAACTAGTTTCTGAGCAGGTCACCCCAATTAACGTTTCCACGTATAGCACAACCGCCCCTATCGTCCCAGCCTTCTCTCCCCGTCTTGCTTTCGCTCGCTCGCTCCGTTCTCTCCGTCTCTCTTGCTCGCCTTGGTGAGCTTCTCCCTTTTGGTTCCGAGGCTCCTACCGTTTTCCGCTGTGCGTCGCGCCGCGGTAAGTCTCCCAGAAACTTATAATTGCGAAAGGAGTCGGCAATTATAATTGCCTCAGACCGACGGAGACGGCTGTAATTATCCAAAAAGTCGGTGCACGCCGCGAGAAGCGCTCGAGCACCACGGCTCCGCGCCGCGCCGGCTAGCTGCACGTAGTTTTCTCGAAATCGCGGGGGATTAAGGAGAATAACGGACGAGGGAGAGCGCGCGCGCGCGTTTGCGCCCGGCGGAAAATTTCGCGCAGCTCCCGCTTATGGGTAGACGCAGTACGGATAGAAGCCCCGGCCTCGAATTAAAGTTCGTTAATTATTTGCATACTTGGGATTCGACGCCGTCCAAATCGAGACCTAATTCAAAGCTGTTAATGCCGGGAATGGCGGGACATTGTTTCGGTCGTGTCGCCATCAATCTACTCGCGGTGTAATATATTTTCACGAAGGAGATTTTCGCGATGGCGAAACGATACAAAAAAAAAAAATATATATATATATATATCTGATACACCCCGCAAGCATCTTTATTTCTATTTCTCGAACGTTCGCGAGCAATTCAACTTTCGTTATCTGGTTATCTGGACGCGAGGGAAGTCGATTTCCCGAAAAAAATCGGCAGTATGTAGGATATTGAGACGCTGAAGCCTCATCCGCTTGGCGGAAAACGCTCGCGACTAAAATTCGTCGCGCCAAATTGAGTTTCTCCCTCTTTCTGCCGGGTTTGGCGGCGTTTTTGATTAAGTTCGCTCGGGCGGAGGCATTTAACGGAAAGGCATCCTGTCCCGGCCGCAATCGGTAAACTGATTAAAATATAATCCCGGCCGGGCGGACAAACAATCGACACGAATGCACGTATCGACTGACCGTCGGCCATAGGCGATGCGGGCTCGATTCGCGCGCGGACGAGCAAGGAAATTTAACCGGCGAGAGAGATATTTGATTTCATCGCCGAAACGCTCGATATTCATCGTCAGATCCGAACACGAAACGAATTAAAACAAAACCGAGCTAATTTAATGCTATTCAATCAACGCGCCTTGGGTCCGGCCGCGTTTCACGTCGCTATTTAGCCGTGCATTTTGCGCTAATTACTGCGCGTCTGAATACCGCATCTCATTCGTCTGATATGAATATTGCGCCCAACGTTATCATAGCTCGGGAATCAAATAGCCGCATTTAACGCTAGTACTGCGTCGTGGATACATCGCAGTATGCTATTTCCATATTCTATCGTGGGTTCCGTTTTTCGGTACCCACGTCATATCTGTTGCAGTTGTGTCAGAATCAGAAACAAAACGGCTGTATATGTATAGGTATTCGAGCTTTGGAAAAGAAACGAAGGAGAGAAAAGCAGGAGATTGGCCAACTTCTCTCGCTTTTGGGTCATCGCAGGAAGTGCAATTAAAGCGGGAACGCACGTCGTATTCCGTTTCACGATCCAACTAGAGACCTCGTCGGTTATCGAGTAACATCTATTAATTGGACCGACGTTTTTAATCGCGTCCTCCGAAACTCGCTCGATCTCGTTGGGACTTGTGCCGTGATGATGGAAAGCGATAACCAGAATCTCTATATCCAGCATGTGACGTTCCGAAAAATCATCGTTTAGGAACAGAGAAAACCGCCCATCGCCACCGTCGCCGCCGTCACGCCGCCGCCAGCGCTCGTTGGCCGATTGCGGATGCCTTCTTCACGGCCCCCGATGTAATTTTCTGAATGACTGCGTAATTAAAACTCTAATTTCCTGCGCTTAATTGACCGGAGTCTTGGTTCCCCCTTTACTCGGTGCCTCCCGTCCCCCGCAGCCTCCCCCCTCACCGGACCGCCCGGCTCACCCACTAGTCATGCCGCTCGTTCGTTCGCTCGCTCGCCCTTATACGACCTCGCAAAGTAAAGATGCGAAGAAGGTGGGTGGAATCCCGTGCCATTCTTCAGGCACTTTTTTCTTTCCCGGAAATTCGACGTGTGCTTGCTGAATGTCGAATAGTACTGACGTTATCTCGCGAATTATTTCCGCGAAGAGATACGCGAGATATGGATATTGATAAATTTATGAGAGAATATGTCACTTTTTTTTTTTAAATGGAGAACGTGATTATTTGGAGAAATCGAAATTGCATGATGTTCTCAAAATCTCGCTGACGTCATACCAGATGCAAAACCGTCGTCGGACGACGTTAAACTGACGCGCGCGTTCGCGAAGATGCGAATGAAAATCAAGAAGGAAAGTCGGGGAAACCACAGCACGATTACAATTAGGAAAATAGATTTTAAATCCGGAATATAGCGTTGGGAGACGGACGCCGGGTAGTAAGGGTCGACGCGGACAGCCGCGGATGGGTTGCGCGTGACAGAGGAGACAGGGGGACGGGGACGGGGGGCAAGGGGAAGGACAGAGGTGGAACTCCAATGGAAATTAATTCATTACTCTAATGCATTGAGCGAGAGGGAATGGGTCAGGCGCTGAAGCGTTGAGCGCCAAGCATTTCGCTAAAGATGGATGTCTCGTTTTCATTTCGAAAATTAACACTCTTCGCCGCTTACTTTTCGAGACGGCGAGGACCCCCGTTGTTGTTACGCGTTCTCTTGTGCCCGCATTGTAATCGCGTTTCCGCCAAAGAACTCAATTGAAATCAATTTCGAGACATTATTTAATGAGTCACGCAGAGCCAATTTAATACAATATTCTCACAACAATGCATTGATTATTATTTAATAATTATATGTAGATTACTTTATGATATCAATTTTGGCCTAATTTTTCATCTGTATAAAACTTCACTTTGAATATCGCGCGAATCGCATATTTAATAAAAATCGTGCAATTTTAAATTTAATAACAAATTCACAATATAACCGGGTAATAAAGCTTGGATAAAAGAATGTCGAAAGAGTTATATTTTATATTCATGAATATTTTTATATTTTATTTATCATCGATAGCAAATTATTTAAAATGAAATGAATTTATTTCAAGAGAATGTAATTTTTACGAGATTAAATCTCATTTCAGAAAGCGGGATATTTCCAAATACGTTTGTTTTTGGCATTTCTTTTGCGCGTAACGGTCTCCACGTGCGCATTTTCTTTTCAACATTTTTCGACATCCCGTTTTCTCGTCGCGACTCCTTGGCCACTGGCGATGCTCGCGAGATGCGTAGCGCGCTCGTTAACGTATTCATGGGTTTATGGGACAATTAACCCTTTGAGGGACAGTTTAATTACAGAAGTGATTAAACATCTTAACGTACAAACTCGGTGGGCCCCGGACGACGTATATGCATTCGCAACGCGACGTGGCAGGCAGCCGGGTCGACTGGCGGCATAGCACGGCAAGGGGCGGGAGAGGCAGACCAGGCTGTTACCAATTAACATACTAATGACACGAACCGCTTTTCGAGGGCCGGCGTAACCGGCCGGCACCGAGAGCTCCGTGTGGGTGCGCGTGTCGACGTCGACCGTGTATATACGTAGGCGCGTATCTCAGGAATCGTCGCGTTCCCTGATGGCGATCAAAATCGGTCGGACGAAAATTTTAACGGATCGCGACCGCGGGTGAAGTTGGAATTGACGGAAAGATATCTAATAATAATCAGGGAACGAACGTCATAGTATACCTCGCAACTTTCTCAAGGATACCTTTTCGCGCCGGGCGTGTTGGTCGGATCGTAATAAAAATCCTACTTCTCGCAGAGCCTCATTACGTGTGATTACGCGTCGGATCGCGTCTGCCGCACTAGTTGAAACACCGCGACGACCCGCGCGACGGATTCCCGATAGTAAATCTTGCTCGACACGATTGGATTTCACGATATTGTGTATCTTCACGGTGGGGGTCGCGGGGGCAAGGTACGCTTGGGCTGCGCACGACGCGGCGGGGTACGGGCGGCACGGGAGAGGCACAGGGTTGAGCGCGCTAGATTTAATTAGCTGATTATAATGTTTATTTAATTAATATAATTGGCAAAGCCCCGCGAGCGTGTGTATAGACTTACACGGGCGCCCCGCGGCCATTCCGCCGGCGTTGCATTTAATGACGTCCATTAACGAACATTTACATTAGCAGTAATTATTATCGCGTGGGCGACGTCAGTGCGCGTGGACCGACCGAGGAATTTTCGGGCACTCGTTACCGGGTGCGGAGGCCGATAAAAGCGACGATTATATTCCCTCCCTCTCGCGCCCTCTGTCCCTTTCTTGCTCGCGCACGTACGCGCGCGAGATTATTAACGCTATTTTGTTAAACTTTCCACGCGCTGCGCCATATAAAACCCGATCGACGCCAAAATCACTGTTTAACCGATACTCGTTACTTGATATTAATTGAGCGTTTACACCGACTCGATGTTTGTTGTTCGATACCGCTTCCGGCAGCAATATGCAGCGTAAATATATGCGGCGTAATAGTTAGCGGGAACGAGCATTTCCACGCCCGTGTTTTTCGGCATCGTTAACTTTTTCGCCCGTAAACTTTCCGTAATACGTTAACGTTCGCGGTCTTTTCTCGTGCGTTCGCTCAATTTTCCAGTCAATCTTTCAAACGCGATAATAAAACATTCCATTTTGAATTCATGCTCAGGTTATTTATCAAGATTATGACTCGATGCGCTTCTCTCTCTCTCTCTCTCTCGCGATTTGCGAAATCCCGTCATGAAATATAGGCCCGCCGTCAGATTATCGCTTGTATGTCATCGACGCGGACAAAAGGGTCCGCGTGAATCCGCGCGAAAGAGCAACGATCGACGCGCTGGGGGAACGGGCCCAGGGTACGGCATGGCGCGGCGCGGCGTCCGCTACGCGTGGACGGGCCCGCACTCGCAACCGCGCGCGCCCCGCCGCGTGACGTGATGCGATCTCCGCTATGACGCAAGGGAGATGGCACAGCAGCCGCGTACATCCTGTGTTTCCTGCGTGTAGTGACGCACGTGGGAGTGAGAGCGGGCAAGGGAGAAAGAGATAGGTAAACACGACGCGAGAGGAGGCTGGCGCGCGCGCGGTCGCGCCGCTTCGGGTGCTCCCGGCGAGTCTCGCGACGCGGACGACGCGGTGCGCCGGGTGCGCGCCGCGCCGCGCCGCGCCGCCTCGTCACTTCGCGTCTGAGTGCCGTCGCGTATGGACGTGCGGGCGGACCGAGGAGCGAACGAACGAACGAACGAACAAGCAAACGGNCGGCGAGACGAGAGCGGAGCGAGTGTGAGTCGCCGCCGATCAGCCAGCGCGGTTGCGCGCAGCTACGCTGAACGGCCGCGGCGGGGGGTTCGCTGTACGCTTTCTCAGTGCACGATTTGACGCAACGGTGAATGACACGGGGGAGACCGACCCCGCGATCGGCGATCGACACACGCGAGCGCTCGCGTGCGCGCGCGCGCGCCCGTCCGTCAACCAGCCAAGGAAGTAATCTCCGCATCCCCGTGAAGAAGTGTTCGCGCGCGCGGACGAGCGGCACCGAGAGAGGTACTCGGCGGCACGCGTGCGACGGATCGATCGCTCGTGACACATCGAGCCCACGGAGTTGTGAGAGATTCCGGATATCGGGAATCTTGTTCTTGTGTGAAACGTTATCCTCCCTCTCTCTCTCTCTCTCTCTCTCGTTCCAGCGAGTCTCGTATATCTCTCGTTCTTTCATCTCTCTTACAACGAGCCTCTCACAACAACGAAGACTACGAGCAAGACATTGACGACGGGCCCGTGCTCCATGAGTGCTACGGACTGCGACGTCGCATCGCTCCGAGTGGACGACTATCCGTTGCGAGGATTTCTCCGCGCGGATCATCGGCCGCCAGCCTTCTCGCCTTCCCATTGGTGAGTAAATTGAAAACGCATACATATATGTATATATAGTTTGTAGTTTGAAATCAAGTAATTAACGCGTTGATAATAGAAAAAAATAATGCGATAAATTCGCGGAAGGGATAACGATAGGCGGCGAGTACAAAGAGAGGTGATAAACAGTGACGAATGATGAAACTTTATTGTAACGATTGTTCAGACGAACGAAAGATCGCGATGAATCGCAATTGCTCCGGCCGCGGAGAGGGAATTTTCGTTAAAACGATCGGAACAGATTTCGTTGGAACGAATCTGTTTTTGCGAGGTGTTTCTCTGCCTTCGTACTCGCGTGGCAGTTGCTGCGATTTGAAAACGCGACGACCGCGCGCGTGATCCAATTTAAAACGACATAATCCAATTCCCGTTCCGCGCGTTTTCAACATTTAACGTCCCAATTATCCTTAAACTACTGAAAAGATTCTGTTAGCGCGGCGCCACGTCGTAATGATCGAATTATCAGGTCGCGATTACCGTCGCTGACGGAATGTAATTCGTTGATTCCCGAAAATCGAGACAGTTTGCATTAATCTACGCGTATGCAGCAAGATGCGTTGCATCGAATTACATTTTCGACGTTCGATCGATAGCACGGCGGGCTTTCTGTGTTGCCCGTCATGAAAATTATATCGAAACGCTTCTACATCCTGATAAAAGTCTACTGCGTCCTCGTGAAATTTTCGGCGACAAATTGAAATTCAAATCGCGTTGGCAGTGGTTCTCAGTAGCGCCATATAAAGCCATGCGCACTGATGCACTTAATAAACAAGTCATATCTCGTGCAACACTCATTTTTAAAACATGATGATTTATCATTCTATTATTTTATCCGTAAACTAAAATATTTTGACTGAAGATTATAGAAATTATGAAAAGCTACTCTTTTTCTATTTTCTAGAGTGTAAGTTTTAAGATATATAAATCAAGATTTTAAGATTTAAATATAACATGAAAATGCAATATTTACAAAAATACGATTTATAAAGATCGATACGAATGGATTAAGATTACCTTTATTACGTACGAATCAGGCAAATAGAAATACATGAAACGTAGGATCAATCGCGAGGTGATAGCACTCAATAAGATCGAAAATCGGGCGCACAGCCGACCGGATGAGGAATCAGTGGCGAAACAAGGCACTTAGGAAGAGAGGGTACGTCGAGAGGGAAGCTCGCACGGCGCGCGGGGGGATATGGAGGAACGTATAGGACGGAAGAATCACGGATGCGTGTGCGTGCACGAGTGTATATACGTGCACGCGCGCGTGAATCGGCGCAGGCGCGTTCTCCGAAATGGAATAGTATGACCGAACTCGAACGAGAAAAGGGAAATAGCTGCGGGAAGGGTGAAGGGAACGAGATGGAGGTGTGGAGGTGGTGGAGGATGAGGAGAAAGAGACGAAGAGAGAGAGAGAGAGAGAGGATGAAGCGAGAGGTGAACGCGGCGCAGGGAACGGGCGTGAGGGGGGCGGGGGTCCAAGGCGTTGCTTGCTTAATTACTAAAAGCTAATCAATTCCGGAGGAAGTAAAGTTTAAATTGCAAACTAAAGTATAGCTACCCTCCCCCGGACGTAACCCTGCAAAGCGATATTACCGCTCGCTGCATTCTGCAATTAGCCCGTGGTAAATCATTGAAGGAAAATTATGGCCCGCGCATTCGCTCCTGAGCGAGTAGCAGTTTTTCGCAATTGGAAAAATTACATAGTGCCGCAATTTTTACCGTCGTTCAATTTGCGGTGTCTTCGACTATTTTTTTTTTTGTATAATACATTTGCCTTTTTTTTAACGATTGCGATACACAAAGATTGAAGGATCGACTTTTAGATTTAGAATCTAGACCAAATAATTTTGCGATTTCTTTTTCGAATAAAATCGCTTTTTATAGATACCGAAGCGATTTTTACGTTGAACGATATATCGGTATCTTTCGCGCGGAGGCAACGAAGTAAGGGTTGCCGAGATGGCAACGGAAAACGTGTCGCGGTTCTGAGTAGGACTAGGGGGGAGTGGGAGTGGGAGGGGGTCGGTGGTTGGAAGATGGAGAAGAGGGTAGGATGAAGTATACAGCGCTGGAAACAAGCAATAAAATCAATGTCGTTTCCGGCGATTCAATTCGCAAGACACATCGCACAATTTCACATACAATTTTACGGCAGAACGACCACGACTCCTATTTACTTCACGGCCGCTATTCCCCTTTCCCCCCGTCGGCCGTTCGCTAGTTCGCTCGTTTCGCCGTCCCTCAACTTCTTCCCTCTACCCCCGTATTTTATTTTTCACAAAATAATTTGATTTTGCTTGTTGACTTGGCCGGTAAGAATGAGATTTCACGAGAGAGGAACTTTACGGAAATTATATAAGACAGAAGATGACAGAAGAACTCTCGTTAGCTCCGTAATGATTTATGCGTCGCACGCGAATGGCAATCGGAAATGGAATCTGAACGTACGAGCATCAGAATGCTTCCCGTCACCGTTGGTTTATTTTTTGTACCGCCTAATGCTTAAACTCGGGGAAAAAGCTCATTCGTGATTCTCGCGTTTGGATTATCCCTTGCTCCTTGGCCGGGATCGGATTCTTAATCGGTGAGCACTGGCCGGAAAATAGCCACTTTGCCCTGGCACGAACGGGCGCGAATCTACAAGCGTTCCACTATCGCCTGTACCATTGGTCGTGAAACAACGGAGGGGATGGAGACGAGAAGGAAACTCGATTCGAAAATCTTGTTTTTTTTTTAACGAAAAATTAATTGCGCTCGCACACACTCACACACACACAAAAGAATAAAAAAAAGAAGGACCAATCTTTGTAATATGATAGTTCTCGAGTATGAGTCATTTTCAGTTTCACAAATTCATTCAGAAATTCGTTTGGCGGGCGATTAAAACCATTTTAGTCCGCCGGATTCTCGGCCGTTTGATTTCTCGAGCTCTTTCACAAAGCATCAATTTTTGCAAATTAACATGATACGCTTTGGCGCGCGGCGATTGTAACGTCGTTCATTCGGTCGGTCGGTCGGCCGGCCGGCTCGTATACGTGTTAACTCGCGTGCGCGTGTGCGCATGCCAAGAGACGGCGGTGTGCCACGGCCAATCGATATCGGCGGGTAATAAAATTTGAAAGAATGTAATTCCGAGAAAAGTAGAAAACGCAATAATGCTTAATCGTATTTGCAATCTGCATCCTATATCTGGCCGGAGTCGCAGTCGGAGCGCGCGGACGAGCGCGCCACGACCGATTCGATCTGCGATGCGAGTATCATAATCGCGGCGACCGTAATATCATTTTTATCTGGCTCTCGATATCGATTACGTATACGCGCCCGCATCTCGTCACCGATAATCGTCGAATGTACATGTGCAGTAATAATGTAACTAAATACGTCTATATGAGGTGTTGCGAAAGATGTTTCGTCCTTTGGTCTATCAACGTGCAATATTTTCTACCGATTTATACATATAATGTCGTCGTCGTCGTCGTCGTCGTCGTCGTCATCATCGTCCATCTTCGTCATTCGTGAATTCTATATCAAATCTTCGATAACGCGTGACGGTCTCCTTTTTCACGTTTACACCGCAGTAATTAATCGCGCATAAATAACTCTAAGCGGACTATTATTACATCCGGGATATTAGCGTATTACGGTATTACGTATCGCGATATTACAATATCGCAATATGAATATTAATCGCCGACGTATTGTTCGTTCGTGTAATTAAAGTGGACGTTCCATCGAGTTGGAAATTGAATCAATCAATACGGAGCTCGCCTAATTATCTGTCCCCGTTTATAGACGATTTTTCGTTGCTTTAGATCGGATTATCATGCCCGTCAATCGCATAACGACGCAACGTCATCGCAAATTCTCTCAATACATGTTTCAATGCATGACCGAAACGGCCAATAACAATCGTCGTACGATTTAATGCTATTATCAGCATGGAACGATATGTGTCGCCTCGGAGATAAACGATGACGACGGCGGCGGCGGCGGCGGCGGCGGCGGCGGCGGCGACGCTGAGTTTTCGAAGTAAATTTTCGGGATTTCATTTGGAAAACATAACGTGCCCCCGTGCGGTATTTACGGGTTCCATTAGGGAGCTGTCAGTCGGTGATCCCGCGGCGCATCTTCGGGCTGCACGTATCCGGGCGAACCGGGGGGGGGAGGGGGAGGGAGGCGCGACATACGATGCAGCAGCGGTGCGCAGTCCGTGCACCAAGCCACGAGACACTATACGTTCCGATGGAGGACAAGCTTATGGGATGGAACGTTCATCCGCGGTGATCCTCGGAGTACCGTTTCTTTCGGCTGACTTCCCAGCTTCTCCTTCCCATAGGCGTCGATCGAAAACGCGAGATACGGCCGTGGACGCAGCTCGTATCTCCCCCGCGCTCTTCGCCCGTCGCTTTTTATTATCTTCGTGCAATTTTCTTGTAATTTACGGCGAATGAATTTTGGCGGAAAAAAAATAGAGAAATCTGTTTTCGGGACGCGCAGATTACAATTCAAATTGAGATTCGAGCGACGACTCATCGCCGCTCGAATCTGCTTTCTCCATGAATGAAACATCTCGGTCGCCGATGGTTTGCGATTTTCCTGAAATTTGAGAGATTCGGTCCGCTACCAATTTGCGCACCAAATCCAATTACGGTTACGATCGGGCAAAAATAACACTACATGATGACACGTGTGTGTTTTTGAGCGTTTTTCGCCCACCTGAAATAACTCGACTACCGTTCTGGCTGGGTTGTTACGAAATTTGATATCCCGCGGAGAGCTGCGCCGCAGTTCGACGTCACGGGATCGAAGGTATCGCTAATAAAAATGTTCCCAGGATGGCCCCAATCCGGACAGTTCGATTGTCTATTAGCGCTTCGTCTTTTTCTCTCTCCCCCCATTTTTTTAGTGACGTGTTACACGCGAAGTTACTACGCCATCCGATTGAACTTAAATTAGTCGCAAAACAATTTACCGCGCCAGCGGATATCTCTTTTTCGTTTGACACGACTGTAAATAGTGTCCACAGCTCTGCTTTGTAGATATCGATTACTCGGCATCACCGGTTAACTGCACAATCTTTATTGGAAGCACATAACTGATCGTCGATATGAAAGCATTCCCCGCAAGGAGACTTAAATTTAGATTCCAAAAATTTCTCTGCCAAAAAATGTTTAATGTTTGAAAAATAGAAAAGTAAACTTTATTCGTCAATATTTTTGGATGATTAGGACTGTAATTTTATTCAACGTGTAATAATATGTACAATAAAATTGCATTCTTTTTAAAGTTGGTCATATTAGGAATTATTAGGGAAAAGAGTAGACGTGATTATATTTTCTTTTCTCGTTATCGCTTATGCCATTTATCAATTCTTACCGGATAAATACAAAAACGTATTTATTCGGTAAGCACTGTAATCGGTTAAGTCTCCTGAAATATTTACGAAGATGCGATCGATTAACTATCGAATATTGCGTAATTATTGGGCTGCGAGTTTTCGGATAACTCAGTAATTAGGAATTCGTGCGACGAGTTGTTAACGCTCGTAACGCGCGAACGATCTTCGTGAGATTGACGCGCGCGCTCGCGACCAACGTTAATAACTTTATTAATTTACGTAACAATTAATGCGACCGCGATAATTAGTCGGCGCCACATCGGGCGCGCATTGCCGCGTACGCGCACACAAATATACCATTACGCAAGTCGTCATCGGTTTTTCACCGTCGTTGGAAAAACTCGCTTTTTGTCGCGCGAGTTCAGGTCGATCGTCGACGTTGTCGGATGCGATGGCCCGATATGGAATATTAATTTTCGCTAACTCACCAACCTCTCACCTCTCCCTCTCGCCGATCCGTCGTTCCCCTTCGCCCGCCCCTCGCCACCGCCCGTCGTCCCACCACCGTTCCTTCGTCACAATTCCGTGTCCCGTCCCGTCCCGTAGTACAATGTTTTCCAATTAACTTTATTCGAAATCGAGCGAACCGCCGCGCCGTTTTCCCATCCCCCTACCCTTCCCGATCCAGTCGCACCCCCTTATGCGCTACACTCGGTCGTAATAACCGGATTCCATGTACGGAAAAATTTACGAAACACTAGAATATCGAAAATCCAAAACGTGGTATTCCGTAAAAATGCGCTTAATTTTCGCGTCCCATGGGAAATGAACGTAGAAGCAAATGCCTGTTTTCGTATCCTGTTGGCTCGCAATGATTTCAATGAAAAACATCTCGAAAAATTATATTCGCAGCGACGCAGTATTCGCTCTAAATTATATATATATTTTTTTTTAATCCAACGGGATTGTCTCTAACTTTCAATGACAACAGTCGACGTCAGTCGGCATTCAATAATCGACTTTAAACTCATCAGTTGATTAGCACGTCTCGCCTAGCAGAGATGCGTCATAGTTACCTCGGGCGGAAGTCCTGTATTATTTCGCTCGCGCGAGGTGATATAAAGTTAATGATATTTGGTGCCGTCACGTTCCGAAAGTTAATTCGTTCTCGGTATTAATACGGAGAGTGCATCCCCGATAATGAGATTGCGTTGTGCGAGGGGACGGATATAAGAGGTAGGTTATAAAGCTGGATCGTAATAACGTATTGTCTGGCGAGTCAGCGCGCGTGTCTATCGAAAACGAAACGACTCGTCGCGTTCTGCCATTATCCGATACATTAAAAGAAGGGATTCACGAGCTTGTGTTGCATTTAATAACGTTAATCATACGCAACTTTAAAGGTTGGGACATTTAAAAAGCGTATTTAACTAGCATATTGGAGAAAGTTTTGCGTTTTTCAAAGGATTACACAAATAAATACGATACTTTTATTCTTTTCTGTATTTTAAAATTATTTTTTTAAATTATATATATATATATGTATACCATTCGTTTCAAGAATGCAATTTTTCAGATTTCAAATTGCTAAGAATTGCAATGATTCTAATATTAGTAAGAAATTATTACAAAAGATAGAATAATAAATTTTTAATCAATTCTTCAAGTTACTAGAATTATAACGAAATAAACGAGATGTTTCGCACTCGATCAGCTTTCGGAACATATACACGAGAATGTATTTGGAGCGTTGTCAACACTGTGCTCGGCCGCTAAAGTGTTAATAAATCATAACCGCAAGTCGTAACCGCAATTTCTTTCGGAGTCTCTCTATGACGCTGGCGGACTAAAAAGCGCGCCTTTCAAGTCTAATGCACGGGCCCCATAAATCGAGGCGACTTCTTGTCGGTGGGCCAGACGATGCGACGGTCCGGCCGTTTTTAGTTCCGCTCCGCTGCTATTATTGCGCCACGCTTATAGGTCAGAAATCCACTCTTATACGAGAAGATATTTATACGCTATTCCATTTGGGGCAATCATGGATGAAACAAGTTGGAGAGGATCCTCGTATTGCGACACATAAAACACATAAATTAGGCGCGTTGCCTTTATACACTTTCCCTCCTGGATACCTTTATGCAAAAATCTTTATCCCTTCTGCTTCTTCTTTGTTCTTATCCGTCGGGGGAGATCTTACCCCGCATGTTTGAGAAAATTTCACCTCCAATAATTTCAAGTTTTTACGGTTGAATCTTGCGCGAGGCCATTTGAGCAGGCGAAGTAATACTCTTGTACCTTATCCCGCGGTCGTTTTATATTTCGTTCGCAAATTAAAAATTTGTCATACGTAGTCGAGCGTAATTTTTCAAACTAGTCCGAAGAGCATTTTCTTTATTCGCTACACGGCGACCGCTTTGGTATCAGCTGAAAGTAGATTGCACGGCTCAAAGTAAAATTACGGGTGTGTCGCGGCTATCACGCGCGGCACAAAGAAAAAAGGTATTGACGTCGCCGATATGCACCGTGGCCAATGTGTTAATTAGACGGGTTTTCTTATGATCTGGACGCAATTACCGGTTTCTCCCCTCCTTGCCGTTCTCGCAACATCGCGGAGCGATCCATCGCCGTTCATCGGCCAACAGCCGTTTCTTCCGTGAAAAAGAGACGTAGCCGGCCGTTCGGAAAGATTCAGATAATTACTTTCGCTTCTCGACCGCGCGCTCCGGCGAGCCCGAGCCCGAAACAACCGTATCTTGCGGTCATGAATTTAATTAAATATTTTCGTGGCCGAATGTGTCCGTTCGGCCGCGCGATTATCTCGCTGTTCTTTCGCGCGCGGAGACGAGGCAATTTACTTTTTTAATCTCCGTAATGAATTAAACGCTTTCCCCTCGGTCTGGCTGCTCGCGGTGCCGGGCCTCATTCCAATCCCGACACCAACCCCCCTCGCGGCACTCCACTCCGTTCTGCACTCTCTCACTCCCCCCTCTCCTCCCCCTTCTCTGCCACGCTGCTGTATTAGCTTTTCCGATGGTTCTTCGTTGCCCATTGAGCTTTGTCAGTCGCGATAGATATGCGCGCGTGTAGCTGTAGAGCGATATTGGTTGTTCGGAAAGAGCACAATCGCGATAATACGTGCCACCCACAAATGGCCGGCGTGAACAAAAAAAAAAAAAGAAAAGAAATCGCGGACCTTCCGAAACAATTTCTACTTTAATTGCTTAAACTTTCGCACTAACAGAAGAAATAGTAGATAAAAATTGAAGAATTATTGAAATAATTCAAAGTAGTGTTTTCCAACACGATTTATTGCAATTTACACAGAAGAATCTTGCAATCGGCGGATCACAGTTTTCTCCGTAACTTCTTTGACCAATTCGAAATAGATTTTTCCTTAACAATAATGTCGAGAGAGCCTTAGTTTCTGACAAGTTATAAGCGATTGAAAATGAAGAGGGTTTTTCGAGGAACTAAGTTTCAAAGATGCAAAAAGATAGTAAAACCTTATTCCTCATTTAATTCCAGGTAAACTACTTTAACAAATTTGTAATTTAAGGATTAGTTACAAAGTTATTTAATGTTGAAAATTGGAAACTTACGACAAATGGCTTTGCTCGACTTTACTCTGAGGAAAAGTCGATTCCATATTGATCAAAGGATCTATCGATGAAAAATAGTCCATTAGAGATCTAAACATTTGAAATATAAGTTTCAAAGCTAATTTTAAAACCTCTCAAGTATTTTTTGGATTATTTTTATCTGTATATAAAAAAATCTGTTATTTTCCTCGTCTCCCTTTCTTCGCCATAAAAGCTTGGCTAAAGTTTAATGATACGATTCGCGGTTCTTTTTCATTTGCCCGATTGCAAAATTGACCCGGTGTCATTCGGCATGCCGTTGCTGCGGTTTTCTCGATCAATCCTGCCGGCGCGAAATCGGTGCTTTCCGATGCACTCGACGATGAAGGGGAGCCGTGTCGGCAAGTGTACACCTCGCGTTGTCTGCCCCTTCTCGCGCACGGATAACAATCGGAGTAACCAGCGGGAAACCGCGAGGGAAGACAGTAAAAGTAGCCGCGCCGCGGGAGCGCGCGTTTCCACCCTCGCCGCGGAATCTAATTTCGTCGAATGTCATCCCCGAGACTCGGCTCGGCGGCGGTGCAACGATCTGCATCCGAGCGCTCGAATCGCTCGATAGCGATTTCCAGCTAGCGGCTAGAAGGAAGAGGAGGACGTGGGGCTGTTGAGGGGTCGGAAAACGGGGGTGGATGCGCTGTCCGTTTCCCCGAGGAAAGAGAGAGAGAGAGAGAGCGCCTCGTCGAAGTATCGAGCCCCTGGATCGTGCCNGCTATAATATATTTTTTATCTGATCGAGGGGATCGTCTTTATGGAGGGTGTTCCGTGCAGGCTCCGGGCAGCGGCGGTCTACCGGGTAGCGCGTACGTATTACCGCGCACCGACGTCCAGTCTTATTCCAGGGTACAGGAATGCTCAAAAATATCGGTAGCCAAACTAATACCGGGTGCAAAAGTGTCGATATCGAAAGTACTCGTTATCCGGCTTAAAATATCAATATTTCGTCGGTATTCTTTCTCTCTTTATCTCTATTTCTCTCTCTTGGTACTTTCGCTTTCGAACTCGTTTTCGCACGTGAAGTACTTTACCTCTGCTCCGTAATCCCGCATCCATTCGGGACGCGCGCGTACTCTGTGGACTTTCGTGAGTTGCGCGTGTTTGCGTACGCAGCCGCGTATTAGGGACGGTGTATACTGATGGCTGCTGTTTCCCCGAGCTAATGCGGGCGAGCAACCCTTTGAGCCACGAAAATACGGGGCGAACTTAAAAGCGTTGCGAGAGTGCCAGGGCGGGCGAATACCAGGTTAGGCGTGCCGCCGTTGTTAAGAGAAGCTACAGTGAAGCGACGGCGTCACGTTGCGAAATAAATCAAATAAACTGATATTTTCTAACGGAGTCTTAAAAGCGTACTGCAGCCTTACCGAACGTAACGTATGAACCACGCGAGAAAAGAAATTGAAAAATTCAGCTCGCAAGTTCCGCGCGCGAATCCTGCATCATTGGATTTCGCATAAATCCGACTTTTGAGAACGAACGCCATAGCAGCGATGACATCGACGAGAGGAATCTACCGGGTGATACGCGCGCGTATAGAAGAGCCGGAGGGTGAACGGGAGCGAGAGGGACGCGCGGAGGACGGACGGAGATGGCGGATGGCCGCGAGGGTGGGATGCGCGGCCGCTACGCGAGGGGCAGAGGGGCAGACGGACGGGACAGGGGAACGGTCGGTATAGGGGATTGAAAAGCAATTTCCCCGCGACGGGGATGCGCGGGATGTGGGCCGAGCTTTATATTAATGATCCAGATATATTATCGGACGTGACCGAAATTGCTGTCAAAAAACTCGGATATTGGAGCGAGTCGAGATCGCGAGACGACCAGTTCGCTCTCTTCCAACACGCGCGCTCGCACGTGTATACGTGCATACGCATCCGCGAGCTCACACACACACACACACGTCGCGCGCGAGCGACGGGGAAAATGGCATCGATCAAATAGCGCGGGAAAAGTCGGGACTTCACGGCCGCTTACGCGTTTTTTGTTCGTGCTTGTAGCGAAACTGTCACGACGACGATGGATCATTCGTCAGCATCTTATTGGGGACGCTCAATCCTACATGATTATGTCTGCTGGTTCCGAAGATTACTTTCGCGTACTGAATTTTCGTAACAAGCATAGACACGCTTATATAATATACATTTTTGTCATTGACAGCGTGTTGTAATATGAAAAGATAAGCTCGGACGCTGTACATCAATTAAATATTACTTTCCAAAGGTCTTCCGTTCATTTTCATTTAGGAAGGAGAAACAGTTGTGCAGCGCGAGATATTCTCATAACGCTTATCGAATCCGTGCGTGCGTGTCGAGTGCGCATTATAGCTGGATAGGCATTTTAGGGACGCCCGTTTATGCGGGTACGTTAAGTAGGGAAACCTGTCTTGCCACATGCATATCCGGACCATGTCTCATGCGAGTCTGTGATAAGCAGCTGCAACGCAGCGGCGCGCTGGCGAGCGTCTCAAAAAGATAACACTTACGCATACGTCCCCCATGCGTGCTCACATGCGCTCAGCGTAACATAACGCCCGTGTCCCTTTGCCGGCGAAGATAGCTCGGCGATTAGCGATTAAGTTCATTACGCTCGTTAATGAACTTTTTAGCGTAATGAGTACGATGTGGGGACGGTAATTGACCGCCGTTGTGACTCAAAGAGATAACATTTGCGCGTACATCCTTTATGCTCCTGGCGTATTCACGTGGCGTATTCACATTGCCCGCCAGAGTACTGTTGCCGATGTTAGCACATATGTTAATTAATGAACATATATTCGATCAGCGTTTAAATGGTTGGGCGTGTTAAAAAGTTGGAGGCAATCAACGCGATGATGAACGATTTTCGTCCGATTTTTCCCGTATCACGCGCGTTTTTCTGAGCGCAGCTGAAAGATTAACGTAGATAATTACCGGTTCAACTCCATTACGCCTGTTAATTTTTTAGCTGCACTCGGAAAAATGTACACGATGCAGGGAGAAATCAGGCAGAAATCGCCCATCATTGCATAATAATGAGCTTTTCGACGTAACAAACGTCGGTTAAGTGCTACTTGTTCAAGTACCGCTGCGCGATCGTGTAAAATGAAATTTGTCAAAACTATGATACTGATGATATAATGAAAAGAAAAGAAAAGAATTTACAATGTGAAAAAATGGAGAGCATTTGTCATTATGGAAAACACATCGTTCCAAGAGACACGTTCCGAGATCTTTTCAGTTACGGGAGGACAATGTAGAGATGCCATGAATAGCCCGATTATACTATAATGAGGCATCGATTATATCGCTGGACACTATGGGGATTCGATTCCCCAGTCGTTACACAAGCGGCTATAATGGTGCCGGGATTAGTGCACCCGGTCTCGATTCCGGATCTCAAAGATCGCTTTTCGTTGGTCCGTATTTACATAGCGGAATACACGGACTTGGTAATACGGCTCCGTTGACTGCCGTCGTCGGTTAGTCGAAGGGTAACGAGCTTGCCTGTCCACCCGGTCGTTGAATCGGACGTCCACTGTGTTCACCATCAGCAGCGGGCAGGTGGCGGGAAGAGGGAAGGAGGGAGAGTGGTAAGGGTGGCGAAAGGGCAACGTCGACGTCGACGTCGACCCGGTAAGGTGCTTGGATAGGCGTAGCACGGATTTCCATATCTGGGTGATTGTAATGCACATTTATTAGCTGGTAACGAGAACGGGCCGGAATTAACATTCGGTCGGGCCAGGTTGCCCCGAGTATTTATATTTATGGCCGTTGTGTCCCTAATGCGATTAGCTCGACTACGTGTTCCTCCCTTCGTCAGCCCGTCGTCGTGTCGTGTCGTGTGTTGGTGCGTTGGAAGGCTTCCGCCTCTTCTGGCCAATCAGGTCTGGCAAGCCGGACGTGTATCGACGCATACGCTTTTAAGGTATCGCAAGTTGGGATTAAGGCAGTCGGCGTTAACTAACGTCGTTAGCATTCACGTTTTCATAAATTGCTTGCCAATCATGACGCTTTTATTACTTCGTTAAGACGTATCCAGCGAAAGAGAGAGAGAGAGAGAGACTGATAAGTAAATTGCTTCCCCGCCCTTCCCGACTTAATTCGTCCTTCGCATTTAGGTGATTCATCCGTGAAGTAAACGCCGACAATTTATCATTTTCAATGTACCTTTAGATACCGTTAATTTCTCATCTCTCTGCGTCCTCATATATGAATATTTAAATCGTAATCTCTAATGGACCGAATGAAATTGTTTCGCGACAGGCGCCTAATCCGATTGATTGTTTCCATCGAGCGGAATGCATTCCGGCCGATGGGAGCCTCGCGTCGGCGATAGCTACAGCTAAAATGTACGTCGAGTCGACGTATCACGGGCGACAGTAAACTTCCACTATCGTTGAGTGCAGAAAAACCGATCCTGCCGAGCGAAGTAGCAAGGGAGACTCTTCGACCGGCACTTTGCGCGACGCTGCAGCGTCGCCGTCCTCGTGGAAATCGAACGTGGCGTGGCGTCGCGGCGAGGCTGAATCGAGTGGCGGCGAAGTGAGATACGGGGATGGATGTGTCGGCAGAAGCGGATGGGAAAAGACGGAGGGAGGGGAACGAGTGGGTGAAAGTGGTTTGTCGAGCAGCGCGAGCCACCAGACGCGGCTTGGCAAGCCCTGGGGCAAAGAGAGAGAAAAAAACGAGGATAAAAGCTACTGTAGAAGATAAAATAATAATAGCGCGATAATGTAAGTCGGCTAAAAAGAGCGTGTTTCGGCCTCTCACCGGATTGACAGGCCATAGTACTGCAGCTATTAATAGAGACCCAAGATTTTAATAATATCCAGGACAGTAGAAATTTTACGCATGAAAATTCAATCCATTTTCTCTTGATTGAAAGAATAAATTTAAACTCCATTTTTCTTCGATGAAAATTTCGATGTTATCGTTATTCGATAAACCACTTTCACTCATAAATTCAGTAAATAAACCCGTCTCGGATTTCCTACCTCTCGTTAATTATGTCGCTTATTAATATTGTCATTGTTTATTATTGATGAAAAAATGACTAGTTACACAGAAAGAACGATTTTGTTGAAACACATAAGAGTTAGGCTAGATACAGATTTGAAAATAATTATGTTGGATCATCAAAATAATACTAATTCATGCAGGACGATAATGTTGCAAAAAGTTTCCGTCCCTATTCGAAGCAATTTCGTTCATTCGCGTTTGTTCGCGCTCTTTGCTCGACTTGATCTTGAGCCTTGAACTACGACAGAGTAAACGCGAGCAAGTACGGCAGACAGACACGAGCGAGAGAGTTCCGTAGAACGGCGAACGGCGGGGATGGAAGAGATTCTACGTGGCGGTCGTGAGGGGCACGAGGGCCCTCGGAGATCAGTAGGTTGGTCGAGGGCTGTGGGTAGGGCTGTGTCTGTACTTAGTTAGCGGACAATGCGGCCTCTAATGAACAGCCAGGGGCGCCCGATGCGGCTCGGCGCGCTGCGGCGCCGCGCCTCGATGGAGCAACCGGTGGAGTGCGCCGACCAGTCTGAAACCGTCAGATTGCAATATACGCGTTACATACCGACGTTAACGTCGCTAATACGACGGTCGTGCGGTGCGATACTCGAGAAACGCATAACGCTCGTTAATGCCCCGTTCTTCTTCCCGGCGAAGAATCGATGCGAGATGGAACGCAATCGAGGGTATATCCTCTCAATATTTCGCGGCGCGTCGATCACTTTTGCGCGATTTATTGCCTTATCACGCGCGTCGTGGCACAGCGATTGATCTTCATCTAAAGATATATGTTTAATCACGCCGATTAATCGCCGATTAATCAAAGAACTCGCGTCGAATAAGAATTTTCGATCGAATCTTACCCGAGATTTCCTCGTGCGAGTCCCACTAAAGTTTCATCCTATAACTGAAAGAATATAAATTCAATTCAGCACCTTTCACAATGTTGCATCACTGCGATGAAAATTCAGATACTAAAATCTCATTAAAGACTTATATACTCTTTTTCAATCTCGCGGCTTAGCATGTGCCGTTACGAGTCTTTTAATCGTTACCGTAACGCGGAGAGAAGGAAATTGACGGGCGGGAAAAATATTGCCGTGAAGCTCAGCGCTAACGTCGCCGCGCGCGCAATATCGACTCGATAGAGAATTAGACGGAGGATACGGGAAAAAACTACGCGACGCGGAATGGGCGGGATTGAGTATCACTGGCTACCGCGACGGTCGTAATTAGATTCAATTGTCTCGCGTTAAATCAGTGACTGCGCCGTGCCGCGCTGCGCCGTGCCGTGCCGTGCTGTGCCGTGCCNTGCCGTCGGTTCCCCATTCCGCGCGTCTGTCCGCCGCCGTCCTCTACTCCTACGATGCCGGCTCATTGAAATAACTCGGCCGCGGTTACGTAACGTACGCGGAAAATTGAGCGCACGCTTCGGCGCACCCGCGACTTGAAAGAAGGTTCCGCCAATGGCACCGTCCGCGCGTCGGAAGGACACCGATTCTTCGCCGCGTTTCTTTGTTGCGCCGTTTTCCGCGAGTCGATTCCACCCGCCCGCGAATCGCATTTACATTTTTCCATCCCGCGGGTAAATAGCGCGGGGAACGTTCCCATCAGCTGTAGCTACCTGCGTTTCCCTTTCTCGCGTCGGCTTAACGTGAAAGCAATCTTATTAAGCGCGATTTCCGATTGAAATATTAAATGTGAATAAAGAAAAACGATAATTCAATGGCGCGATACGGCGGGAGGCGTGAAAAAAGCTCGAAAATTTTCATCGAATATAAAATATCGATCTTTGCGGATTACAATTTTAGATTGGCACGTGGATCGGCATGCCGAAACGACCGACTCGTCGACGGCACATGCGGGTCATTTAAGAATCGTGTCGCCCGCTCCGCCTCGAGGAAAATTCTTTTGTGCGGCAATTTAACGGAAATCAGCGTTAACGATCCAAATTGAAGTCATCGGGCGAAACGCGGGTTCGGGGAGAAAGCGACGCGACGGAGGGAAGGCCGGAATCGATCTGATGACGACGTGCAGCGTCCGTTCTATTCCGTTCCGTTCGAATCTGCCGAGTGGAATTAATAAGAGCGAATTAATAACGAAACATACCCTCCTCGTAGTCTCCCTCTTCCCGCCCCCGTTCGTGTTTCCATCGGCTTAATCTCTTTACGCGGCCACTCGGCACTCGTCTATAAAAGCGGAAGACTTTTGCAGCGCGAACTCGCCGCCGAGTTTAATGAAAATAGTTCTTACGTTTTTACCTGAGGATCTCGGTCGGCCGTGAGGCGTGAGGGGAAGGAACGGAAGGTAGGGAGAGCGAGACTTACGCGTGGTCTCTTAACGAAGATTCTAATTAAGCGAGTCTTTTATTAGCCACTGCTCTCCATCGCGATTCTCGGGGTTTTCCGCCTGTTACGGTGCCCTTTCACGAAAATATCGGTATCCCTCGGAGTGAAAAGATTTCGATTAGTCGCGGATAAGCAGAGTGTCGCGGGGAGAAATTCAGAAGAGGGATGCCGTATACGTCTTTGATTAAATGCGCCGTTTGATTTGACGTCGCTCACGCTCACGGTGGGTCTTGCGTTTTCATCAATTTTGAACATTAATTTTGGATATTATCTCGATTATTCTTGCACTTATCGTCGCTCGCGTTACATCGACGATACTACGAATCGTGCACCGTTTGAGAATATTGGGCATCAAAATTATAAACTGCATATAAGTTCCCGCTAAATAATAATGTGCCTTAGAATTTTGTACGCCGCAATTCATTGGGTTGTAAAATTTCGTCTTATCGTATTACTTTTCATTGCAATGAAGGCACAAAATTAGCGCGTGTTTCAACCTCGCGTAAAAATATCCTATCGCTGTAAAAAATCGAGGGGGTAGGGAAGAGAGTAGTCAAAGGAAAGGGATACTACTAAAGGTTACGCGACAGAATTTCCATAATTCCAGCTTACAGAAAACGACAGGTTTTAACGTTGATGTTCAGTTTGTAACGGGTGTATTATTTTAAGTGGCGTTGTCTGTGTATAATTCGAGACCCGCGGTGCGCGCGGACGAGATGAAAAACGATGGAGGATGATGGCACGAGGAGGAGAAGGACAGATAGGCAGAAAGGGAGAGTAAGAGGAGAGAATGCGTGAGAGAGAGAGAGAGAGAGAGAGAGAGAGAGAGAGAGAGAGAGAGAGAGAGAGAGAGTGTGTGTGTGAGAGAGAGTGAGAGAAGAATGGAGGGGCTGAGGGTGTGAGAGAAGGTCGACGCGGTAATGGCATCGTCATGTCGCCAGCCTCAAGCTCCAGTGATTCTCAATCGCGCGAATTCGTTCGCCGGATGTGCGCCAAGCGCGCAGGGGCGCTTTACCCGCCCGTGAAAGTAAAATTTTAGAGCGAGACAAGATTGCACTCGTTACAAACATCGTGCTCCCGATGACGCAGATGCGACATTTAGAAATTTAATATGAGCAGTCCCGTTGAAATAAATAAACACACGCGGAACAGCAATGTAATACGTGCTCTCGCAGGATGTTTCAAGATCGACCGGTTTCTGTAACGTTGGTCGTCTCGTCGAAAGATACCAAGATCCCCAGACTTTTTTTCTCGTCTAATTGTCCGCGTTTCACTTTGTATCCTGATCCTACTGCCTCATTAATTCCGACGATTAACGACGGCAACGCCCGTGTGCAGTTTCATTGAGAAGAACGATGTTGTTTTTAACTTATGATTTCTTTTTTAATTTGAACGAACCGGAAAGAATAATCGAATTAATATTAGATATTAGAAATTTTTGTATACTATTACATGATAATTTATATACTATAATTTAGCATCCTGCGTATCGTAGAGACTCGGAAACTTATTTTAATGAATTTTCTATAGTCAATTTCATTAGATAATTTATCAGAAGCTGAAATACTTTTTGCGCAATTTAGATACAGTGAAATCGAATTCGATAAAAATAAAATTCGTCAGGGCGCCAGGATTGGACGGCATTACGGCGAACGCGGATGAGAGAAATCGAGTACGTGAATCGTTCCGTGGAACCGCTTAGTCGCTCTTCCCCGATACCGCGACGATGGTTAATTCAACGGAATTTACCGACGTTTGTGCGCGGCCTGAATAGCGTATAAATTTTACCAAGCGAGACGCATTACTTTCTATTGTGCCGTGTTGCGGTCGTCCTCGCGATACGAAAATCTCGCTCGACCTTTTACGATGATGGTCTCGTTTTGACTGTGTTGCATATTGGCAAGAGATGAACAATGAATTGTGAGCTGCGAAAAGTAATAATAATAAGCTTGTACATTAATTTATATGATTATGACTAATCTCTTTTCGCAAAAAAAGCATTAGAAAGGTTTAATAAAAAACAAAAAGTGATAAAAATTTTGCTTTAACATTATTGAAAATATATTTAAATAGTGTATTTTTTAAACATAAGAAAATCTAATTTTATTCTTTCAGATATGTTATATTTTTGCTCAGACATATCTATGTGTATATGTATAATTATTGAGTGTCTCTTTGTATATTCAATATACATACTTTAATTATAAAGAAGAAAATTTGAATATGCAGATTTCCACACGTCAATTGTTTAATAAGCGAGCCGGTTCATTTTATCGTTCACATCTCACGGCTCGCTTATCGTTTATCAATGTGCACACGATCCTTATCGACGATGAGGCCGTGCAGGAACGGGCTCGGAATTCCAAAAATCTAGGGTGCCCGCGACGGTAGCTGGATGAGTGTATTTAGCGATAACTGCCGTGATATTTAAGGAACGATCGGCTCGCCGCTGATGACGCCCCCATTAATAAGAGAGACGGGGACGGTAAAGAGAGATCGTACAGAGTGAGAGGGATCGAAAAGGAGGGTACGAGGACCGATAGACGTAGGCGCCGTCCAAGTTGCGCCGTTGATTGCACCACAAAGGGTGCAATTATGCGGCCCTTCAGCAATCACCGCGCATTCTGCCCGCCATTTGACCCCTCCGGTTCCCTCCCTCCTGCCCCCCTCTCTCCGGTCCCCCTTCCCGCCGCCAGATTCCCAGCCCTGGAAACCAACCAACCCGATTTTGTCCCGCATCCCGCGCGAGATATATCGCTCGGCAAGCGGGGGCTATCGCGTCTTTTTATTTAAATGCACCCCGTCGACGTGTCGACGTGCACCGGCCAACCTGAATGCACGCCGCGGCGTCGATGTGATTTAACCCGTTGCCGTGTCGGCGGCGCCACGAAGAAATCTGTTAATGAGCGATTGTCGCGCTTCCGAGATCGGGGATGAAAGACGTGCTGGATGGAAATTGGGCCGTGCACAATGGGCCTAGAATTACAGCGCATTCTCTTTACACGAATTCTATGCACCCTATACATATATATATTTTTTTCCGGCAAATGATAATTTTACGTATTGTTTAATTTTTTAAATTACAAAGATTTCATAATAAATTAGGAATTATAAACTCGATTATGATATGTGATATTAAATTATAAGTTATTTGAAAACTACTTCAACTAAAAGTCTTTATTTCATTTGCTGATTGAGAATTTTTATTTATATATTATTGAATTCTGAGAAAGAGGTAGATTTTTCAATTGAATTTTTATTGCAGAAAAATCAATAGCAAATATATAAATATTTGTATATACATTTATTATACATATTTACTATGTTTATTATAATACATATATTTATATTCATATTTGCTACTTATTTTTCTACATAAAAAATTATACATAAAAAAATATCTTAGCTTAGAGGACAATACTTAATACTAGATATACGCCAAATGCATAAGACAAATATTTAACGACGTTGTAGAGTGTCTTTCCGGTTAGGGTTTCTCTGTCGTACATAATACTCTATTACGGCGACATGACTTTGACTCGCGCCGTTGGCGTGCGAGATCGACGTAAAGGGCGAGACGCAAGAAGAAAACGAAAACAAGCCGTGAGAGAGAAAGCAAGGGACTGGGACGAAGAGGGTACCGCGGGAGATACGTTCCAGATGTTTTCCCTGGTTTCTGAGCAAGTTCAGAGTCAAGTTGCCAGACCGCGGTCTCATAGCATGACCAACGTAGGCAGGAAGTGCCGCATTAAAGTCGTTAATCTGCGCGCCTTTGTGCCCTCTCTTCTCGTTTCGCACATTATCTCAATCTACGCTCGATTATCATTAGTACTTAATAATCTAAATTTTTTAAAAACTCTTTTGGATCTATATGAAAAATAATCTGAACTGTATTACTGTTAAAATGATATTTATCATGTGTTACCGACAATGAGAGAAAGAAACTTTATAGACATTTAATGAATACACATATTATAATCTTTTCACATATATTTAATTAATCCAAAATATTATCGCTTAGCAACATTAGATATTATAGTTAACGGACAAACTGATAATAGTGATAATGCAAAAATTACAACGACACACGATTAATATTAATTATCATATAAATCATATAATTATATAAATTAATGTTTATTAATATAATGTCGTCATTCTTTAATAATGCTATTGCATATTAAATTAATAGCCATTACTTTTTAATCTCTCGATAATTTGTTAACATGATGACGAATTATTTCATTATTAAATATGATCACGTTGGATTTATTATTGCGAGCATTTCGTGCCATTCGATGTCAATTTTTGAACGTTTTACACGCACGAGTTCTTATTACTGATTCTTTATATATTTTATATTTTAAATTGGGAGGGGAAAAGCGAGACATTGCAGATATACCGAAAGGCGAGACGTTTGCAGTAACGGGTGAGCAAACCGAAGGCGAGGGCGAGACGGAACGGAAAATGCGGATGTAGCCGCGGCTTAAAGTAAATTTTGAAAACGGCTTCGACGGCCCTCGACGGAAATCTTTCCCTGCGGTCCGCTTCCGTAATCCGGGGACATTAATTTGTCGGCGGCGGTAAACTTACGAGCGCCAGCCGTAACGTTTTCCCCGGGGGACTTCTTGTATTTTCTCAGAGGCTGGTCCCGGGAGGGCGGGACTTGCGTTCTGACAAAATTTTACGGTCCCGTACGAGCGACGACGTCGTGTGCGTCGCGCGGAATCCACCTGGAAATATCGTCTCAATAAGTGCTCTGTCACTATTCCGCCATAATTCCCGGCCGTCATTCGGTTCGTAATGAAAATTAGACGTTATAGTGTAGAAAAAATTAATTGAAAATTTATATTTTGTTTTGTTTTCTAATTGAAAATTTATAACTTTGAATATCACTTGAATTCCTTTAAAGGAGTGGGTTACGCTTGCATGAGTATGTGTAAGGATTCTTCGCTATTTAGAATTTCAACCCATTTCCCCAAAGAGCTGTACATACGTCTAAAGTTTGTGCGCACATTATGCTGGCAGTGGGTTAATATCGTGCACAGCTAATGCTGCCGTAATTATGGTAATGCTATTGCGTTTATTATCGTCTGATCGTAAGCGTCATTATGTCCTCTCGCAGCTGCCGTTTTCGCAGCGTATAATCCGATGCCGTAAAACACTAAACGCAAACGTTTGCGGAGAGGTTGATTATCATAAGCGCGATGGAAACGAAGATCTTACGTTCTGGGTGGCAGGAATGTTATAACGATTACCCTAGCGGCGCATGCCGTTGCTGTATACGATGTCGTCCCAGGTTAAAAGTGAAACTTAATCGATTCCGTCTGTTCCTCGTATAGAAAATCATCCCCCATTTATGAAATTTGCATGTCAAGCATGAAACAAATAGTTTGAAAAACTTTCCAAAGAAATAACGAGCTGGGTTATAGCATTATTATACATAAATATAGTACTACCCTTGTATGAAACTCTTTTATAAACCAAATGTCTTTTGATATGTATATGTATAATCGAGCATTATATATTACGTATTAAAGTGATGTCGTTCTTTTGCAAATGTTTCAGTTTTTGAATGATATTTGTACAATTTTCTCAAGCAATTTAGAAAGTTTGTGTAAAGCATACTTTTAAACTTTGATACAATGTTGCAAAAGCAATCTGCAATATGAAATTTATAATGCCAAGAAATCTGTTGTATTATTATAAGAAGGATTGATATATTAGTATTTGTAACGCTTTAATTCCGCAAATGCACTTTTAATGCAATTAACGTATTGTCATGTCTAGCGAGAAGCAGAAGTAGAATTTGAGAATCTTGATGGTTGGAGAGTTAAGTTGGTGTCGGGGAACCGGCATCAACTCTCGCGGCCGTTTCACTTCCTCCGAGCGACGCGGACGGCGTTTAGCGTCGAACGGTTGCGTATCAGTGCTGTCGGTGGCAGAGATCCGAAGGTGGGTAGCGGAGTCGGCAAGCGGGAGCGCGGGGCCCCGGGGTGAAACGGGCGGTTATTGCCTGTTGGGTGATTTATCTAGTAATACTAGCCGACAGGCCGCGAGCCCGGGGCATGGGCAACGGGGCGAACCCGTGGGCTTCTAACCCCCTACCCGCGGGGCGGCCAACCACCGGCACTGGTGGAAATTAAAAACTCACTTTATTACACGTCTCATTCTGCGCCCTTCTCGGCCCACCCCTTCGGTCTCCTCTCCTCTCCTCTCCTCTCCTCTCTTCGCTACCTCCTCTTCATCCGTCGTGCCACCTCACGCGTCCTCTTTTCTCTCTTCACCCTCCGTCCTCCACTCATCATATTCCGCCGTTCTGGCGGCGCCTCGTTCGCGCGGACCGACTTAATATGAGGCCGGCTATACCTGATGGAACGAATATTATTAAAGTTCGCCTGCACGCGAAACCGGTGAAATATCGCCCGACCGCCCTTCTCCTCTTCCTTCGACCCTCTTTGCAGTACCCGTCTTCCCCGCCGACCTTTCGGTCCTCGCGACCGAGAGCTTGGGCATCCTCTATTCGTCCTTTCACTTCGCCGAGCGTCTTCATCGTCTTGTACCGAACTAAGCGACATTTGAGTCGCAGATAGTAAGTTAATAGCGCAGTGTTTTCGACAATGTTTGCAATTATTATATTTCGAATTAAGATATTCAATGATTTAATAATTGCAATTCAATCTGTTGCATTTTCATGAACAAACAGTTAAAGATCTCCAACTTGGTTTTCATAATTTGAATCGATACGCGACATAGATGAAAACAGGGTTAGGTTACACCTAGAAGTATTATTATAATTGAACTGTGAAAATCCTCAGCTCGCATTAATTTGATATACGATTTTCTGCGCGGGAAGATGAACGTATGTATGAACGTGCACGCGACGGACAGACGTTTATGGGGCTCTCGATGACATGGCCGTCGGTATCCGGCTCGTTTTATTAATGTCAATAAGGCAATTATTGCCGGCGGGCGGTGTGGGTCGGTATCTCGTTCATACCGCCAACGTGGAGAGTTACCTGTCTCGGCTGCCGATGGCTTCGAGCATGCATTTAATCCTGCATACGTCACGCACGGGAAAGCGGAGCGGGGATTACCCGCTTGTTTCGGCGCCGATAATTACGATAGACGGATCGATTGATCGATCAATCAACCGATCCAGAAATTCGTAATCGCGCCCGCACATTTAGATTTGCCGAAGTAATCGATTTCGCGACCGCATCGCATTACGAATTTAACTACACCGATTAGGTTCCGCTAATGACCCTCGACGTTGCTCCCTCGCGGCTGATCGGACGGTAATTACCGCGACACCACGGCGCTTGCATCACTGTAGGTGAGGAGCGTTTTTGTTTTTGCTTCTCGTAGCGGAGCAAGGTAGCGTCGAGTTGACCGAGTACTTGAACGCTCGCGCGTCACTCGGCGCAGTCGCTGAACGAGATCTGAAGAGGTTGAGGGAGAATAATATAGGAAAGAGGGGTTTCCCTAGTCTCCCGCGCGGGCTAAGCAATATCCATCCACCCACATGCTTGCCCGCCTGTCTGTCTGCCTGGCTTTTCGGTGCCGTCGCCGTGTACAGGCGTGCGTCCAACAATTTATTCATTACTGTCTCGCAAATACCCTCGATGCGCGCTCCATTATTCCGCGTTTCGCGATTCGCACTTCGCGCCAACGGATCCCGGTATAAAGGTACAGAGGCGCTCGAATTTCGTTCCCTCCTCTTCCCTCTCTTTGGCTGCCAGCGGGAATAGGAAAAGTTTTACGTCGGGTTGGGGATTGACACGTTGTATCTCGTAACCGTTGTTCCGCTGCGCGAAATACCGCAGTCTGTGCGATGCGGAGTCGCGGGGATGCATGCCGATGATACCGCGGATAAGAATCCGACCGAAGATACGACCGAAAGGCAGATACTACTTGACGAGTATGTAATCGCGTGAGTGCTCGTATACTCTCGCAAGTAATGCATTAGCCGGTAAGTGATTGCCGGAAGGACAGACTGCTTGCGAACCCGGAGCTTACATTTGAACAGTCATACTTATCCTTCATGGGCCTCGCTTATTCTTCACTTATTCTTTTCGCTCGCTCTTTGTGCGATGAAATAAATAAATGAGAGACAATANATGGTCCATATATTGCTTATAACTAGGGGGAAAAGATGTTTAAACGGAGAAAACAAATTCTTGTAGAGAAACACTTTATCTTACACCTTCTTTTGATGTTAATGTTTTATTATACATGTATATTTATCCTTTCATTATCTTTGCATAAATTACTTTGCATAAAGATAATTTAAAAGTTACTGTGTGTATAGTATGATACGATGTGTACAATGAAAAAAAAAATGGTATACATATTTTCTAGGCGATATACATGGATCAAATGGGATCAATCATTCATATTATTTTTTATCGCTTTTGCAATATATATCATGCTAAAAAAAGCAGTTTCATGAATAAGTTCGTTAATATCCACGGGGGATGATCAAGTATTAATTCGTTGCTCGGGACGTATCGGAGTCGACGCGGCGGAGAGACGACAATTTTGCAGAAACGTAGAATTTCGAAGGATTTTACTATTCGAAAGGTACTGCCGGCACGGGAATACCTCGGGAGACGCGGCAGCTATCCTGGAAGTCTCGGAGATAGCCCGTGGTGCCTCGCGCGCATAGCAACTCCAAAGACGTATGTCGGTTTGGGGCAGCGAAGGCCCGCGGAGGCCCGGCGCGAAGGAAGTAAAAATTTCACGGAGTGAATAAATCAGGGGACGCCGCGGCGGAGCGGCGCTCTTAGTTTAAGTACATCTGGCACGGCATCCCTCTCTTTCTCTTTTCCTTTCGCGTTCGACTCGCTCTTCTCTCTCGCCGCTTGCCGGCGTACTCTGTCGCGAATAATACGCGAGAAAAAGCGATCTTGTCCCGCGCGTACATGCCGTTTCGCGCATAATGAGACTGTCCGCAACCGTTTCTTTGCGGAGTAAAATCTAAATAGTAAATATCTTTGATCGGATAGAAAGAATCGTATAAGAATCGCAGTCCAGGAAACTGAGGATTCCACGTTCAATTGAGTGTAGAAAATGGCGCGTGAAAATTGATGCGGATTATATTTCATTCCGACGCGAATTAGAAATTTACGAATAGTATGTGTATTATTTAGGGAAACACGTCCGTGTATTCGCGATAGAGCAAGCGTTGTTTGTGCATAGTGCTTCAATACTGGAAAATGGTCCCGCGTGAAATTTGTGTGCGGTCGATCCGTATTCGTCGATTCCTCAGGAACGCCGTCCTTTATGTCGAAGAACGGGATTGATCTTTTAAATTGCATCGTGTTTACGGTCTGGCGCAATATATTATATATGTGTATGTATATATAAAGAGAGAGGGATAGGGAGATTGGAAGCGAGCGAGTTTGCATATCTATCTACGAGCACGGAGTGTGTAGATCGCGATGTGTCAGTGAGGGAGTTGGAAAGGCGGGCGGGCGGGTGGAGAGAAGGTCATTCGGGAGGATGGCGGCTCATCTTGTAATGGACTCAGAAGACAGGCGAGTCGGCTAATGGAGCCCTGCTCTTCCAGAAAAGCTCTTAGTATCCGCGCCGCGCGAGCGTCGATGCTGTCGGGCTGCGTCACTCCAAATCCGCAGCATCCCCGGTGGTTATTTCCGCGCGCGCAGGTGCGACGGACCGACGAGCGCAGATTTAGAATATTCCTCCTTCCCAACGACCGCGACGTACAGTTTCTCGGAACTATCATAAAAAATTTAACAAATCAGACACGGCACGCGAATATTGAAAAATTATTAGAAAATTGTAGATTATATGCTATTTAAAATTCTCGACATTAAAATGATTTTCCATTTTGTGCAGCACATATAAAATATATTTATTATCTCATAATTATTATTATTATTAATGTAGGATGTACATATATACGATTGATATTGATTGACGATTTTTAAATCCAATTTATCTCAGAGTCTGAATTAAGAGGAACGAAATTCTTTGCGAAGAGCTATTATTTCCTATTGCAATCGTGTGGCACGAAGCATTGTAACTTGCGCGCGCGTGTCGCTTTCTTCAAGTTCGACGCGGAATTTATCGTCGCGCCGGCGCGACGCAGCGCGTCGCGTCGTTAAATGCTTTTTCGCGAGATAAGGGCATCGCGAGCGCGGTCGGCGAGAGTGCCGCTTAGTTTAATACACGTAACGCTACTTTCCGCCCGCTTTTTCTATCAAATGCTCCGCGCCGAGCTCCAACGGGGTTCGAAGTAGTATAAGTCGTGGACAAAGTAGACGGCGTACAGAAAACCTCCATTAAAGTCCGTAGAAGTGATTAGTACGCTCCCCATTCCTCTTTCCCGTCCTACCCACCCTACCTCCCATCCTACTCTTGCCCTTCGTCCTACACAAACACACACATCCCTCTCCTCCATGCACATACATACGTACACACGAGTGCACGCGATACCCCTGTCTCTCTCTCTCTCTCTCTCTCTCTCTCTCTCACTCACTATTCGACCCGTCTCACCTCTCGCAATTTCAGGGCTCTCGCATTTCGCTTTTTCCTCCTTCCGCGCGGAGAACGGCAGGCTTTGGAAACGCACATCTCGCGATACTCGTGAGAGAACTATTATCGAACATATAGCGATTTTGGATTTGCGACGGTATACGGGATGCCGCGGGGCGTTGCGCGCTCTCCGTCAGCTGAGGATTTCCCGCTGAATCCTCGAAGCTGATACCGGCGCAGTCTGATGAAAATCAGAATCGCGCATCGCCTTCCTTTCGCGTGGCCTCTCAATTTTCTCGATTAAGTATCTCGGTATAAGCTGGGGTGCATTTTTAATTTACGGCATTCAATAACGCGGTAATTAAGTCGCCAATTAAATTTCTGTTAAAGTGCACCTGAGATTAATTGGCAAATGAAGTTTTATTACCTATTTACACTCTCGAAACTTATTCGCCGTAACTCTTTAATTTTCAATATTAAACAACTCCGTAACTGTACCTTGGGTTTGAAGATTCGCCGAGGAAACGTCGACTCGGAACTTATCGTAGTTCTCTTTAAACCATCCGGCGTAAGAGCGCCTTTTACGACGGCGTCGTCGGAAATTTTTCGTCGGAAATATAGGAGCTGCCTTCTATTTTTTCTGATAACGACACCGAGATTAACGCGGAGAGCGTTATACAAGCATGAAACCGGATAAGATCGCGAGCTTCTTTTTCTTCTTTGAAAACATTACTTCCTGAGTGGTAACTTAGACTTCCCGCGGCTGTGCGATAGACGTAACGTCATAAATCAGCTTGTAATTAAAAGAGACCGCCGACCATCGGCGGTGGCGATAAGCATGGCTTAATCCATTTCATCGGCCCGGGGTATATGGGAGTGGAAAAAAAAGGTCATAGCCTTTCTAATTTAATCTGGCGAATGATTCCGTGATTCTCGAAGCCGGCGGCAACCCTTTCATTACTTACGTCCTCACCCTGCGCCGCGCAACCCTCGCGGCTCCTTGCCTCCCCCTCCCCCTCTCTCTCCTCCACCGATTCCTGCACCCCCCCTCGCGCACGGGCGCCACCGTGAATCGGCGCAGAACACTAAATCAGCGACCGGTGTAATTTTTGTAATGGGAGGTGTGGCTTCGTAGGGGTGGCAAGCGCGTGTCCGCGAAGTAGGGGTTTCAAGCACAAGGAGGGGATTACCACCCCTGCATCGGCTTGCGTGTAGGTGGTACGGCAGGGTGGAATTCGTAGGGGCGAATCTAGGGGTATCCCGTCGAGCGAGACGCGCCACGCCGGAGGTTAATCTTCCACAGCTATTTCACGACCGTCGACGAGCATGATCGTTCCTTAGAAGGATCTTACAGGGCCTTCGTATACGATTACCCTCACTGCCAATATATTTACTGACAAATAATTAATGATTATATTGTTCTATACCTGACCAATGTCTCTCATGTTCTATACATATAATGTTAAATTTGCACTTTTTTAATTATATTCTCGTATTATATATTTTTTCGTTTCACTTAATTTTCTGTCTTTGTCTCTCGCCTTATCTTAAAAAGAATTTAATAGAAGATTAATATAAGTAAGAGAGAAACATATTTTATTAATAACAGTAGTTATTTTTAATATTTTATTCTTATACAATGTGAATTTAACTATTGGAACAGAAAAGATGGTTTTACTTGGTAAATTAAATGTAAATTTTTTTACTAATTATATACTATAATGCTATATATTGTAGTAATGCGAAAGAGATGCGTTAGAGTTTCATATTATTAGTAGAATTTGTATCAAGTTTTTTTGCAATTAATACATTTTCTGTAAATAAATTTATTACGTCAGTCTTTTTACAAATATTCCGATATTGGAGACTATATTATATTAATGATAACATTGCTAATATAAAAAATATCGATAATGAACAAAATACTTTTACACGAAAGGACGATAAATAAAATAATCGGTTTTTGCTTTCCTTATTTAACTGGTTTTTCTGTCGCATTTGCGAATGAGTCGGCAAGGCATCGATTCATTATGTATTCATTATGATAAATCGTTGATAATTGAATCCCTCATTCAATCGTGATTACAATCGCGCACGTCCTTTATCGAATCCCGGACAAAGTCGGTTCTTACCCTCGGCGGGACGTCGACAGGCGCGAAATTAAAAAGAAACAAACACCGGCGCGCGTACCATAATCGATATCCTCTCGCAATTCGCCGTCGTCTTCACTTCGTGGCGGCACGTCGTAGCGGCACGTTCCATCCCTTCCGTCGATCAAGCCACCCCCTGCGCGCTCGCTCTTCGTCGCCGTTGGAAATCGAGGGCTCATAACTCGCCGTCCTAAACGCGCCGCCTAATCGACTGGAGTGCGGCCGCTATTCCGAATCGGGGTACATCCGGCGTGATGCCGTGCGGAGAGAGAGAGGGGGGGAGGGCTAAATTGTGCGGTGGAGCGCGGATAGTTGAAGGATCGACGCGCGCGAACGAGCGGCCGGGGATGAGAGCAAGGAGAGGGCGAGAGAGAGAGAAAACATCCGCGTGAGGGGTAGCCGCTGGTGGTGGCGTTTGCGACGTGGTAGGGAAAACGCGTAGGGGTATCACGAACGACGGTGGCGGAGGAGGCTGTCGAGAGAGGGTGGCTAGATGATGGTGGGGATTTATCACTCTCGGTGGCGTGCCGTGGCCGCACGCGGCACTCGGCAGTTTACAGCCGACCGCCGAAGCGGCGGTCTCGTGGTACTTTTGGTGGGACACTGCTCGACGCACGTTACCTCACGCATGCTTCGTCCCCACGTACGAAAGTGTGCGCGGCCGAGAGAGTTGTAAGGAGACATTGTTCGCTCATGTTTTGAATTTTGATAGATCGATCGTTCGGTAATTGATCACCAATGGGAAAGAACGATTCGCGGACGAAAGTTGGTGGCCGTTTCGCGCGTCTTGTGCAGTGTCACGTGACGCGGAGAGCTTGAACGGAGGAGATTGCTGCCTCGCGACGAAGCCTCGGCCATTTCCCAGCGATTGTTGACAGGTAAATGCGATCAGAGATCACCATCAGATCGGTGCAGGATAAACGGACGAGCGGAAAATAAAATTGATGAGAGCTCCCTTTAACGAGAACTTTAGATCGCGTCGAGATTTGATTAGTCCAAGTGTAAGGGATCCTGTAATTACTCAGTTTGATGCTAGGTAGCAGTTATCGATCCTCGATCTCGCTCCGCTCCTCCACGCCGCGCCGCGTCGTTGCGCGAAAATGCATTTACGAAACATAAGATGCGGAACGCAGGATGAGAGGAGAGGAGAAAATAAAACGTGACGATAAGATCGCGGCAGTGTATATAGACGGTGTATAAAATGAACGTGCATTTGCTAAAGAAGTCGCGTGAGAGTCTCGCGTTAATTATAAACTGTCTTGCTTTTTAGCCTGGCAGATAAGCACGCGCTGGCATACTTCTGTATAGTCATTCACCCCCTTCTCGCGGCGCGCTTGCATCTCGCGCGAGAGTCCCGTCTCTCATCGACCGACGTCTGTTCCAATTACCGGTCGCGTTTTAAGGCGATTCCGTTGTAGGGCTGCCGTTAGCCGTTAGCCGACGCGGATTAACTGCATCCTTAGAAATGACTCGTATAGCTCCTTTACTTCGTGATTCCTTTGTCCCGCTGAATCGTCGTAACGGCGCGTGATTATCGACTAGCGCGACTGCGAGGAAACGCGATTAATTGACGCCAATCCTTGAGACGTTTAATTAAAATTAAAGAGACGTTTAATACATTTTTATTGCGGCGGTTAATTAAATTATTTATTCATCGATGTGTATGTAATTTCTTCGTCTCCAAAAGTAACGTGCGCTTCTTTCGTAACGAAAGAACAAACTTGCGCGAAATTAAATTTTAGTTTACATTTCTTTCCTGTCAGACAATATTGTTGCTTCGAAAAATTGAAATTGGAATATTCAAAGTCGATTAGGTAATTTCATTCAATTTATGATTGACAACGGCGATACGTGTTTCTTCATTGAACTGTCTAGTAGTCTAGTAGTAATGTCTCAGACGGATGCTATGAGATTACATAATGCACTATGTATGAATCGTTTTCGAGATATCGTCATCCAATATGCAAAAGCGAGCCGGTTGTAGCGCGTAACAAAGCTTTCACGAAGATTAGCGCTAGGTGCAATCTCGCGAGCGATTCGTCGAAATGACACGTTATATAGCTTCTTGAAATTTATTTTAAAATCTATTACGCGCAAAGTAAGCGAATTATCAAAAATTTATTTTTATTATATGTACATGAAAAGAAAAAACCCATCGATTTAAGATTCATTAAAATATCAAGGATATAAAAGTATATAGTCGTTTTATTTTCCAAAACAATTTTCATAACTATTATATTGCCTTGATGCAAATTTGAATATTCTATCAAAAGACCTGTATCCTACATTTTTTTATAAACATACTGTGTCAACTCAGGATCTTCTTTGACGAAACGTGCATTCTCTATTTATTTAGTGAAAATTTAATTAGAAACTTAATTAGCGACTTATCGAGCATCAAAAGCTTTCACCTTCAATTAAGAAATTGAAAAGAAAATTCTAGCGAATAAATGCCGCCGATGAATCTCTTCGTTAAAGAAAACCGGAAATATCGCCGTCTTCAATCTTCTTCTCTTTTTTCGTCTTCTTGTAGGATAAGATACAGATGCATCCTCCTCGCGCAGCCACATAACGCGTTTTATTCTCACACATGTCGTCAGGCGTCGGTTGAAGTCGAAATAATGAAGCTAACTGTCTGTCCGGACGAGCATCTCGCCCTGTTCCTCGAAGGCCCCGACCGCCTTCTTCATCAACGACCTTTCCTCTCCCACCTCTTCCTTCTTTCTCTTCTTCCTCTTCCTCCGCCGTCGCCGTCCCGACGTCCCACCGAGAGAACGTCTCAACTGTCGGCCACCCGCGTGTACTCGTCCGTTTGAATGCCGATAATTGGCACTAGTTTCAGCCGGCGGCGGGCTCGTTAGCCGGCCGGCTAAAGAGAATCGCTTAATTATTTCGTTTGAAGTTCCCTTCCGATAGGAGGTAGGTAGGTACAGCTAACGCGCGCGCGGATAAATCGAGAAAGCTCGTGCGAGCGCGAGACCTTCGACCGGGCGCGTTTGTTTCGCACCGACAAATTGCCGCGGCTAATTAGCCTCGCGGGCTAAAAGAGGGAAGGCTGCTGCCGCCGCCGCCGCGGACGCTCTAGCCGTTACTGCCGCTATTTCGCCGGGTTTATTACCGTGGCCGCTGAGTCAAAACTATGCCGCGCTGCCTTCACTATTGTTTCAAAAAATTTTCCCGCTGCTCGTAAAAAATGAAACGAATCGTTACCGGTTCTTGATACAATGTATGATGCGCTTCTCAAATATTGACGAAAGTTATTTACGTAGCTTTTAATAGTTTTCATACATGACAGACATCTATTTTTTTTTAATTAAAAATTGCAACGAAACTAATGTATACAGCAATAGTAATAAATAAAAAATGTTTAAGAGCCCGATAAGTCTCGAAGGCAAGTATTCGTCACAAGTGTTCTTTTTATAAAATAGCAGTAGAAGTCTCTCGCTTGCCAAAACAGACCTTTTTTCGCAAATGGCATTTTCCTCGTTTTCCGGACATTATAGCGTGCTAGCGGGCCGCTGCTATAATTTAATAACGCCGGGGCGCGCGTAATGCCTTTCGACACGAGTCAGCGATAATTCCGCGGCGAATGTCCAATAAAAAGCCACTTTGCCCGATCGAAATATCAAATGTAATCCTCTTAAGTCGGCCGCACCGTCGAACGTGTATCTCGCGAGCTGACCATCGCGCCCTGTCCTCCCCCTGCTTCGCACCCCCAACCCCCAACGGTCTATCAACCCCCTCTTGGACTCTATCTCTGTCCGCCTCGGTGAGCTACTAACTTTTACTTCCCCTCCCTCTACTCTTTCTCACTTTATCTCTCTCTCTTTTCTGTACCACTCTCGTTCCGCCTTTTTCTCTCCGTCGTCTTCCTTAAGTCGGAGGGGTTGCTTTTACGGCGATTGAAGCTTCTCGTGGGTCCTTGGGCATACCGCCAGGTGGCAGTGCCGCGTCCTTCTGGGCGTCGGCCCCGATGTCCTTTCCCTGCGAGATTTTTCTTCGTTCGGTAGTGTCCTTGTATACTTGGAATGTCGCACGCATCGTCACCGACTACCTGCTACCAAGTACCGTGTAGTATCTTGGAAACTGAGAGATGGAAAAAACTAAATCTGAGCTTCCGAGATGAACTGAAATAAACTCCAGCAGAGTTTCAATCACGCGGTAAATTAGGAGAAAAGTTCAAAAGATACGAGATCGACGAGTCAACGCAGGGCTATCTCGAGGGGTGTCTTCGATCGCGGATCGCGAGGGCGCGGAAGCATCGTGGACGACACTGGCGCGAAATTCCGCAACATTCTTTTATCGATCGTTAAAAGTTTCATCGGCGCTCAACGGTTGCTCCTTCGACGCGACGCTATTGAGAGCACCTCGTACAATTAGCTTCTCTCATTAAAGAACCATTCGCAGCGGGCACCGAATGCCGGGCCGATGTTGAATAATTAGCATTCGCTACCGACCGAAATCGATTTGTTAATTAATAAAGCGCTAACGTTCGCCGTACTAATAATACCGGTCAACAATTGAATAGAAAGCGCGTTCATTAACTCGGCCGCGCCACAGCAGCCAGCTAACGCCGGGCATCCCGGATCGACTCTACATCGACTCGGATAATCGAATTTGTTGCGGGATCCCTTCGCGAAGGGCGATCGCCACGTAAACGATGTTATTTACAAGAAAGGAATGCGATGACTACTACGGAGGAAAAGGACTTTACTTTATCGTCGGACATTCTCGTTGCAATCCTTTTCCTTTTTCTTTCTCCCTTTCTGTGTCTTTCTTCTCATCGTCCTTATCCTTTCCTCTCTCACTTGGTTCTCTCACCAACTTACCAAGACTCCGTGCCGCGAATTTTCCTGTGCGCCCTTCGCAAAAAGGAAGCCCGGAGGAAAGTTCCTTTTCCAACTCGTTCGGTGTGCTCTGGCGGGTTACCAGCTATTGGCCAAGATATCTTTCGATTATCAAGACCATCCATACCTACCGCCTTAGCCGAGCCGGCTCCATTGTCTTCTCGGCTCTTTCAATTAATGTTTTGATTGATTTCGGACCCTCGGTTGGAGAACGCGACCCTCCCTCATGATCGGCGCGCTCTGCCCGTTTTCTCTTTCTCTCTTTCTCTCACAGACACACATTCTCTTTCCCTTTCTCTTTCTCTCGTTCTCTTCGAGCAATACTCGAGTTCTCTATAATCGGCATTCCGTGGGAGATGGAGTGCGGAAACGTGAGAATTTCGTGTGAAAGGATATTGCACCTTCGTTGCTTCCTTCATGTCGTAATGGCACGATACTCTCAATAAGGGATTCGATTAAGTATTAATATTAAGGTGATTCGTATCGAAAATTATATTTTGGGAATATAGTTTTAGATAACATTAGACGAATACACTTTTAGATAAATTTAGAGCAGAAATTTTATAAAACTCATTCGAGAATTCGCTGTCAGTTTTTACTTTTTAGTAAAATTAAAAGGTAATAGATATATTGGCCCGAAACGAGAGAAATATACTTATGAATGGTACAGTGCCCCAGCGTTATACAAAAAATATATATATATATACACACGTAATAGCAAGTATTTCTTATTGTTTAAATATGGCGAAGATTGAATGGCGAATTAGAGAGTTAAAGATTCTAAAAAGCTAATTGCGGTCTCGGGCTTGGATTACCAGATTTTCCTCTTCCGGAATACTGCGTGCCACAGATAAATTCTGCACCCCCTCTCTGGAACACGCCGCGCAAGGGGGTTTCAGTACGTACCAGAAACGGTGCGCGCGACGTCGCCGACGACGCAACGAGGGGGGAACGACGGGGGTTGGCTGCTAGTAGACGACGACGACGACGACGACGGTCCCCGAATCGGTGTTATACCGGTGGCTGTTTTATTGCGAGATTTGCGGCGTGGCCTCCCCGTGTAACAAGACTTACTGAGATCTTAATAGAATCTGAGACCACCCCTTCTCTCAGCGAGACCCACACCAGCGCCGGACTAACTCGTTCTTCGTCTATGGTTCCGCGCCTTTCCGACCACCTCCGTCTCGCCGACCACCCTTCTCCCTTCGACGGACTTTTGGAGGGTGAGGACGACTGAGGTCGAGGGGATCCCGCGGGAAGGGACGAACGGGAAGTTGACCCCGGCACTGCATCCCTTTGGCGAAAAAAGAAAACTGCCGCTTATATTCTAAGCGTATATAAGAGGGATGGGAAGGCGGACGAAGGAGGGGGAGAGGGGACGAAACGCGGCGAGGGCGGGAGCGATCTGAAGGGTGATTTATGAATATTGCCTACGGAGAAAAGTGTATCGCTACCGCGCTACGTCGATTTCTCTCTCTCTCTCTCTCTCTCTCCTTCGAAGACTTCGAAACGACTCCTGCGTGGCGATTTGGTACACATTCGCGTTGTTTCCGGCAGAAGGACGATCGCTCGGATCGAAAACTTTGCCACGGCTCTCTTCGCTGGCTTGTATTGACGAATATTTGTAAATGCGTGATAAAATTTTCATTGTTTAAAAATTTTCATGAATCTTCCTTCGATAAAAAAGTTTCTTCAATTTCTAAACATGAGGATCAAGCATTTATCATTTTTAATAAATTTAGATATATCGTAATTAAAGTACGAAATAGCTACATCAAAGAAAAATACGAAATATATGTATACATACATAGATATGCAAGAGAATTTATGTATATTTGTATTGTATTATAAAATTTAAAAATTTCACATGCAAAATTTTTTAAAAGTGAAAAAGTATGATGTAAATTTTGTTAGAACGAACATTATGAACAATGTCGTGTTGTAAATAGCAGAAACTTTTTGAGATCGAGTTCGCTCGACGTATTTCGCTCTTTTGTCATTTCGGTTTCTCGTAGTCGGATCGATATATACTCTCCCTCTGCTCTGCCATGCCGCGCTCCGAGGCTCACCCTTATCCCGTAACGAACACAATTGGCATCGTCAAGACGATCTCACGTGCGTCTTAATTATACCGTAGTGCGGCGCCGGCCCGGTCAGGAGCATCGAGTTGCAGTGAATATTTTATAGCAGCGGTGCCAAAGAGAGACGCGTCGCGGCGCCGCTTCGCTTCGCTTCGCTCCGTTCCGTTCCGTTCTGTTCCGCGCTACGCCGCACCGGTACGATAGTAGTATAACGACGCGAGAGTAGGTCTGTCCTCGCTCTCTCCGCCTGCCTTCCACTCCCCCTGGCCACCCAACTTTCCCCCCCAGGAAGCTTGTTAGGCGACGCCGTGCTCTGCTATCTTCTAATTGGCGATATAATGATCCTGAAGGATGGAATACCGTGGTCCTGAAGGACCCGAGGAAAGAGAGAGAGAGAGAGAGCAGCCTCTCTCGCTTTGTCAGGGACGAAATTAGAATTTGGCTCTGCCTTGCCGTCTCTTTCTCTCTTTCATTGCTCCCCTCTTCCTATATTTCTTTTCCGTCAAACTCACAATTTGAGGGTAGACGGAAAAGTTGAGAAATAATTTATCTCGCGTCCTCATCTCCAAAATATCCGTAGACGAACAAGTCACAATCAGTCGACCGTCTACGGCGGTTTAAGCGCTGGTTGTCCGGGACTATTAATTAATCGACCATTACCTGCATAGTTTGAAATGCGCAGCGCGCGGAACAAGTACTCGTTCTAATTACGCGCGCCCTCATTAACCGTAGTAATATAATAAATTTACAACTTGTAATTATCTCTTATCCAGCGACGACGACGGCGACGAGTATGACTACGATAGCTCGCGCAACGTCGCGACGTAGTTTCGCCAGTGTTCGCCCAATCAGCGAAGGCAGGTATATCCGTATCGTTATCGCTGCTCGTCCATTCAGAATTTACGAACGGACCCTTGTAGCGGTGTTGATAGTTACGAGGCCGGTCTCAATTAGTGGAACTTACGTCGCTAGGGTCCAATTAGACGTAGGCCAGCGCAGCTACACCCTGTTTGCCCAAGTTTGCCGTGCACCATCCTCGCCGCCGTCGTCGTCGCCGTCGTCGTCGTCGTCGTCAACGTCGTCGTCACCATCGTTGTCGGGTAGAGTTGCCCGTCATCCCGCAGCTGCAGCACACTGGTTGAGGGTGTCTTTTTCCTACGCTAATGACTAATTAGCAGTCTCTTCACTTCATGGTATAATGACACGGGATCCACAGCCCGGGGGAAAGGAGGGATCATTATTAAGCCTCGAAATTGCAGTCGTGCTTGCCGCCCCTTCTCTTTGGTTCTCTCTCTTAGAGAATTTTCCAATTCGAAGGGAAAAGGGAGGGATATTAATAAACGGACTTTTCTCTGTATCCGTCCATTCCGCCGCATTGTATTACGGCGAGGCGCCATATTTTATTGAGCATCTTCGATACGAGTTTCCCCGACGTAAGAAAGCGGCTTCCGATTGAATTGGCGAATGCAGTCACTCACAGTTTGGGTCAGCCGGGTACGTCACGCTGACCTTTAACCGTAATAATATATATATTGAGTCCACTATACTTCCGTTCCTTCTGCGAGACGACTTCACCCTCTCGTCCTCTTTCGCCTACGTATATCCGTCTACGTATTTGTCCATCCTGCGCACTCTCTCGCTCCCTCTTCTTTCCTCCTCCGCCAACTTTCTTTTACATTTATTTATTTCCTAAACGTCCGTCCCCACCGGCTACTTTATATTTGACATTTTTATTAAACCACCTAGAGCGGCTCTGTGTCCGCTCCGACGGAATCCCCGGGATAGACGGACAGCGGGAAACGCGAGTTGGGAGAAGGGTAGCTTGGAAGCGCGACAAGGGACGCGAGGGGTGACGCTCTTCTATATTGCTGTTAGAGCAATTTCGTAATCTCGGAAGGGTACTCCTTATATTGACCGAATAAAAAGTTGTATCTGTTGCTGATTCCACGATCGAATATCACCGTCCGAGGTTCGCCTGTGTTTGAACGAAAGGGGAGAGAAAGGGAAGGAGAGCGATTGACCGTTCGCGTCGACACGGAAAAACCGCTCGAAATCAGTTTGCCATTTTACGATTATGCTATCTCGCAGATGAAAACTGTCGCCCAGTGCGACGTGAGACCGATTTTATCGGCGAAGGATCGAATTTCTCCGAGACCTCCTCGAGAAATAAAACGATGACTGCTAGAGTTTCCAGTATCCAAATATGATCGGGTAAATATAATATACAAATAGGATTTTTATTATTAACATTTTATTATACACACATTATCAGTATCTTTTCACGGACTGGATACGCAAAATTTTCCCGTCTGGCATGGCGTATGTTTATGACGAAATCGCTACGTTTTAAAAGATCTCTGAAAATTCTTAGGGAGATCCGAGAAGATATCGCTGCAGTAAAGAGTCTAATTTCCATAAGACCGGCAGCAGTAAAAGATGCCGTAAATCGCGTCGAGCGAAATTCGTCCTTTTGCAATTTCGTTTTATAAGGGAATCGAAATATCGACGTTGTCCGCGCGTCCTGACGACATCCGTCACAAAATAATACAATACCCGAAACATTCTTGCGTAGAACCGATCAATCGCTCACAATCAGAGTGACAAATAAGTCGTAATATCCCGATCGATTTAGCATTCGCGAAAAAAATTGCAGCCCCTTTCTGATTTCATGGGGGGGATTTTTACGCAAGTGTCTAAATATATTTCACTTATCGATCTAAGAAACTTTCTACGCCGTCTAATGAGACATTTTTTTCGTGCGGAAATAAACAAGGAAATAAATAAATAAAGTTTTTATTTTCTTTTTCCTTAGATATAATATTTCACCGATTTTAGACGTGTTTTTCTACTCTTAAATTCGTTTTCGGGCAAACAGATGAACTTATGATTGCGACAGGCGAGTAATTTTAATCAACATATGATGTGCGAATTCTCGCAGCAACAGGCTCGAAATTTTTCACCGGCACGAATGATTAATTTCATCCTGATTTTTTTTTGTTTGATATTTTGGTACCTGTGCACGGAACTTTTAATTTGCTCGCGAGCATCGGCAATTTCGATATTCACTGTTTGCCAATGAACAGAGTAAAGTAACATCTATTTTTTTTTTATTGTATCTCTCACCAACCATGGCGATCAAATACGACGCATGCATCGCTATAGCGTTTGCAAAATGCGGGGGGATAGATGCATGAATTTCTCCCAGTCGTGTATTCATCCACACTCGAACTCTCATTCATCGTTCGGCTTCATTTCGAGCAATCGAATATCGATCGCGCAATTAGCATTACGGAGTTTTTTTCCGAATCGGGGAAAAGGGCTTAAAAACCGTCATCGTTAGCCGCGTCTTTTCGCGGCGCGTTGCACGATACGCGCATTTTTTTTCAAACTTTATCGCGATGTCAATCGGACTAAGGGAAGAGAATCATTAAAAAAAACTAGATCCAGGGAAAAACGAAGCGTACGGGTCGTTTGACGAATCACGAGGCGGCTCTTGGATATACCGACGTGGGAGGCGCGCTGCGGGAGGAAACGAGGCGGGGGGTATGATGTTTTTTTCCTCGGCGGCGCCTCTTTAATTTGCCCTCCAATTAACGGACGGGGTCCTATTTGAAAAATACCTGCCACGAGGGCTGGCAATTATACTTCTTCCTTTTTTTTGCGTCACGAGCGCGTTATTAGCGCTATCCGTCCAACCCTGTTGCCTCCCATCCCTCGCATCTCTCTTTCTCTCCTTCGCCTCTCATTTGCTCCTTGCTTCCGTCCACCTCTTGCACTCTCTCACCTATTCCCTTCTCTCTCTCTTCTCTCATCCATTTTGTCTTAGTGCATGTGTGCGAGCGCGAGGGGATGGGAAAGAGTGGGCAAGCGTATCCGCGCGATTGTATGCGTTTTACGTGTATTGCGGAGCACGCGGGTGAAGTGATGCGGCGATGGGATGGGGGAGGCGAAGGAAGGAAGGAAAGGGATGGAGCGAGATAACGAGATGGAGGAAGATAGGTGAGACGGAGAGGGAAAAGGGGTTGGTGGCGGGTGGTAGCGAGAGAGAAAATTGGAACTTGGAGTGAGAGCGCGGTGTGGCGCGGTGCGGTATGGTGCGGTGCGGTGGCTGCGGGTCGCAAGGGGCCAGGGAGGGAAGGAGTGGCGTTTATAACTCGTGCCCGGGTCTCCCGGCTTTGAGAAGGCCAATTAGCAGCATAAAGCTGCAGCTCGGCCCCGAGGCCGAGGATGTTTGTATGTAATAATGGATTGTTACTCAAAGTATCCGGCTAATTAATTAAGCCCCCGCCGCGCGTCCGCCCGCTCGTCGTCGTTCCGAACGGCGCGGCGGTAGTGGCGGTGGCGATAGCGGTGGCGGTGGCGGCAAAGGGGTGAGCAAAATGGGCTGCTGGTCGCTCTATCCCTGTACGCCCTCACCCGCCGCCAAGTGTTACGCGGATCGCCTCGGAAGAACGCTAACTGCGTTTTCGCGATCGCGAACGTCGTTTCCGCTCCCGCGATCCTCGCGCGGATGTAACGATCTGAATCGGATGAAATTGCATTTTTAACTTGGTCGTTGTAGTAGCACAAATCGTGGACCGCGGCATAGCTCGATTTCCTTGATTGAAAAAAATGTCTCGGAGACAGTCTAGGTACGTGATTTACGAGAATTACAAAATGCAATTAAAATGTATCATCACGACCAATTTTCTCGCGTGAATTTAAGCTACAAAATAGAAATTTTGTTGCGTGACTTTACACGAAATGAACAAACACAGAGTCAATTACTTATCGTTAATATTCCCGAGTGGGACGTAACGTTTAAAGTTCAACGCCTAGTTTACAGTTCATCTTAGGTAGGATGAAGCTCCCAGTTTCCCACTTTTTGAAACGAAATGCGGTAAACGGTTAAAATAATTGGCGCTATAGAGAAATTTATTTTCGCCGGAAGAATGCTCGTCTAGCGCGCCTCGCTCCGCGGGTCGGGCTGCTTCGGATGTCGGTGGGCGAAAAGAAAAGAGGAGAGCGAAGCGAGTGAGAACGAAAGAAGAAAAAGAAATGTTTTATGCATCGCGAAAGATTCCGACGGCGCTCGTGACGTAGCGCGCCGGTGCTTATTGGAGTCTGGGCGCGCGAGGACGAGCGTAGGCACGGTTCCAATTAGTCGCGCTAATTATTGCGTGCTGTCAGCCACTTACGACCGTCGGAGATGCTTGTAACGGCGGGATACGCGTGCACGGCACGCCAAACGTTCGCGGTTGTCGCTTTCCCTTAAAAAGACCCGCAGATGCGTACAACCGGTCTGAATACGCGGGGAAGGTTCTCATTAACTCGGGAAATCAAATTTCGAGGCGCTCCGAAATGACGACGCCGCGCGTATAATTCTCTCGTCGCAGGCACAACTTTTTCTCTCAGCCCGAGCTCCTCTTAGCTTGTTGAAAATTTTATTTCGCTTCGTATATTTATTGAGCTGCGCTTCATTTCAGGCGTTTAACAATTATTTTTAATTCTACCTTAGAAGATTATGAAAAATAATATAGATAAATCCTGAATCGTTATCTTGAATATTTTTTTTAACAACAATGTCAAATGGAGAATATAATTTACTTTTTATGTTCCAGACGGCGCCGTAGTTGAGATCACGATGACTATGGACGTGAGCAAATCCGAGACGAATAAAAATGGTTCGACGCAGCAGGAGTGCGCCGGCTGCGGGAAGACAATTACGGAGAGGTAAACGGCGACACATGTATACATATAATGCACTTCTATGCGATCTGTATTCCTGAAGAAAACATCTTGTTCGTCTCTTGCCTATTCTTTATTAATAAGTCTGCTATGTTACTATATTCAATATTTTGTCGCAAGGAGATATCGACCTCCGATCCTCTCTTTGCTTCTCTCTTTGTTTAAAATATTCAGTCTTGCTTTGCGTAAATGTATGTTAAATATCAAGATAAGAGAGGTATTTTCAAGACTTAACGGCCGGTAAGAACGAAAACTACGGTCGGTCCTTCAGGTACCTCCTCAAGGCCCTGGACCTCTACTGGCATGAGGACTGCCTCAAGTGCGGATGCTGCGACTGTAGGTTAGGCGAGGTCGGCTCTACCCTCTACACCAAAGCTAATCTTATCCTCTGTAAGAGGGACTACCTCAGGCTCTTCGGGAACACGGGATGCTGCGCGGCATGTAATAAGCAAATACCGGCGTTCGAGATGGTCATGAGGGCCAGAACGAACGTCTATCATCTCGACTGTTTCGCCTGCCAGCAGTGCACTCATCGGTGAGTGCGAACGACAGAATTACCCTTATTACCACGTCCAACTCTCCTAGCGAGATTCTAGTTTATCACCATTGTTAGATACAGTCTTTCATTAGCGAGACTTCCTTCTTCTATTCTCATACCTCTTCTCCAATTTAAAGCGTGAATTTATGATAGCTTTATTTTGAAAAAAAAAAATGTAAAACCAGGTACAACGCTTTAAAGAGAACAAATTCTCTATTCCGAAACCATGCGAAATGTAGTATGCAGAATTATTTAGAAATTCGCGCGATTTGCTTGCATTAAACGACGGTGGAATTTCGAAAATAAAAACAAAGCTTATTTTGGGCTTGTCAATTATTAAAAATTATCGCGCAACGTAAAACGTGAGACATCCGAGAAGACTCGAATCAGTAAATTTGCCATCTTACTTCCCGCTCCTCCAATCCCTATCATCCTCCTTTATTTTCGACCATTCACTTTCATGGCGAGATGCATTTTTCCCGTCGCGTGGACCCGTAGAAGACGAGGAACGGTCACAGGGAAGGAACTAGTCCGCGAGACAGACTAAACGGGAGAGGGATGGGGGTTAACGGGGATAGGTTGCTTTACAGGTCAGCTGGGAAATCACCCTGCGCTTTCCGCGCCATGACCTCTCCTTTCTTTCGCGCTGCCGTTTTCCGATTCGATCGTGAAATCTCACGGCACGTTCTCGCGCATCCCATGACCTCGGTTCTCCATCTGCCGAAATGTGCGATATACCGTCCACTTCCTTATTAAACTACCATTCATTGAACTATTTTCTGATAATTTTTATAAACATTTAATTAATATAAATTTTATTTTTAATAACAATTGATATAATCATTATTTTTAATGTTCATAAAATGAAATCTTAATGTTGAAAATATTAAATTTTCACAAGCAACGTTTATCTACATTTAGTTACTCAGGAACATCTTGATATTTCGTGACCTTAAAACTTCGTTAATATATTCATTATTGATTATTATCGTAACCTCTTCAATTCTAAGGGGCAATTTGAGACTTTTTGTAATCGATGAGTTACTACCAACTGAACGATGAACTCTGATGGGAGATTAAGCATAAATCCAAATTTTAATAGGTTTTGAATTTTGCCTTTATAAGTTTCTTCTGTATTCTAATACAAGTTTATAAGTTTCATAAGTTTCTTGGCAATATAAAGGACTTGCTTCAAGGCGAGGATAAACGCCCTTCTCTCTTTCTGTATCCCATCTTTGTCTCATCTGCTTTATCTTCCAAGAGATACCAGTTACTTACGAACATTGAGTATTTTCACGTTCGCTCGAGATCATTTTCGCAGACGGGATACCGACTCCGTTCAAGATCTCGTATAGATTATATATTGCTCCATGGTCAGCAACGAGACGCCCAATACTGAACAGAATCAATTGAAGCGTGGAAAATCAACTGTCGCGGATTTATCTATCAAACTCGCGCGTTATCACTCTTTTCTTCAGTCATTTTAATTATCTCCGGACCACAGTACGACGTTTAAACAATATGTAGCAACAACGAGGCGGCGGAGAACCTGTCGCGATTCAATGGCGGGAAGCGTACAAACGAGTACACAAAAGCCAGCGGAGCGATACAATGCTTACGGACGAAGTGACTCGTTTTGGGGGGGTAACAACGACAAGGAGAAAGCAGATAGAGCAGGGAGAGAGAGAGGGAGGGGAGAGAGAATCTGTAGCCGCCCCGTCGGTAGAGAAAGGCGATAGAAAAAGGGGGAGAGAGAGTGAGAGAGAGGATAGGGGATATGATAGAGGAGTCGGAGGTGGAGGATGTAGTTTCAAGCCAATAGCAATGGTCCGTCCAGGCGTGTGGCAAACGTTGCACAGCGTCTCAAACAATGTGAACAAAAGAGCATCAATTTTACGTTTTTATCGTCCGGCATTGTCTATCTTCGACAATGCCCTCGCTCGCGCGCGACTCGCGGCGAAACTGCCTAGTAGGGGAGGAGGATGGCGCGCACGTCAGGATCAAAAACGAATCTGTACACGAAGGGGTCCTTTGGAAAGAATCGCGGACGCGTGACGCTTGTTGCAGACGCGAGTAGGAGCAGCCGACGGTTTCGGTTAGTTTCGGAGCCGAGGGGAGGGTGAAACGGATTGCGAAGAAGTAAATTGAGACGGTCGCACTCAGCCCGGTCATTATATTTGTTATAACAATCGCGTTGCGTGTCGCGGATGATGTACGAGCGCAATTAAAACGCGCGCGAGCGCCCCGCGATAAAATATGCCTGATGCGGAATATTCGGTGCGACCCCTGCGAGCGCCTGCGATCGTGCCGCTAAAAAGCAGGCAGGTAGGTAAATTTGAAGAGGGCAATTACTCGCAGCGCTGCGCGTCCTGTAACGAGACGACTTAGAGTTTGCAATTAAACAGCAACAATTACACGGGGTAACTTTAGACTGTAATAACACAGAATAAAGGGTTGCCAGTGGCTGCGACTAGGCTCCCACCCTCCTGGTTAGAGGATGATTTACCGATGCAATTAGCTCTCTCTCTCTCTCTCTTCTCCCCTTTCTCTTTCTCTCTTCCTCTTTCGCCCTTGATGCACACGAATGCACACACACACACGTGTATATTAGCGCAAGCGCAGGCATCGCGTATCCGCTTCCCCCCGATTTCTTTGCTTCCGTCGAATCCGGTCAAACATAATGACTACTCGATTAAACTTTCGCCCCCGCGACTTGGATTTGATATCTCGTCGGGGCGAGATTCTCGGCGAAATTACAAACGATGTAGAATTTCTCATGCGTGGATAATTACTATTTGTAATCGCAATTGTAGCGGTGAGGTATTTCTTATTATTTTCGAAAATGATATTAATTGTTCTTATATGGTACAATTGTAACGCATAATGTTACACGTTCGTGCTCGTGCTTTTTCATTATATTCGATAAGATCGCGGCGGTTATCTGCTTCGAAGCGACGTCCGGATTGCACCTCGCGTGTGTGCGCGCTTTCGGCTCGACGCTCGACCCGCAATTTCCGCGATTCACGCCGCGGTGCGTCGAATAAAGATTTTATCTGAGAAACTGGCGAGACGCGCACGGAGGGGCCGCTGAAACTTTGATGCGCCGAAGCTTGCGCGCAGAGGACGGTATTACTCTTTGAAGGCTACGGCCACGTCGTCGGAACAACTCGTAAAGTGCCTCTCTAACGGGGTCACGCATTGCCACCGGTGGTATCATTTATTGAATCGCAGTGTCTCCTTTCCACCTTTGCGCCTTTCCGTTTCGCTTCGACCGAACGTCGTTTCTCAGAACTAGCTTCTCGTCGCCTCCTCGTGTCGGTGTCCGCATCGTCTCGATCTTTCCCCACCCTTCATTGTCCTGCAAGTCGGGTTACCCTCGTTAAAGATTCAACCGAGTTATCTGAGCGCCATCCAGATTGAAATTTTCCATGCAGACCCGAGAGTCGTCTTCTCGCACGACTTCTCGTCAACTACTCTCAGCGCGGACGGTTCACCAATTCGATGTTTTTCAAATGTCTCACGTATTCGTAACACGAGATCGATTTAAGGCTGCTGCAATTATCGCGTTCGCCATCTCAACAGCGCTGTCATTGACGACTCGTAAACACAGGTTCGTTCGCACCGGCAAGTACACGCGTATTTTTCGACCAACGATCTCTTTGGACTTTCAGAGGATGAAAAAAATTGCAACGCGTCGCCGGCTCTCGGGTGCCGTGAAACGTGTCAAAACGGCCGTAAACAACGTGATGTATCCCACGATGCGCAGGCGAGGAGGGCGCGAGATACGCGTGTGACGAGGTAGGGAAGGCGGCTGGCGAGCACGTAATAAAAAGAAAATTGAATGGAAACACTTACGGAATTGCGCCAATTACGTAGGTGCCGGCGTGCTAGATGCGCTCGTGCTGTAATAAAGCGTTCGCACGGTGGCGGCGGCGGTGGCGAATTTGTTCTCATTGCGATGAACACAGACCGAGAGATAAATCAAGTTTTAAACGTTTATGACTTGGCTCGCGCGAACATTACGCGATGAGCTCCGATACGATAATTAAAACTTTGTAAAAAGGGCTTTGTCCGACCGCGATTTTAATATTTCGCTCGTGATAGTTGTGAAAAATATTTTTCCGAGCGGACGTCTTGCGATTTGTTTCTGCATCACTATAACTTTGAGACTTGGATAATTTATAATTTATAATTATAATTTTAACTATATTTTCTCTCTGTGATTAGATAAACATCGAGAAATTAGAAAATACTTCTGCAGTTCCGTTGATCTTACATTTATTATATTCTTTTCACTTTCTAATTATTAATCGTAAAAAATGACGAGACATTTGAGAGACTTCATTGTTGATTTTATTTTATTTAAATTTTATTTTTTAATCAGAACTTTATCCAATCAATTAACCCCCGTATGATCGATTTGAATAGACTAATCCGCCTTCTGACGTTCACGTTGTCGCGCTAATTTTGGGCCGGTTTCGCGACGTATCGCACGATCGTATAAAAATGCTCTAGAGAGGCTAGGTGGAAAATTACGGGGCGGCATGCGCGCTGATATCATTCCGCGGCAGACATTTGCGCCGTTTTCGCGAGAAAGGATCGGGCTTTGCGCGGCATTATTCGCGCGCGCATAATGGAAGGCCCCGGGAATGACTGCGCTTGTGCAACGCGATAATTCTATTGCCCGCGCAATTATAACACAGTATCTGCCTCTAGCCAGACGGCCGAAAAAGCGTTACATGGATTATTTTCGTTTAAACCGACAGTATTGCCCGGTTGAAGCCCGGATATTAATTTTTTTCCCACGTCTTTCCTTCCCGCCCCATGCTCAAACCGCCCCGAGATTAATGGGAAATGACTAATGGTGAAATACAAAAATTACCCTTCCATCGATTATATCGTACGTGATGATGAAACGCGGTAGGAATATCGATTGCGATTATTAATATAACGACAAGCATTATTTCAATTAATTTCGTTTAATTTGCATTTATTATCGCTTTGTCATTTTATTTTTGACGAATCGTGAGTTGGTATAGGCAAAACGTTATATTATCAGCTGTAGTCATTTCTGAGATAAAAAAAATCTCAACTAATTTCTAGTTTATCATTTTATTACTATGCGATGAAATAAATAGTATTAAAAAATAGCTTGTATATTTCTCAGAAGAAAGATAAGCGTTTAATTATTGTAAAATAAATTTTTCACGCCATTCATTTTCTATTCCGTCAAACAGTAAATGTATTTTTTATGCAGTTAATCAATACAAAATAATTAGGCAAATCCGGACTAAAAGACTAGAAGAGCGGGGGCGGTAGATATATCGAGAAAATAAGAGAGAGAGAGAGAGAGAGAGAGAGAGAGAGAGAAAGAGAGTGCAATGATTGCGCAGGAGGGCGAGAGGGCGGGTGGAAAGCGAGAGGGATAGGTATCCGATTGGAGTGCGGCGTCATTTAGCAGACGACGCGTATAATGGGGGAAACGAGCGAAACCCGGTATAACCCGCGCGCTTGCTGCCAGCACGGCCACGCGCGCAGCAACGCGATAATTCTATTTGCCGTGCGATTATGAGAGTATCTACCCCGAGCCAGACCCGACGCGGCGCAGAGCGGCGCCATGCCGCCGTGCCATCGTGCTCTCGTATTTCGCTCTCGTATTTCCTAGCCGGGATCAAAGCGGATGCGAGGCCGCTCTCGCGGACAGAGGCACCGATAATAATTATTTGTTCGATACGTTACGATGTGCTCGTTATCCAGCGGAACTCCTTTTTCGTGCTCCCTCCCTTCCTCGCCGCACTTTTTCTTTCCCTTCCCCTCCTTACGCCGATCGGTCGGATTTGGCATAACGAACAGATACGGGATCGAGCCTTATTTGTTAATCGCGTTCTCTTCGAGTCATTCTTTGGATCTTTTCGGAGCGACGAGCCAGCTAAATCTCACGATTAACGACCGATGAACAATTGGCGTACGCGTTCCTTTGACATTTCTAATGACGTCAAGGATTAACTGCTTCTTCTACTGAATGTCTTCAATTGGGATGTAATTATCGGTGAATGAAATCCGATAATCTCGCGAAATGTTGGGCTTCACTTTCCGACGACATAGCGTGTTTCCCTTTTATTTGCAGATTTTGCGTAGGCGATCGGTTTTACTTGTGCGAGAACAAGATTCTCTGCGAGTACGATTACGAAGAGAGGCTAGCGTTCGCTAATATGGCGTTACAATCACCCGCCTCATTAGCATACATCAAAAGGCAACTCCCTCCTACACCGACGCCGCCGGGCCAGAATATGCATCCGGGACACAATCCGCTCCAAGCTCATCAAGGTCTGGGGCAGTCGGTGGCTCAGCACAATCACGTGCCCAACGTAAGTGCCAACAAACTGTCTAAACGAATCCGGTTGATAAAGGTCGATAAACTCGGGAATAAATCCGCGATGCGAGCGTAAAGAGAAATTAATAATATATACTAGGATAAATGAAATACAATATTTTCGTCTATTCTATTTTCTTCATCTTATTAAAGTAGAGTAAAATTTCATTGTATACGTGTATATATTATAATTATATAATATAATTTTTTCATGCGAAAGGGAGAGATAGATATTTTTTCCTCATAATTTGTGAGATAAAGCTCGCGATGATCGCCGCTGCAACGTGAGAGTGACGTCTCACGTCTCGCGAATCTTTTATGACTTCAGGGTCAAATGTCAGGTGGCACGCCGACGATGAATGGGACGACTATAGGGGTCGGCGGACCGAGAGCACCGGGTGATATGAACAACAACGGTCTGTCCGGGCCCGCCCTCGGGCCCGTGAAGCCACCCCCGATGTCCATGCAGGCGCCAACCAGCTGAAACGAGGCTTCGCCGCCTTTGAAGAAGCTCAGATGTCTCAGCGGTTACTGAAGCCGATGGAAGTTCTCTTCGCTCGTGGAATGTAATCATGGATTCCGGGCAGAGAGGGAGAAAGGTATACGTTGCACCGTTGAGAATGACGGGATGGACAAAAAAGGGTTGAGGGGACGATAGAGAGATGGGGCAAGATATGTAGATGGGAGGACGGGGGGTAGGGAAGGAAACGTCAGACGCGCGAAGAATTGGAACTCCGAAGTGGAATCCGAGGCTTCGAGGACAAAGTGACGAGTCTGGAGATTGGAATCACTGTGATCGTGGAAAATGGACACAAATTTAACGGAAAATTATGTTAATACAGTATAGGATATACGCGCGTCGGCGCAAGCTGGAGCCCGGCACATCGTATTTACTACAGGCATACAGGTACATACAGATACGTACATTGATACACAGGTACACATACGCATACAAACACACAGACACATACACTCCTCCCGGGCAACGCAAATGTTTAAACGACGTCGTAAAATTCTTCAGACGTCTTTCAGGCGTCTCTCAAACTTTTGCGTTGTTTGCTGATGCATGTACGCGTCTTGTAAGATACGATACGACACCTGACACGCATAAGAATAAATTAGATAATTCGTGTAAGATATATTTCTCTAGCGAGATGGGAGCGAATGCGGTTCTACGTGAGTGCGAGAATTACGGTGCGCGTGTGCTTGTGCGTGCGAGAGTCGCCTGTAAATATATCTGTGTCGTATTCGACTCTGCGAGAGTGAGAGAGGACGAAACAATTACCAGTATACGCACGCCCACCGAGATGACTCTTGTCCCGCTCGTGACACCGCCGTCGTCTACGCGTAAAGGACGTAAGACCGCCGGATTCGAAAGGAGAGGTATTTTAGCGAGAATGAAGGGGACGCGAGGGGTTCTGTAACACGTGCCATAGTCCCGCGATCTCCCGTTTTACAGTCGGCAACCACGAAAGGAAGCGAGACGACAGTCATCTTACATATTTCAGAATTGGAAAATCGGGGGAGCATGATGCCCCCCTGACTCTCTTCGGGATATTCGTCTGAAAAATTTCCTTGTCGCCTCGTAGCACCGGTTGAACTTTTCTTCGTGGTCCTTCTAGTCTCGTGAAATTTCTGTTATGCGTTACGTCGCGAGTCGGACGCGCGATGCGGCTCACGCGACAGCGATACCAAAGATTAATTAAAGACATTAGGTTAAGAACCCCTCGGAGCGAGCGCCGCGGAAAGATTCAGTTTTAGACAGCCCGACGCGTCACGGCGAATTATTTTTTGTAAGCTTCATCCGTCGACGAGTCTCCGCGACGAGCAGCGGCGGATTATCGCGCTTGGGTCTCCGAAAACTTACGATAAAGCATATTACTCTCGAACATTTCAGTAATTGTTCACCATTGACAATACTATCTTAATTCGCATGATTTTAAATTTTCGTTGACGACAGCAAACTGGAGGGACTCAAGGGTTTACGCTGGGGGCTTTTAAGTATTCCATAATCCGCCACTGTCCGAGAGTCGCGAGCTCCCATCGGAGCAGTGCGAGGGGCTTAGTCACTTAGCTTTAACGCTTTAATGCCAAAAATACAGGCGGCGCTTATCTATACCAAACGCCAAACGGCATACATTCGTAATCGTACAGAGCCAGAAAGGAGACCGGCGGAAGCGCTCTCTGCCGCGTTTGCCGCCGCGGCATTATTAACTGCGAGCTCGTAACGCTATTAACTGTGAGCAATTTCCCGCGACGCCGGAAATACCGGTCCGTCTCATTCTCGCGTTACATCCGGGCTTTCTCTCGTTCGCGGCCGGTTGCGCGCGAAAATAATTGTAATGCCCTACTCTTCTCGTCGTTCTGTGTCACACATTGGCAACGGCGACACTTTTTATTCGTAGATATTACTGTGATTTAGTGATCCGTATTATACATTTTTCTGTGCTAAACAGGATTGAACATTATTGTAAAATTATTCGAAAATGATAACTTGCTCTGAATTCCAACAAAGTAATAATCGCTTTACCGTTTGACGCACAAGGTGCGCGAAGTCTGAGAGAAAGTGTGCGTAACGGGAAATTAGTTTACATCGAATACTTGTAAATTATCGAGGAACAACGGATCGAACCCGACGACTGTCGCACCGCGTTAGTACAAAGGTCCTGCGACACGGCGGAGGGGAACCAGGTCGGACGACAGAGGCAAGCAGTAACGGGGCGCAAAGGACATTTTGTCTCCCTAGGTAGGACAGAGAAGAGAGAGAAGGGGGGACGACACTTTCCCATTTTTTATCCATCTGTATATAATATCACTTACCTAGGGTTCTATTAATAATATTAACGACTGTCCATTCCTCGCGAGGGAGGAAGGCAGCTCCCATTACTACCGAGAAAATATAACATTCTTATAAATACAACCTGGTGTATTCCAAGAGCGTTTTTCATTTCCAGTCGAGAGGATCTTCGACTTCAACTCCGACATACTGGCAGATGCTACGTTCCGCGTTCGGGACGTCGCTTCTTCACCTTCGCCATTACACTCCTCAATTTGAGCTCCTTCATTCCTTTCCCCACCCAACAATCTGTCTTTTTGCCGTGCCACGAGGAATCAAAATTGAGGTAAGTCCATGAAAGTTCACCAGATCCGATCGAGGGTGGCCTATTCAATGCGTGATATACAATATGGTGGGAACAGAGGAGGGCAGCCGGCTCTCTCGCGTGGCGCCGAGCTAATACGAGAAGGGTGGAAACGCGATTTCCCTAATGCCCGCCAGCCCGCGGAGCCGAATGTTATTATGCGCGGTGAAGACTTTATAATGGGACGTGGAACTCCTTAAAACTCGCGGATACGCGCCTTCGGAAGTGCCGAGCGGCTCCGTTACGGCGCGGAAGCGAGCCCATAACTGAAAACTTATGCCGCCGCGATTGCGTTACGAGGTCGTTTCGCTCGATGGGCTGTTTCATTTTTAGAATTGCGCGCCGAATGATCCGTAATCGATCGCGTCACGCCGTTACATCCGCCGTTCACGGTAAAAAAAACTCGGTCGCTCAGTGGAAATGGATTATAATTAATGATTTGATCGAAGCTTGTGACAATGCAAACATCACGAAGTCGCTTTGTTTGATGGATTTTGCTAGTTTCACAATTATAGAGAGCGAGAGAAAGAGAGAAAAAGTGTGTGTGTGTGTGTGTGTATGTGTGTAATTACATCGAGCACGTAACGCTATTGATTTTTTCCAGTTGAAAATCACACTTTCGGGTTAATAAACTTCACGTCGTAATAAATTATGCGATGCAGTTCGAAGATAGCGTTAGGAGACCCAGTTGACTTTAATTAATTTTTCTGGGAACGGCCCAGAAGTTGTTTTAATTCATACTCCACGCTATTCATCGGCGAAGATGCTATCAAAAATAATATCCACCTTTAATGCGTTCGGGCCGGAAGGGGTTAACAATCTCGGCTCGCTTCCGGTGCGTGCTCGGGCGAATTAATCCGACGTCGCGCGAGTAGCCGCGACTCGTCATCTCGACCCTCGAACCACCAGCACCACTACAACTATCACCACCACCATCACCACCACCATCGTCAGCGTCCACGTCCAGAGTCGCATTAATCACGTCGAAGGCAGACGGCGGAGGTGGCGGCGACGCGAGCGGAGGCCAAGGGCGGTGCGAGGACTAGGAACGAAAGGGAGAACAGAACCCCTTAAAATAATCTGGCCCGAAATGAAATCAGCCAAGGCAATTTCCAGCCCCCCCCCCTCCCCTCCCGTCGCCGTTGATGTTAACAGCGGTGGCGGTTTTATCCGCCCGGACGGCGATCCCGTCCTTTTCCTTTCCATCCTCCTCGTCCATCCCCGATTCCGTCGTGATGCAACCGACAAATGACGACGCGGCGGCAACCCCCTCGCGGCGACTCACGGAATTAAAGATCACGAGATAAGGGTGTCATCCTTCGCTATGCATTATGTGTTCGGCAAAAAGCTCGCCCCCGGGCCATCCTACCGTTCCGCCGCCTTGCCCCTCCGCACCCTCTCTTTCTTCTCTCTTTTCGCTGCTCGCCTTCTAGCACGCGTTTGTTTCGAGCATGCGAGAGAGAAAGAGAGAGAGAGAGTAAAAAGAGGATGAAAGACTCCAATTAATCTACTTCGTCCATTTTTTGCCTGTTCAAGGCATCTCCGCCGGCGTTCCTCTCGTATCGACATTCTTTTGCTAGAAACGCCCATCCCTTCGAGCACGATGTAGATATAATGGAGAGGAATGTCGAGTGTCTCCCGAGTTTGTAAAGATTTCCTCGGAAACGATTGAAACGGGATATACGCGAGGATGCATCTCGGTTATGATCCGCACATCCTCTCTCGGTCCGGACGAACGAGATCTTAGCCGCGACCGGTAGTCGTATTTCAAATTTTATCGCCTTGAAAACATTAAGGAGCTAACATCAAACACTGGGACTAACTTCTGAAGCGAATTCATCGAACCGAAGTTCGAAGGCGCATTGTCGAAATAGCGCGATAATTGCGAAACTGAATATCCCGAGCTTTATTAGGTGTAAATAATAAAATATGAAATAGGAGAAACAGAAACATATATTTATTGTATAAAAGCAAAAATATTTAGACACTATAAAAATTTATTAAAACGTCATGATTATATATATATTTAAGTTGCAACCAGCGGTCCTTCGGAGATCACGTCAAGATTTCAAAGTAAGTAAATTTAAGATCAAGAATTATCTATTTTGCGTCAACAAATTTTTATAAAACACCTACTTATCTCGATTGTACTTGGTAGTCGCGACAATATTTTTCCAACGAAAAATTAACATTTTATTCGAATGGACGATTCAAGAGCGGAGACAGGGAGTGCGGGAATCGCTTAATACTATCGGCGAAAATCGAGTTTCAGGAGCCGTGTTCTGAAACATCCTGAAACAATCACACGGTTTGGTCGTTAGTACGTAAGGCCGTACACAGACAGAGCCTTCACAGCCTTTGGTTCGAGCGCGGGAGTCGACGCCGTAGGGCCGCGCGTTATGTATAGGGTGTACCGAAGGAAATAACCGTCATCTGTATTCGCGATAACATCGTAATTGAATGCGGTTGACGGGGATTTGCAGCGTACGACGGCCGACCACCGACGGCCCCCGCAAACGGTTTCCCTTCTCACCGCGCTCTTGCAGTTCTTCCTCCGTCGTACCCTTCGCTCTTCGCGCACCCTGCAACCCCTCACCGATGATCCTTCTGTCCCCTTTCTCCTTCACCTAACCTTTCTTTCCTTCGTTTTCACTGACATTTTTTTATTCTCGAAGATAAATTTAGAGAACGTTATAGAGTGGAATTATTACACGATCGAGAAAATAAAAAAATTGCAAGAAAAATTTTACATACAATTATGAATTGTCTTGTCTTCTCTTACGAGCAATAATTTTTTAATTTTGATATAAACAACCTTCTATATTCCTCGCAGCTAATCTTCCATCGCGATCTTCTCTGCTCTCCCGTTGTTTACTTTTTCTACCCCACTTTCTAGGCCGGCCTTCTCATTCGCGTCCCCCCCTTGCCCCCATCATTTTCCTCCCTCCTTCCTCTCTTTCCTTCGTTCACTTTTTATCTCCCGAGAGTGAAACATTAATCATATCAAGGCACGGGAAATCTACTTCGATATTTAGGGTGTGTCGTGGTATTGTCACGTATATGTATACACGCGTGCGTGAAAAATCGCGGGGATATCGAATGACTGGTGGTGAATAACGATACAACAATAGTATAGAAAGAATAACGCAGCCAAGTTTATGAGAGAAATTTCAAAAATGAGATTCTGAGATTTGGAGAGCTATTCGGTCATTTTTTGTGCAGAAGCGTCCGCCTATATTCTTTTCTCGAAGAACTGAATAGCACGAAGCAACTGTGTCTTACGATAGATTCGGGTCAATACAGTCTGTGGTATTCTAATTGTGTCGCGACACCTCTAAATTTACTTCGAAGCAGACGGTTAATATTAAATATACATTCCAGTCCTTTGTAAAACGTTAATCATTCTATGTAATCGACAACATAAACTGAAAAACTTAATATACTTTATTATTTAAAAAATAAAATACTATACAGTCCTAAAAATTACCGATAAATCCTTTTTATCTTTTATTATATAGTCCTTGACCGATTGATTTTTTTCTCAGCGAGAATATCGAAGTATTCTTTCAAGTTCTGTCCGGTAATCAAGTATTAGAAATAGAGTTCTAAGCTAAACTTCAAGAGAGAGACTAAGTGATGAAAGCATGTTCTTTAATTTCAAATAAATTTTAATATTTTTATAATTTATAATTTTAATTTGCTTAATTGTAAATATGTATAATATCAAAATGTAAAAATATGATAAATGAATTTTTATGAAATTTTCGATAAGAAAAGATTACTTCTAATGCGGCGAAAGATGTAGTTAAAAAACACGGCGGTGAAAATTATAATATTTTCGGCAGATTTGCACAATATAGATTATACATGTTTTCGAATGTTCTTTCTCGAGCCAGCTTCGACTGTCGGCATTTAACTCCCGGCTAATCCCGCGGCGAGATCGGAAAAAGAACGGGCCGCTAATCAACGTAGAAGAGATCGTTTTGCGATCCGGGATAGCGATCCTTGCATGCGGAATACGCTGATGGGAAATACTTGTTACGTCGTGGCTACTGTCACGGTCGCTGATTGGCGCATGACCGTTGGATTTCGCGCTTTATTAATGGCCGTCTGTCGTCGTCCTTCTCCCTCGCGCTCCCTTATCCCAGACACGGGATCTCTGATCTCGGATTCGTCTCACCTCCCCTCGCCCTTTCAGTATCGGCTGTCCTCCGTTTCCGCGTCGCATCACGCTACGGCGCGGCGCGACGTCCGACGCCTGCACCGCCAAATTATTTACGGAATCTCGTTTTTCGCGCCCTGATTTCGTCCACCTCGGCTCGTGACGCAGATCTCGCGAGCGAGATTTTATTTCGGGAGCACATCGCGAAGATCGATCGCGACTCCGCGAACTTCGCGATTTAACGTCTTTCAACTTTCCTGGAGTGGAAAAAATAATAAAGTAAGAAGCCACGTGCTATTTCACGAATGTTGACCTACAATTTTGCAGATATTAACTTATTTAGATTTGAAGTGATATGAACATTTGATAATTATTCAATTGCATTGTGCGGTGCTATCACATATAAGGTGAAAATTGATAATACATCAAAGGGTTAATAAACATGTTTATTATATATGTTTATGTCGATCATGGCAGCGCCGCTATAGTTAATCCATCCGCATATATCGGCATATGTGTAGACTTAGACAGAACACAACAATGGGATATACGATGTAGAATAATGTGGAAATAATTGCTGTGCACGCGAGAGAGAGAGAGACTGATTGAACGATGTACATATTAAATCGTTGCATACTATTTCCTGATAATCAATGCAGCAACGATGCGTTTCTATGTCCGATATAATAGCATCGTTATATTGCGGTTACATAAATCAGTGATGAAGTCCGAGCTACATGCTCGACGCTTGTAATATTCCGTTTGCCGGATTTCCGCGAGCGCGCGCGCGCATTTGTAGAAAATTATAATTATGCGAGCTTCGATCGCGTAAGCCTATAAATGTATATTGTAATTGTCCAACAATTTTCGTCATATTATATATTGGCCGTGTTACACGCGCGGGCCGTCTCAAACCTATCGTAAAATATTTTCGAGGTAAATTTAAACGTGAATTCGATTTGGGAAATTCAACATTGAGTTTTGCATATAAATAAACAACAAATAATTTCTAAAGTAAAACGGATCTAGAGTAGAGCCTGTTGTTCTTTTTTATTATACCCATTTTTTAAAATGCAATAATTCTGTTAATATTAAATCTTTCATTTTTTTTTTAAATTAAGAGAAAGTAAAATTGTCATAATATAAGAAAAATCAAATTGTCGAAAACTCATTAAAAATGCAAATGTCTGTAAGTTGCAGTACATATCGCGAGAAATGCATAGGATAGAGAGTTAATCGCGAATTAAAATGTATTGCTCATTTATATGCCTTTGAATAGAATTATTATGTCGGCCGAATAATCATCCGTAAGCAGGAAAACGGGACGTTAAGATTAACTTCCTTACTCCGAAATCTCCGAAGTCTCGTTTATCGTATTACCAAGTACCATTCGCGGAGTAGGAGCTTTACCGCAGCGAGGATAACCGTTTGGTAGCTGCTGCGGAGGATCTCACGCGCGAGGATACGGCCGGGCGAGACAAACTAAGAATATTACCTTCGGGAATATATACGGACTAACGATCTACCGATGCGTATTAATAGTCTCGACGGCGCTAACTGTCTCGCCACTTAAGCGCCGAAGTCTGGCGACCGAGTATTTATGCCGCTTCGTAATGGTCTCTCGACGGAAGTTCTCGAGACCCATCGAGTTCTCTCGAAAACCAAGGCAGTATTGTGCATTCGATATTATGATGTATAAACGAACGCTTTTAGGCCTTAAAACCATTTAGAAGTTTTCTGCTCTCGAGTGCGATTCTCTGTAGCGAAACGTTTTGTGAAAACAAAATGAAGATTCAAAATTTTATTTTATTGTTTTATTGAAAATCCGTTTGATTAACGGATAATTAATGATATAAGTAAATGTAAAAAAGTAATGATTAAATGATATAAGTAACAATATTAGTATGTAAATTAATATTGACAAAAGATATTTTCTCCACAGATACTTTGAAAAATATTCTTTCTCTCATTCTCTGTTTTAGATATTTCTATTTCACCAGATAATTGCATCAGAGCACGAAAACCGTTCTAACTTCCTGCCGCAGATTTTATTGTCTGTAAGTGAACGGTTGTTCGCATTCTTCGCTCTCCCTCGCTCCGCTTATCCATCCGTCCATTCGTCACTGTTCCTTCAACCCCGTCCAAGACGACAGGAGGGGGAGACCGTTCACGGATTTTACGAGGGACTAGAGTCGAGTATCGGTGGGCAATTATCCGCGAAACAAACAGGTCCGCGAGGGAAAGTCTAACGACTGTCGGGGTCTTCCCGGCGATTACCTCAAAGCAAACCGCCTAACAAGACATTGTTCCGAATAGCTTAGCCATTCCTCTCTCCCTCCCGTCTCCGAGCTGGTGGCTCTTTTCCACCCTCTCATTCACCCCCGCGGAACCTCGCTCCCACGTGGAAGAGACACCACATCTACCGGGACGATCGAACCCAGCAGCAGTTAACAACCTCGGTCTGGCGACGGTCGTTAGCAACCAACGTGGGTCACCTCCCGCGCCACGTTCCGAACTTAAATCTATACGTAAAGCGCATCTCATCGACGAGGTATACATTGGAAAATACGAGATGAATTTAACTGCTTCTCATTACCAGAACTTGTAACAATTCGATACATCAATAATTTAGTATGCACATAATTTTAACCACGATAATTTGATATCTCGGTATGTCGAAAACTTTATATAATTGTTGTTATTAGATAAAAAAAATTACATATTTATCTAATTTCAAAAAATTCATGATTTCACGACACAATATCGGGAGAATATAATTAGTAAGCAAGCTGTGCTATCTAAAATTCCGAGAATCTCCCAAAGTTTCTAAAATTATCTTCGAGGCATCTTTTGGGTATGTATATTATCTGGGGAGTTATAAGTATCTGAAATACACAGAAATATGCGTCACTTCTCTATCACATTCACATCCGTGATTCCGACTCCCATATAGCTTTTAATTTTCCGAAGATATTATTTTCTCCTGATTCGGAAGAAATTATGGGTCTCTATTGGAGAATAAGAATGCTCTGGCGGAACATTAATACTGTTTACGAAGGCTCTCGTATTAGGCTCGATAGAGTGGATACACCGGAAAGAGGGGAGATTTTCCATAAGAGGAGAAGAATCCGCTGCTTGCCTATTCCTTTAAGAAGTTTTCGCCGCTATATATACTCAAGTACATATATATATATATATATGCGCGCGTTAGCACCATTATCGCCATCCGCGATAAGGTCCCTCGGGTGATAATATATTCCGGCAAGCATCTCGGGAAAAAATACAGATTAAGGCTCCTAAGCACGGATTTAACGCTTATTTATACTCCGCTAAGTACCGGCATTACCGCGTATTACAATCCAAATGGTCGCTCGAACTTTTTCACTGTCACCTGCTTCGAGATTTTCGCCGCATTTTCCATTTCCTCCCACGCCGCCGCTTCCTCGAACGGCGAATTTTTTCCATCCCCGCTCTTTTCTCTCCTCGCGACTGCTTTATCGCAAATGTATATCCGCACTTACTCAAGTTTAATGCATATTAGCGAGTTAAGAGACAATCGTCCTTATTTCCGTCGCTGCACAGAAGTTATCCGTATCACTCGCAAAGATATAATAAAGTATTCCAACCGAGAGGACGAAATCGATTTGAAATCCATCGTGGAAACAAGCTCATCATCTGCATTACTTACGTAGACGGAATTTTCGGAGAACGTCGTTCTCTTCGACTCTCGAACTATAGCTATCTCACGCGGGTGCACGTTTCGCTGTTTCTTGCAGTTCGTGCCCTTAACGACCCTGGAATACCTCGTTTCCTCCGTCTTCTACGAGGCATGCGTATCCCTCTGGTGTACCCAAGGGCTCTTAACGGACAATGGGCGATAAGGGCAAACGGCTTACGAGCCCGTCAGATTCGAAGCACCGCGATCCGGCCGTGTCTATTCACTTCGAGTCCCTTCCACTCGTACATTTTCCGCTCGCGTTCGCGGCTCCGGCTACTTCGAAACGTTTGATTTTGATCACCGCGAGGTGGCTCGGCAGTAATGTCGGACTTGGGTTTAGTCCGGTTGAAACTGCATGTACGGCACGAGAGCACGTGGCTCGAGTCTTACAATACTTTGTTACTGCGTCGTTAATTTTAACACCCGCTACGTGCCGGCGCTTTCACCAAGTTTTTCGCATCTAGCCGGCAGGAGTTAGTTGCGTGAAATGCGCCCTGTCAGTTGGAGAAAATGATCAAATTTATGGTAGCGGCTTGAAACTTTTAGCTTTCAAACGGTCACGTTATAACACAGTGAGTATTCCATTTTAATAAATCCGCCTAGGTGTCTTCGATATATCATAAACTAATTATAATCCTATTTGATTGCGTAGATTGATTAAAATGATACCGCTAGATATTCTGGACGTTTTATCAGTTGACAACGAGAGGCAAAGATATTTTATCGTGGCCGAGGGGACGAGGCGGCCTAAAATCGAATTGCCCGCACGTAATTATTCGGTCTCCTTAGCGTAATCGCGGTAAGATTATCGCCTATCTTGCGGCGCGATTCGTCGTCGTTAAAGGGAACGCTTTCATGTCACCCCGGGGAGCGCGTTGGGGACATTATGGCTGGTAGGCCACCGGAATTAGTAAAAGGTGAGACGATGGTGACTTGATTCGATCCATCATCATGCCGCGCAAGCTATTCGTATTCTTTAAATTTCAGGCTCAGTGCGTAACATAATTTTCTGCAAATTTTAATCAATCGGGGAACGTAAATGTGTACGCGAGAGTTGGCATAAATCGTTCTGTGTAAAGATCGCATCAATTAAATCGAAATAGGCCTCTCGATGGCGGTGAACCGATCAAACCGTTATCCCGGTCGCCGTCTGCTGTGTCAGGTCCGCGGAGTGAAGTAAAATGTACTCGAAGGGTTATGGTTAGCCATCCGCGGAGCTTATGGGCCGATCGCCGCCGATGGAATCAGCGTTTTGCTTCCATTCCGCCCCTCATAATCAGTTTTAGATTAATTAAATTTTACGGCCGCTATCGTCGATAAACATTAAATTTAACGGGCCGGTCCTGCCCAGACCGTTACGGCTCGTTATACGATCCCGTATGCGCCATGGGCGTTCATTCGAAATACCAATCGCTCGCCACGAATCCTTCCGGTTGCATTTTTACTTTGTCAGGTAGCGCGGTAACGCAGTGAAAAATCGATCTCCAGATGTTGATGAATATATATATATGTTCTTTCNTATATTTCGAAATCGCATAAAATAATTTCCAAATCTCCCACAAAACTGTTCTTTTCCAAAATTTCCATAGAGTTAAAAACAATTTATTNTACATTTTTTGTGGAATGAAAAGGCATTCTCATTTTTCAGTAAAAATCATACCAAATCGATAATACTGCTATTTATATAAATGTAAAATTTATAAAAAGAGGCTAACATATTCAACGAGAAGGAATAAAAATATATCGTTCACTGCAATTTCGTGGTACGAAATTTTGTCGGTGACACCGGGGCGTCTTGTATACACATAACTGAGTCGAATCAACTCGGGTAGATGCGCGAGTTTCGAGCGAATTGTTATCCCGCAGCCGTGAAACGTGAATCGCTCTCGTCGACCAGAGAACGGCGGGTGTTGGCGCGGCGGCGAGCGGCAGCAAGCCGGGAGGTAAATCTGGCGAAGGCGGTAATTAAATTAATTAGCTATCTCGAGGATGCAAGGATGTACCGTGCCGACCGAGAAAGCGGCCGCTCTGCCTCTCGCTCGCTCGTTTTCTCTTTAACGGTCTTAATTATCAGGGACTCTTCACCACCCTGCCCTGTCCGCGCGCCCCTTTCCACCCTTTCTCTCTCGCACCCTCCAGCTCGCTTCTCATGCCCGTGTCTCCGTCCTTTTTCCGGCTATTTATTAGGTTTTTACTTATGGAGCCGATCGCAGTGCAATCGTCCGATCTGTACTAGCGCGCGATCGAATTTTCCCATTATCGTCGACCTGCTCCGCCGGACGAAACTTTTGCCGGTCGGTCTCACGGCCGGCGGCGAGCGGGACGGCCTGGTTTCCGTGAAAGAAGCAAAGCACTCTGGGTAATTAGAAGCGGAATTATATTCCGCCGCGTCCTGTTTCAGTTTATAAACAAGGACTCTTAAATGAAGTTCCCCGGGAGCTGGCCGCTTTAGTACTTGGGCCGATGCGTTCCCGTGTTTCGATCCTGAAATTCTGGACTTGCACGCCGTCGTTCGCTCGCTCGCTCGCAAGAGTTTCGTCGAGCTTTTAACCCTTTCTTATGGCCAACGGCATGCTAATAGAGACATTCTTCTTTACGAACGAAATACTTAAAAAAAATAAGGCTGAAGGGGACTAGGTAACAACTAGATTTTCGGGAAAGCACGCGAAAGAAAAAAAAATTATATTTATATTTTTTTTAAATATACAAAAATCGTTAGCTGCATAAGCAATCGTGATTTTGCCTGTTTTTCATCGATCTAATTAGTGACAAATCGCTAACAGTGCCGCTTAATCATTTAATCGAGCTAATGGTTCTTCCGTAGCGTTAGAAGAGCGCGCACTCCTGTTTCTCCCTCTATTAATTCCAGCATCGAGCTAACTCAGCTTCGCCTCATCCGTCTATTTCGGATCATGCGGTTGCGATTGTAGTACAGATCAGCTTTGATCTATGTTTGCACTTAGAAATACAATTTACAATCTTGAAGATCTCCTTCGATTTTCATAAAGATATAGCATTAGAAAATTAATTTGTCTTTTTATGAGCAAAGACTTTGAATAAATCCTATAAGTAACGATACTGTTTACCTTTTCAGTCTTTTTTAAACTCTTTATAACTTTTCTAATCACTTGAGAAAAGTATATAGCGCGAAGTTTGAATTATTATTTTTTCCTTCACCTTGTATTTATCTCGGTATTATATTACGTCGCACGCACGGGACGCCGAAGAAACCGCCTAACGACGTACATTCATAATCGATCTCTCGCTCTTATGGGTACGTATACGCGTACGTACATACCTACGACACTCCCAAAGGTACCCTATCCCGATACGGCGCGCTACCCTCGCCGCACGACTGCGAAATTAGCGCCAAGCCCCTGCGCACGGGAGCTTTCCTCCCCGAGAGCTCCAACTTCCTAAGCTCGACCCAAGTTTGGTCCCTCGGTCGACGCGTCGCTCCGGCTCCTCTTCCCATCGCTCCGTTCCGCTCCGCTCTCCTCAGTCGCGCGCGCGAGACGCAGAGCGGAGGGATAGGAACACGCGTTTTAGTTTTTAATGATTATTGCGCCCAGCTACGGCCCAGGTAGGCAAGCCGTACCCACGGCGGTCTCCCTTGCGCGCATTTGCATATCTTTCCACCCGTTAGGAATTGCCTGCTGGTTGCTTTCGTCCGCTCTGAGCGGGCTGCGTCTACTGGCGCTTTCGCTTCAACTTTTAAGCCCCTTTCCTTTTCCTTCTCTTTTACTCTCTCTTTTTCCTTCTTCCTTCCCCTCTCCCACTCTTCCCTCTCCATCTTCTTTATTCACGGGGTGTTCCACAAAATTGTTCTCTTGTGGAATGCGAATTCCTTGACGAATTTTCGAATAGGTCTTTTCTTGAAAATTTGATTAAAAACTGTTTTCATAACTTTCTAATATTCAACATTAAACATTCTGATAATGCTCTTAAGCCTTGTAAAATATTAATCAAACCATGTAATATTAATCCTTCAATCGCATACGCATGCAAAAATTGAGATTTCTACGAAGTAATAAGTAAGTAAAATTTAAGTTAATAATTTACCAAGATTACTCATAATTACTATATAATTTATGTTAGTTACTTTGCAAAACATTTCAGACGCGCATCTTTTATCTATTGATGTCTTGCCTGAAAGACTAAACAAAATGTAATATTTTAATCACAAGATATGAAATTTTGAATTTGCGATTATAAAATTTTGATGATAAAAGTCGAAATTTTTATTACTTTTGTACTTTAAAATCTAATTCATGAGACTCAAAATTTTTAATATTGAATTGCTAGCACCATCGTTTTCTCTTTTCACTGACATAAAGATTGAGAGACACCCTGTATAATCTTTATTCCTGTCTCTTGTCTCTTACCGGTACCTCTCGCTCTGAAACGGTGTTGGCGTCTCCCTTCGGAACGTCGCGGGCAACGCGACGTCTCGCTCGTACTTTACGAGCGGTACCCGCGCCAGTAATTTCTCTCTTGCTAGTCTTCGGCCACCCCTGCCGCCGCCACTTCCCCATTCCACTTTCTTCCTTTAATGGCACTTGGTTTTTGAGTGCATTAATTAACGTTTTGTGTCAGCCACCCCTTAATTAGACTGCTTTTGAAAAAATCAGTCAGTGAGTCAGTGCGTTCTCGAGATGGGAGGCGAGCGACTTCCTCTTACCAAGGGTTGAGTCGCTACGAGATTTGACGTTTATTATCCAGGCAGAACGTAACGAGTGCTAATTTTGCATTATTAATAATTTACATGACTGTCGAAATGAAACTTTCCTCGCAAAAAGAAACAGAGAATTCCCTTTCTCGCTTCTTCCTTCTGCAGAACGACGTGACGTAATTATTTAATCCCTATTACTGACAATTAATAAAATTTCAAACTTATGATGTGATACTTTTTATCTGTAACTCTCTGCTGAAAAACAAAACTCAAAATGCTCAGAATAAGACGCGAATCGTAAAACCATGCACGATTTAGCTGTTCCGCCATCAAATCTATCGCGTTATTTTCACGAATACTTTTCTCCCTTGTCGGCACTCGCGCGCCATTAAATGCCCCAATCTTCATAGTTTGTGCATTCCTTATCGCGCGGGCAGTAGCTTCGTAACCTTCTCGTATCGAACCCGCGGAGTCGGTGGTTTACACGTTATTTAGCAGACGCTCTCCCCAGTGTAAATCGGCGTCGGCGAAACTATTGACCCGTCATCGTGGTGCACGCGCGACTTTGGTCTTCCATTTCCGACTGTTTTCCCGCCGATTATTTCCCACCTTCCCGGCTCGACGAACGCATCGTGCTCGTCGACGCGAATGATCGGAAGGGAAACGACGCTTCTTAAAACTATGCCGATGAACGCAGTGCGTTTAGCGGCGTCGACGTTTGAGAGGAGGATGCGGAGGACTCGGATGCGCGACGACAATAGTTCGCCATTGCGAACGCACCCCGCGCGGAGATCGTATCTGTATTTCATTAACATTATTCTCGGTACACTGTGCTGCTGCTTCATTCTGCGCTACAATATCTACGAAGACGAAAGATGACCGAACTTGAAGAGATAAACGCATAAGAATACATACTATCACGCCGAGTTAGACGCGAAGAAGAAAAATTAATTAGAAGCACTCGTTGGAATAAAAAGGAGAAAAACACAAACGTAAAATTTTCATTTGATAAATACATTTGTATAACTTTAGTATACATTTTTAGGAAACTTTCTCAGATTTCAAATTAACTTTCGAAAGTAGAAACTTTTTCATTAATGCGTACATAAGATTTTATTATCGAATTCTTTATTGCTTTATTTGGAAAATTGTTGTTTGCCGCAATTTATTCTAATCTGCTGAATTTAATAGCATCGAATTCGCCGATAAATTATCATTATAATTCTCAATGTAATAAAATAAAATTAAAATAACGAGTGACGTTACTTTTGGAAATGAAGGGGAACGAGAAAATAACGGGCACAAAAGACAAAGAGTCGCATAGGCGGTAGAAATCCGCGTATACGCGCGATAAAATGGCGCGAAAAGTGGAATAGGCAGCTCCGGTGATATCGCAGGAGCGCGTTACGAAACGGCCCGGGAATTCAATAGCGACAAACTCTCTCGCGCGCGGATATTATTCGGCAGTAAAATTTTATTTCGTCGGCATTTATCGGCGGCATTTGGCAAAGCCGGCTCGCACGGTGAGCCCAACGTACGCGAGAGTCGTTATTTGATAACGACAAATTATTGTTACGAGAAAAAATGGACGCGCTACCGTGCACCCCTTAACTCACTGAGATGCCCTCTCTCCTGTTTCCCCGAACCAGCTCGAACGCGTTGATCATGTGCTATACGCGAAGGGGAGTCGCGCGCATATTTCACGAATTAGTAGATATAGAAATAATAACGCGCGTAAACAATTAACAGCTCTAAATAAAAATGAAAAAAAAATATTAATATTAGTATTAGAGAGGGAAATTGCTTTAGGACCAATATTACAAGTAAATCTTGTTGCCAAAAATATTATATTTATTTAGGATTCTTCGTATCACAAACTATGTAGCGCTATCTATTTTTTTTCGTAAACTGTCAGTGATTCAAGAAATTCAGTCATGAAACAAATGCAATCGATGTGAAGCGCAAGGAACAACGAGAAAAAAAAAACTTTTCGGGAAGGAAAAGGAGAAGGGGTGCTGGCTTTGGGTTTGATCCACGGTGGACTATCGAGCTACTGTCCAAACGCTAATCTTTCAATATATTAACGGATTTATATTTTCAGTATCGGCAGCCTACCCCCCTCGAGATATTTACGTAGAAATGCGCGACGAACGTTCCTTCCATCTCTCTCCCTGTCACAGTTTGCTTTGTTAGATTATCGTTTTTTTTTTAGCGCGATATTCAGCAATTTTTACACTTTCAGAAATTAACGGACGCTCGAGAATGTTAGCGTCAACGTTGTGTGAAAGAACTCCAAATAACCGCTTGATCATTTTTGACGTTTTAGTGTCGCCTATCTTACTGATATATTAACACTTCGTTATACTAATTACGTCCCATAATTTTTCCATGCAATTAACTACATTTGAATCCGGTAATCAGTAACGCGCGTTCCATTGGCGGCACTCGGCGTCGAGCTTTAATAAGCAGCGCCCGTCGCCTCGTTATGCTTTATTAACCATTTACGTTATCAGCCGGCCGACGTTATATCACATTTTATCAGCTGCAAATATCGGTAATCGCTACGTTCCGGCTAAATTATCGCCCGCGTGTTCGATCAGCGATTCAATTCGATGAGCTCCAAATTCGGCGTGACGAGCACGAAGTTCATACGACGGATGTGACTTTTATGTTTCGCGCTCCTCGCGTGTGCATGTTAAGTCTCGTCCCGTGTTATGAGACGTGTTACGAAAGAGTCGACGGGAATACCGAGAGTGGTGCGCGGTGGTTAACGTGCCCGATGAGTGGAGAACAGGGAAAGGGGAGCGAGGCAGACCGGGGGTTGTAGATACGCGGATATATCCTGGCTGTGCCGATGGTGCTCGCTGCACCTGATCCTGGTCGGTGAAATTGATGATATAATCCTCCATAACTCAGGATTACCGAGGAGGCCCGGGCATACAGCCTCGCGCGGAGAAGGCGGGAGAAGGAGCGCGGTTCGCGACTTGCACACACCGCTGGTGTTACTCATCGGCCGGCCTCGTGCGAGCGGCGGCAACGAGATTGACCTGCACTACCTACCGCGTGAAAGAATTGCTTTCGGACGCTACGCGCGTTATTAACTACCGAAAGACTAAAACTAATACTCAAAAATATGAATATTTATTAGATTATTACATTCATATGCGTGCGAAATGACGAGGTGAAGTCGTGAAACTCGAAAAAAAATATATTTTTTTCATTGAGTTACCGCTTTTTTTTTTTATATTTCCGTGAGGCGTATGTAGACTTTTGTTACTAATGGCTATTTCACCGACCTTCCCGAAATTCTCGTTAACGAATACGAAATTGACGATCCGCCAATTTTTAATGGTTCGTTAAAAGTAGAAGTGATTTAACAATCGTTAGCGCTAACGGACGTCGCTGAATAAAAAAATTGCATTTACAGGTTTCATTCAATCCCAGTGATTCCATCGATCTCTCTCGAGACAGTTAATGTCCGTTAAACCTTCGATTAGCGCAGTTATTCAATAGACAGACTTAATATCTGGAAAAAAATTCTAAAATCTCCAAAATTTTACGAGCTGTTTCTTAATATGCAAAAGAGAAAAAGCAGTAACGCGAATATAAAAATTAGTGTTATTATTCTTCCTTAAATCTTCTTAATAGCATGACAATAATCGCTCACAGTATGTAATATTGTGTATTTGAATGGGCGATTATATTTTTGAAAATATCTTACTAAACTCAGATGGATGTAAATGAACCATCTAAGAATTAAAAAATTGTGATTTAGTCTTTAATTAATAAACTAAGACTTTAATTAATTCTTTTTTTACTTTGTTTATATAACGAATAAGAATATAATTAAAATTCGAACATTCAAAACAAATTAACTGTTGCTATAATTTAGCTTCAATTTTTGTAAATGATGGCCATCGAATTTTTTATTTTCTTAAAAAGAAATAAAGGCTATATTTTCTATTTTTATATTTTCTATATTTTCGTAGCTGACATTTATGATACGCCTGAGAATTAAAATCTCATTAATTTCTTGCATCTCGATTCTTCGGGAAGAAATGATTTTTTCCGGAAAATTAAAGCGTGTGGACTTTCAAGTCAACAGTAACTCCGCGACCATCGCAATCTTTCTCGCGAATCTCGATGTTAAAACTATTGACGATAATTCCAATTTTTAAAAATGTCACAACGTTTCAGACTGAAGATTAAAGGCGATAATCGTTTAAAAGCCGCCGTAAAAAAACGCCGTTCATTTCCGGCGCGACAGCAAACGTAAAGCACCGCCAGAAAAAAATCCGTTGCTCAAACAAGCGAAACGTCGAAATTTACAGCCTTACATTTCGGATAAAGGGTGGCCGTGGCAGCTTTAAGCAGATTTGCAGGTAGGCGGGCGAGAGAGGAAAAACAACGTCTGGTCTGGTGCTGGAGAGCTGTCGCGTAACGCGAACGTTAAAAAATTCATAAATACTACTCCTAGGTGCCATTGCGAATTGTCCGCGGCGGAAGAAAAAAGGTACGAACGAGCGCACGCTCGTCTTGCAGTCTGGAACGTCGCATAAATCGCATTTTACGAGATATATCCTGAATAGTGTACCAGTGCCTGGAAAAAATGCGTTTGAAGATCGTCGCACGTATTTATGAGACTTTTCGAAATTATTCAGCGGATTGCTGGAAAACTATACTATGCTATACGTGAGATTCTATGTCGGACCTAATAATTGGATAATCGTAAATAATATTGGATAGATAGTATTAAATATTTATGTTAAAATTACATTATGTGTAATATTATATACATTAAACAACTAATATTACAGATAATTTGTATTAATAATCTGATAATTTAAAGAAGTGACGAACAAATTATTTTGTATGTATGCGTGCGTGGCTGAAATCTAAAACATTAAAATGGCATTTTTTATCTCGATCTCAAGATCTCAGGATTGATTCGGGATGCGGCAATTTCATTTGAACTGATCGCAATCAAAAATTAACGTAATATTATAAAAATGTCAATAGATTTTTCATTGCGGTTTTTATTCTTGAGATATTGAAATCCAAAATTTGTCAAAGCAAAAATTTTAAATAAAGCCTGGGTAGAGCGTCTCGACGATGCAGTATCGTAGTCTGTATGCAATGTCGTAACCGACAATTCTATTTTACATACTTGACATCGTAACGCTACCGCATCCGCTTGATATGTCACGTTATTCTTAGTAATTAAAATTATGTGGTGTATCTTAAAAGTTACGAGATTAAGTTGTAAATTCGCGCGCGAGCTCTAATCTATACAATACTTGTATAGAAATAATCTCTGCAATACTTATATAAAAAAAGGTTTCGTTTTCTCTTCCGTGCGTTAATTCGATTCACTCTTGAAGATCCGGCTTTGCTCAATCGCGTGGGATTTTCCCTTTTAAACATACGGGCTGCTTTGCAAGCTCAATGAGAATATGCAGAAATTAGAATGGGAAGAACGCTCGTCGCAATCCTACCCGCGAAGGGTACTCACGGCGTTCCCCTCGGAGTAGAACACAGGCGCAAAATGCAAAATTCCCCTCGGTTCTTGCCTGCCGTGCTTGATCTCGGCAGGAAAGCGGTGACAAAGTTGTCCCGATAATGTTTCTCGAGCTTCCTCCCCGACCACCCCCTTTCACGGAGTGAAGTTCCGGCTCTCTAGTGCCACGCCTGGCACTCTTGCTCGGTATGTTAATTAACGGCATAAGCTTCCCTAGCCACGAGCTTGCGAGGAGGCCCTTTATATAACTAATTAGCACGGGCGGTATTCAGATTATTTACTTCATTTGGCTCGGCTTAACTCCATCCAGCGACAGCGCACCCCCCGCAGCTCACCCTCTATCGTCGCGCAGCACAAGCCTCGTTCTACTATCACCAACCCGTCGTGCTCTAGCAGTTTACAATATCCTAAACGATCACCGAACACCGTAGCCGCCGGCGACGCGCTCAAATTTTAATTGTCCTCGTTTGCTCGCGTCGTCAAATTTCCAAATGACGGGACGAGTCACCCGATCGCACCGCTCGCGTACGGTATATATTACGTCTCTCTCGCATCCTTTTGCGTATCAATATCGCGGGTTGTACGCGAGAACGTAATTCGCACGCGCGCGCGCGTAAGAAGGGAAAATATATCGGAACCGCTGCCCCGATTTAGAATCGGAGGGAGGCTAGGATTAAGGGTGAACCCTCACCACCATCGATTACCGCGAATAATATAATTGCCTAATAGTGGAATATGGATATATATGTAAAAAAAAACAAACGAGGGGCGGTTTGGTAAAAAATTAATTAGTATTATAAAAGTTAATCTTTTTAGCTTGGAAGCAACTCTCCCGAGCCAAACGGGCTTTCCAGAGCGAATAAAATGTCATGGCAAATTGGCGCATATCGTAGAAACCGTATTTTATTGCGATATATTGCGCGTTACATAGTTTGTTCAGGGACCTCCTTTTCGCGATTATTCTTCTTTTTAAATTTACTTTTTATTCCTGTATCTCATTCTCTCAAAGATTTTGTCTTTGTAATTATTGTTTTCCCAAGGATATGAGCGTTTCTGTTTACTGATGAGGTCTCGAAGATACGAAGGCCGTGCAAATATCGGGAGCGACGCCGTCGCATTTTCGACGACGCTCGTGGCGAGAGCGCCGCGACGGCGTCGAAGGAGGAGGAGGAGGAGGAGGAGGAGGGAGGATCCGGGGGAGAGGGCCGTGCCGCGGCGTCTCGCGGCGGCGATGTCGTGCAAGATTTTTAATTAATCGATCGAGACGCGAGCGTTGTGCGAGCGCCGTCGTTTGCGGCGCGGCTGGTTCATTAGAGGCTCTTAATTAACTTGCGGCGCTCACGCGACTTCGCACAATGGATCGCGCACACGTGCGTGTATCCGTGAACGTGTGTCTGCGAGCATGCTGCCGGCGCGTGAGCGCGCGCGCGCGCACACGCACACAGGTGTGCAACGTGCACGCGCGTGCAGGCCGTGCACCTACACGCGTCTCAAGCTTGCGCCATTCAATTACATGTTAATAATATACGCAGCGCGGAGTTACATTGGCTCGCTTCCACGCCGGAAACTCGCCCGAATCGAATCCACTTTCACGTAAAATCGAGCTCGAGGTAATCTCGAAGCCGGCGAGCGTGCGCAGATCGATTGGTAATTACATATTCGCACGGTGAATGCTTCTTTATCGAGCGACAATGGAATTGATTCGCGACGGCCGCGTGCAATTAATTAGCGGTGACCGGCGCGCACCGGAATGATTAGCACATACGCGGCTAACATTGCGCGTTCGCGACTATAATTGCGCGCTTGTGATACGCGCCGTGAAGAACGGAAGTATTCCGATACGCGCGCGAGCCTTTAATTGTGTCGGAATTACAATGTATTTATGACGGCAGCATGAGATGAGCAAAAACGAGAAGATGCTCGTGAGAGGAACTCGTGAAAAGAAGGAGAAATGCAAATATATTTAATGCACGCTTATAGGATTGGCCTTCGTCATGGAGCGGATTTTTATTTCCAACTATAATAACTCTCTACTCTCGCGATAATATCTCGTTAACGTTTTATTATTCGACCGTCGCGTGATGTAACGAAAGTAACGTAGATCGCGATTCCGAGTTGGCGAGCGAAAATGCCGTACGAAAATGCCTGCCAGCGCGACGGTCGCACCAAAATCGTTGGATGCACGTGCGTAATCGCTATAACGTTAACGAGGCGCGAACTTTCGCAGTTAGACGCGCCTTGACTTCCGTCGCCGTTGAACGATCGAACGTCGGCGCGACGACGCGAGTGACAAGCGGCGGCGCGGCGTGAGGCGCCGCTCCTGTATGAAAGGGCGGATGAAAACGACCCCGAAACTGGTAGAAACTGGCAACACATGTTCAGACAGGGCCGCCGCGTGAATGTGTCGGCCATATATATCCGAGGACGACACCCACGAGCTGTTCCGGCGAGCTGGTTAACCGCACTCGTTAACCAGTTCGTTCCATAACGCGTTTACTCCATAATCTAAAATCCCGCACGCACCGAATTCACCGCTCCGAGGGGTCGCGTGCGCCTCGCGTTTCGCCAGCTATACCCGCCGGCTCTTACGACATCGAATAAATTGTAATAAATCGGGCAGGGAGAACACGACCAAGGGGCGATGCCGAACAATTTAGTGCGATAATCTAAGAAAGAACGAATTTGGACATCGAATAAACCGCTTTTCCGTTGGCGGCTTGTCGGATTTACCTTTAATTGCTATCGCTTTTAGATACCAGGGTGTATTTCAATAGAGAGAGAGAGAGAGAGAGAGGGAGCAAAAAATCCATTATAATTTTAGTTCAAACGTTTCTACGGGAACGTAAAAAAAAGGGGGCGAGAAACAAAAGTCGATATTGTCGAATCGGTTTACTGTCGGCTGAGCCGCTCGAAAGACTGGCTCAACAGCTCATAAAAGGGCGCGAGCGGGAAATATATGTCGACATTGAAAAGTTTGTCGAACAAGCCCGGCGACATGTTGCCAGGATAGCGCTATAACTTAACGCCGTCGTCGATATATGGGAAAGGACCTACCGGTGGCGGCGGGCGTCCCTTCTCCTTATCCTTATCCTATGACACCCGCTCCATCCAGCCCGCTTCCGTTTCCTCTCGCCCACCCGCGTCGTCCCTTTGTACGGCGTGCCTGCGAAACTTTACCGGTCGCCCGGCACCTTCGGTTATGTGCGAACAGAAACGGCGAAAATATGACAGCGCGATTTACGGCTCCGCCTAAACGCAGGGCCATCGAAAGGGCCGATTTTCGCGAACGCGCTTGCGACCGTGCGACATTACCTCCTTGCCATCGACCGTTTTCTTTTTCTTAATATCGTTAATATCGTTTTTTTCCCTTAAACTTGTTGCTCTGTATATGTATAGTGTATCTACATATTATATTTTATGAAAAAATTGAAACAATTTCAGAGTTTATCAAATTTTGATATTATATCCGCTTTTAAAATTGCTGACTGACAACCAGTATGTTCTTTGTCCAAAATTCGTTTTTGGATTTTGATATTAAATATCATAATTTATTTTTAAAGTTCACTATATTATATTCCACTATATATTATATTAATTTTTGTCAATCAGACGGTAAAGTAGTCTCGATATAAATGCAAGAAAGTCATATTGTTTTATTTCCATTGCTAATTTGTACTTCGTTCTCTATAAATATGCAAAAGGGAAACATTAATATTTTTTAATACCTTCAGAACTGTCTGAAATTAAAGAGAAAAATTTCTAAATTTCTATTTTTTCTTCTCTACTGGATCTACGCATGAAACTTTCAAGTGCAATTTTCGAAAAATAAAAGCAATGGAAATAAAAAACAGAAAAATAAGTTAGTTCTTTCAGGCAGCGCAGTGTCATCGTTCGCAAGAAATGCCAGCAGCCATAAAAATATACAACGCGACAGGCAAATAGCGCCTATTGCAACTGCCCCGTCACGCAAATCCGCGTATAACACGTGTCAAACAATTAAAAAAAATGTTCCGCTTTCGCGGCGCTTTTTCACCCCGTTTAGATTATCCGCGCTCGCGAGAGCTAGACAAACGAATGCCGCATAGTTCTTTCGACCGTGGGGGGGCGGGGGATGAGCCGCACGTTCAACACTGAAAACGAGTATACCCAGTGTACGTGCGCAGCCCTGGCGGTGGCTGTAGGCTGGGGTCGGTGCAATTAGGGGTATTAATTAGCGGGTACTTCATACCGCCCCCTTTCCGCTTCGCTCCCCCTCTACCTCTTCCTCTCTCACCGCTCTTCCGCTTCTCCCGTTCTCATCCCCGAATCAGCCAGCCTCTCTCTCCCGTCCTCTTCGCCCTTCTCGTCCTTCTCGTTCCCGCCGACGAGTCTCTTTCTCCCGTGCCTGCTCTAAAGTGCACCATCGCGCCACCGGTGGGCCAATACGAACAAGAGGCATACATAGCTAATTACACGGTTTTATGTCATCGGGCGCAGGGTTGGTATAGAAACAGAGAGAAACTTGTGACGTCAGCGAGAGAAGCATTGGCGGGAGTATGCGGCGCAAGGGGATGACGCCGTCGTTGTGCGCCGCGCGGCGGGATCGAAGATTTAGTTATTATCCTTTTTACCGCTTTCATCCGCGCGAGTATCAAAAGCGCGGGGGTAATTAGCTGCGGAAGTATCCCGGCGCGGCAGCGCAACTACACATGTGCACGTCGATACGCCGATACGCCGGCAAATTCGCATCGCGCGAACGATAGTGCTTTTTATCTTGAATTTATTAAATCCATATAAAAACAATAGAAATATACCAAGTGTTTTAAGTTTAACAATAGAATCTTTTGAATAATCCGCATTTAGCTTTTTCGTTGCGAGACTGTTACGAGTCATTTAAAGTAATTATTCAATTTCCAATGTTACATATCTTTATAAGCGAGAAGAAAGTTTTGTGAATGTCAGCAAGACTTCTTCATAAGACTTTCTTCTGTTACTGTTCTGTTAACAGTTACTGTAAGAACGTGGTTTTGTTATCCATACCTCATTGGCGTACAATTGGAGAAACGGTCAGCGCGAAGTTCGAAGATATTCTACTCGCTTTATTTGCGCGGCGATATCCGTTAGAGAAGACCGCAAAGCCGCTATCATGGATGGTTAACGTCGACGGTAGGGGGTTAGATATTCATGTATTTAAATTTATTTATTGGCAGGATTTTTGCTCCCGAGCGACGGTGGGCGGAAAGCTGGACTGAGCCTTCACCCCTTTCGAGTTTCCTCCCCTCTGCCGCCTTCTCTTGCCATATACAGTCGGCTATTAAACCTTCGATCTCTACAACCCTTTCTGGGTAATTTTCCCGCTTAAAGAGATCTCGGCCAATTACACGGGCTGTCCGACGGGCGTTGAATTTTAATCGAAATGGAAGAAAGTAGAGACCCTCCTTGCCGGCTCTTTACGCGCCCCCGTTCCCTTCCGATCTCGCGAAGGGGTGCCTAACGGGTAGTGTAGCGAAACCGCGACACGTGCACATGCACAACACATATACGCGACTTTGTGGCGGTGCGATTTCGATCGTCGCCGACGCTCAATGTTCGCGGCACGTCCTGGGAAACGCGAAAGAAATTCTCCCGCTTCGTGATTAAGTGGTTGAAGTGTCGACGCATCATTCCATAATTGACTTGAATCGCAGGGAACTGGTCTTAAGACTTCATGCAGTGTTAGAAAATAGACTGTGCGCCAAAATTATATGTCATACACACGCGTCTCGACTTTTGAGTTACAAACATTATATTAAGATTTATATATGTTATTGTTTCTCGCTGTGCTTTCTCTTACAATTAATATAACAGCAATGACAACGCTAATATAATAAAATCATATTTTTACATATGAACAACAAAAGGTATAAGAAAAAGAGAAACACGTCACGTACAATAATAATAAATTTCAGGAATCCTTTACATATTATTAAATATTATGCACGCCGCGATGCCGCAATCTAGAAATGGGGTGAGTTTAAGATATACTTGGAGGCGGATTCCTCTCCATCGTGGCACGGGTGCTGCCATGTCGCGGAGGCGTAATAAACTAGCTAGCCTCCCTCTTACCACCCTCCCGCAACCCCTCTAATCAATTTCCTAAAGTATCCACATACGATCACGATATCATACTCAAGATTAGGACATATATTTCTCGGTTAGCTGATAAATCGGTAAATAAAAAAAATTATTTGCCTTATCGATTGCATCCGAAAGATGATACTCCAAATGTCACGCGTCTCCAACATCCCCTTTTGCATTTCAAAGTTGAAGCGTGAAGCAATATATTTAATATTCCTCTTTCTACCGCTTGTACCTTCTCAAATGGAAATGTTAAAAATGTAATTTAGACACTTTAACGTATTAGTAAAGTTCCCTTCATACGTGCGTACACATGTACTTGCATGATTCGCGTGATTGCGTCTTTTGTCGACGGTTTTGTGTCGAAGAAAACTAATAAGTATCGAGAAACACGAGTCGAGAAGTAACTTTTAAGAACTCCGCTGAGAGATCGGGGGTGGCTCCCTCCTGGGTTCGCTGCGGCCCGCAAGGGGGTCGAGGGGGCAGAAGGGGGAGAGTTGCGCAGCGGGAGGGTTGCCATACTTTATGAACAGGCTTCACATAAATTGTCGCGGCTCTTTAAGAAATTGGAAAAAGGCGCGAGTGCCTTGCGTGGAACAGCTTGTGCCGAGAGAACTTTTTCAACTACTGTCGGACACTAACTAGAAGGGGAGACGAATGAGCCGTGCACGATGCGTGCGTGCGTGCGTGAATGCGTAGGATTGAACGGAAAGAAATGCCTACTCGGAAGAAGCAATTGAGGAGCTTACTTCTCCATATCATTTTCAATCTATATTTTTACAAATAGAAATGTTACATATGCAAAAAGCTTTGCAAGAATCTTTATTGTTTTTTTTAAATATAGATTTAAAAGCGTAGGTTTAGAAATAATCGACACTTTAACATTTTATTTTATGACTGTGTAGGATTAGTTGCTTGCAGTTTTTTCTAAAAGATATAAATAATTGAAAAATTATAACTGTGATTGAGTAATATATAGAAATCTTTTAATATTAGAAACGTTTTGCTGCGTTTTGTAAAATAAATGTGAAACAGTATGCAAATATATTAGCTTTGAGATTATATTTTGATATTTTTATAGCACATTCTCCGACCTTCACGCACGCGGCAGTATCATTTTCCTCGGCAACTTTTCTTTTTTAATCTTAGAAAATCGAATGCAAAGAACTTTTGATTAATATCTCCTTTATATGTACGTATATAGCCAAAGAACTCCTCGTTGGAGTGACAACGAGATCAGGGCGAGGAGGGTGACTCGAGAGAAGAAGGATGTGTATACCTATGGGACACATTTTCCGGGTAGGCAATCTTCGTTCGAAGGCGAGATATTACATTTGAATAAATGTCGCCGCCGATAACCGGTACCGATCGCAAATACGATCGCGAAATACCTAGGTGGGCCTGTCGCGCGGCTTGACGCCCCGTGGGAAATATTTGCTAATATCGATCATATCGTCATTAATGGCTTGTCGCGCGGTGGTTCCCCGCGTCACCCAATTCGTGACGCCAACCCTAACTGCTACCTGCCGTCTTTGTTCGACGCGGTGTCCCGCGAGTTCGCGATAGTTCGTATTAATCGAATTATTCCGCAGACGGGTTGCCCTCCTTCCGTCTTTACTCGCGACAATGACGCCCACAGAAGCAGATTTTGCATCGCATAAATTCAATTTTGTCAGTAGTTTGACACGAAATTATATGTGGTTAAATATGAAGTTTTTTTATAGCTTGATAAGAATGCGTTTTATCTCGTGTTCTCAGAGTTATCAATTAAACTTCAAAATTTTTGCAAAAGAGAAAAGTTTGAAACTTGGAAATTTCATTGACTATAAAAAATATATAATGAATTTATATGTGCTTAATTGCAAATTAATATATGAATCATTTTATTTTATATATATATATATAGAAATAAAAATATTTTTGTTGATTATATAATCATGTAACACACAATGAAACATTTAATGAATACATTTTTTAAATATAAATTAAAATACAATATAAAATCTAAAAATATTTTCTTATAGATGACATTGTTATATTTTGCTAAAAAATAAAGACTTTTCGCTTTTTTGTAAGATAAAATGTTGCAAATCGGAAAATTGGATTTGTCTTCCGAAGTGTGACAGAAATGGACAGGAGTTGAAGGGAAAGCGAGAGAGCTGGGGTGTAGGCTGGGGTGTCCGGTAAGGTGCAACAGCAATCGTCTATAATAATAATGATTGTCGTTCTGAGTGAGAGAGCAGACGATAAAGGGGGAGTAAATCGGAATTTATCCCGAACGCGGGCGCGCGCGGTCGCGACCGTATCTCGTCGGACTCACCCCCTGTGGCCACTCGACGCGTCCGCCGGTGTTTACCGCAATTATTAAATGTAAACTCATATTTCGTAATTGCCAAATATTGGCGGTCCGATCGTTCGGCTGCGGCCCGATGCGCCTCATGCTGGTTGCAAGAGGCGTCGGCGAGGGGGCGGAAAACGACGGGGGACAGAGGAGAGGAGGGGAATCAGAGCCGGGAGAGAGGGGCACTGTTGCTCGCATCGTTTCATCCCTTCTCGAATAACAATCCTACCCCTCTTCGCCGCGACCCTCGAAATGAATTAAGCCTCGGCGAATCGATAAATGAACGTTGGGTACGCGCGACACGCACCGAAAAATCTACATCAGACATAAACGGATTGTTTGATCCATCTGATATATGACGCTTCTAATAAATCTCCGCGTTATTGCATATACGGTGGTACAGTGGAGAGAATCAAAATATCATAAGGCGATATATTGTAGTGATCTCGCGTAGTCAGATGCGTTATCCGATTCGCATTTCGTTCAAAGAAACTTGATACGATTCATACATGTATAATATAGAATAAAAGTAGTTGCATTTGTGACTTCTTTAGCGAAGATTAAAGAGTTCTCGCTAGCAAAGCTTAATTCGCGAATCATTTACTTGAAATTTTGTAAAGAATATCGAGGATACAAAATTTAACGGTGAACTTATGACGAGGTATCAGGATCGATTTAAAAAAAGCGATTCTCGGATAACGGTCAGGGTGGAAAGGGATAGAAAGGGATGGAAAGGGGGTCCGGCGATACCGTCCGGAGGGTTGTCAACGGGAGAGCGGCGTCAGCTTGTGTAACTATCGGTAATTAATCAGAATCATCCCCGCATATCGTGTCCGTCGGACGAGAACGGACGAAGGCGCTTCTACGTGGCTGATGGTGGTGGTAGTGGTGGTGATGGTGGTGGTGTCCACCACGAGAGGGTAGTTAACCGGTGACGTCACGCCCGTGGCGACATCTGGACCAGCACTAACCGCGCCGAGCCGCGTTGTCCGTCCGGCACGGCGGACACTGGACACCGAACACCGTCCCGGCACTAACTCCCCGGATCCGGATCAAAATTACCCTGCGCGCCCGCCGCGGTGAGGCCGCACGCCGCGCTGCGCCGGCTGGCTCCAATTAATTTCGCATTCGGCACGTTTCGGTTTTCCCGCCGGTCGCGAACCGGTCGCGACATGACGACCGCTTCGGGATGGACCAAGTTTTCAATAGGAGACCCCGTTCCAAGTAATCGAGAATATCAAAACGCTTGAAATTGGAGAACGAAATCATCTTCTTCCTGCTCGATAAATTGTAAAGTTACAAAGTAATTTAAATCGCGTATTTACGAAATAGTTGTAGGCGATCTTAATCGTTGCAGAACCGCTTTAAATTTCCACAGAAAATTATCTAATTAATCGTTTATTGGTCTTACGATTGAAACAAATAGTTACGTAGGTAATTGCAATCGCTCGCGAAAGTTATAATGTGCTCGCAAAAATATTAATTTAAATCTGAGCAAGAATGCAACTTCGTATTCACCGGTCGCTCTTTGAGCGGCGAGCAAATTCGGGAACGTCCCTCCGTTCTCGTGGCTATCAATTGCGGCTAATCCTTCGGCAAAGCCGCCGAGAAACTCTTGTCCAGTGTGCTCTCTGTAGCAATTGCGAGCTCGCGACGTAATCTGACATTCATCCACGGCAGTGGCAATCGCGTCATCGTCATTTATAACTCACCGTTCATAGAAATCTGCGCACGTTCTATGATCGTCGCGGATCGATATCCTCGAAAGACCGGCTTTTCGGTAGGACAATTAAAACTCGTGCGACTCGATAGCTCGGTCATGTATATTAGATACCCAATTCCAGCGGTAATCCCGCTATAAATATCTCTGAATTATATTTTCTGCCGGGTCCGAGGGCATCGCGCCACGGACAATTTGTCCTAAAAGGGTGGAGAAGGGACGGAGCCGTACGATGTCTATTTACCCGTCAATCGTACGATTAAATTGGATCGCCGGTATTATCTTTTAATCCCGACGCGCCGGTAGAATGGTGCGGCTTTCGAAAAATCGGTATAAAATTTCGCATTGCACTGCCCAGTCGGGTTATAGTCTCCCAACCAGAGACTGAAACAATTTGGAAACACGGCACGCCAGTACTTTATGTCACGCTGTAAACTCGAATTCCCGTTTTGTACTAGTCATCAATCATCTTCCTTGGACATATAGAGTGTGCGTTAGATGTCGTTTTTGTTACAGATTTTTCAGTCACAAAATTTATCGTCTCTAATAGAAACATCGATATATTAACAGCTCTTGAATACAATCATCGAAAATGTGGGATTTTCCTCAAACTTCAAGAAAGAACATAAATGATAAAATCACATCTTTTCTTTGCTATAGTTTTAATTAAATTTATAAAAAAATATTTAATAATGATAATTGGAAAAAAAGATGCGATTTGTTTCGATACTCTTGTTAAAAACGAAATCATTCTAAAATTGTCCAAAAAGCTAAGGAGCTGTTGCTTCTACATTTTGAATAATCATATTTAGTATACATACATATGTATCGACTTGATAAACTTGTGCTATGTAACAATTAAAGCTTGTCCAAATTTATTTTCTGAAAAAATATATAAACTGATTTTGAGAGAACAAAAGGCAGATAAAAAATTGTCAAAAAGTAATTCCTAAAAAATCAGATCGACATAATTCTTTCGGAATAAGTGCTTTGTCTTACGTTCTTACGAGATGTCGTACATCTCCGCGATATTGAACCGCGTATTTCTTGTCGCGGTTTTCGGCAGTTTATCTTCCATCGTTATCGCATAACGAGGGATACTTCCCTCCCATCTTTTCTCTCTTTCTCTCTCTCCGGTTCGCGAGGGCGGTCGGTAACGGCTAATCCAATCCTATTTACATCGCGGAACTGTCGCGGCAGCATTGACGCGCGCGGAAATAAATCCCGACACGACTAACACGAACGCTCTCGCGCGCGACCACCGCGCCGCACCGCGCCGCGCCGAGGGCGCGTGTAAATCCCGGGCTTTCTCTCGGAACAAATCGAATGTCGGTCGATGTAAATGAATTCCGCTCTAATTGCAATTATGCGACACGAATGCGCATAAACGTTCGCGTTATGCGATAAATGACACGTCACTCAGAGGTCGGCGCGGCNCGGAGCGGTGCCCGCGCTCGCCCGCTCTCTCACGTCATTGCGAATTTATGAAATGGCGATCGTTATATCCGTATCGGGCCCTCTCGAAACCGTTCGCGTTATAATTGCAATTAATCAATAATTGACGTCATATAATTGGGCGGCCGCCGAGACGACGGACCGTTAAACATTCACGTACAGGCGTCTAGTGGATGGCATATCGAAATGAGCTTCCTAGCCCCTCAATTTTGCACAAGACGCCGCTCGATCGTTAACGAATGCGACATTCTAAATTTAGACGAAAGACCATTACAATTACTTATATAATAATAAATATATTTTGCGTATTTTTGTCACTGTCTATCTTGATGCACGTGCATTTCAGTCTCGTATTCATGTTCAGATTCGAGAACAAATCAACAGTTTTGTTATGATAAAAAGATACAAAATTTTTCATCATGAGCTAACTAGCAACGTAACATGTGTAATATTAAAGTTCGAAGTTATTAGTATATTCTTCACCAATTCATATTGACTTATAATAAAAAGATATTTTTATAATATATCTTTTATAATGTATCTTCTTAAAAAAATAGATCCATTTACAGTTGCAATCATGAAATACAATCAGACATACTTATACAATATTTAAAGATATCTTTAAATATTCGGCTCAAATATATGTGATAAATTACTATATTATTACGTATTATTATCGCATTGAGCTGTCATTGGCAAGAATTAATTAGTGGATCAGTAAACTCTGTATCAATAGGTTTCCAGCACGGATCAACAAACAACTAAAATTCGTTGATGAAAACATCTTTGAATCGATGGAATGTCGACCTCGAAAAGCCATAATCGATAATACATTACGTCAGGTAATTTCAACACAAATACCACCTTGCCGAGAATGAATGGGTAAAATTGGCGAATACATCGATCGGTAAATGTACATACGTGTAAATACGTGATGGAGATCACCCTTGTCCCCCGAATCAAATTCCTGGCCGACTCGCCAGACTGTTTAGCCGAGCCGATTTATTTATCGGTCAGCTGTAATTAGACTTTATCGCGGATTCGCGGCCTCGTCAGACTTCCATGAACCGTCCGCATTTGTTAACGCTCGAATGAACATTGCACAAGCATCCGAACTTGTTCAAATGCATTGGCGTGAATTTCGCTTCGATAAATCGGCTATTCACACACTCTCTCTCTCTTTCTCTCACTCCCAGTTCTTTCAAAGTCCTTTCGCCTTCTTTCTCTATATAGATATGTATATATATATATATATACATATCTATATATATGTATATATATACATATATGTATATGTTTTTTGGTGGTACACGCTTCGAGAGCCTTCCACCTGTTGCTAAAAAAGAAAACTATTTTGTATCACCATTACAATCAATATTTGCTTTTTCTTAGGCTAATATAGTTCATTTTCCAACAGTACATGAAACAATATTTTTTCTTCATGGACACTATTGATATATATATATATATATATATATATATATATATACATACATATATAAATAAATAAAAGCTTTAAGTGAAAGTATCGAGTAAATATTGTAGTATATATCTTTTTTATCTATTTCACAAACCATATTTTATTAAAAATTTTCATTGGAAATTTTCATTTTTTGCCCTTCTTATTGTTCTAATTAAGAAATAAAAATTGCAAAACTAACTATTTCAAGATTTACGCGATTAAAAGTTTATAAACAATATATTGGCTAACTTTTCTAATGCAATAAATATTTTAAACATGAAAAGTATTATTATATAAACACGTATTATTGCGCAATCATAACTTTCACTTTTCAAATTACTTTGTGTATTTGGTATATCGATCTTCCTGTAAAACTTTTCACTTAAAAAACTCTTGGAGCGAAGCGTTTTACAGCGGTGCCTATAACTTGACATTACCGTTACTACTTGCTGTTTAATCTCCACGTTCGCCGCATGATTTCCTCCACGGTAGCGAACGTTCGAGTGCCGCCATTCCATCGCCTCGAAAGAGCACGCCTGTCGGTGCGGAAGAAGCCAGTTCGCAAGTTCGAGACTCGGACGGGAGAACAGTTCTCGCGCTCGTTACGAGATTAAGGAAAAAGCTCCGAGCCACGAGGGGGGTGGCGAGGTGGCGACCGGGGCACCCGGGGCCCACCCATGGAGACGTGCCCTCTTTCGGGGTGTCCTATCACCGACCCGAGCTTATTCCGCCCCTCAAGCTCGGGCCACACCCGCAATCATGCGCAGTTTCCACCCATCGGCCAATGAAAGCGCCCGACAGCTTGCAAGCTCGCCGCTCCGGCTCCGGCTTTCGTGGCCGAGCCACTCCGACCAAACACCACGTGGCACGCGTCCGAGTTGCACGTGCATTCGCGGAGCTGCGAGAGCCCGGTGCGCGCGCGAGAACGGGCGCTTGCGAGAGAGCTTGCGAGAATCGAAACAATCGGTGTTCTCGCCGTTGAGGAGAGCGGAGAGAGTATCTCTCTTCACCGTGGGGGATCTTCGTTTCCTTCTTGCGCGAGCTCCTTGAACAGTTGCTTTCTATACCGCATTCTTTCGACTACTCCGTCACTACTCCCTTGCTCTTTCGCCCTCCCTCTCTGTCTCTTATCTCCCTTTCTCTCTCTCTGTTCCTCTTCTTTCTCCTCAGATCCCTCTTTATACCTTTTGACGCGTTTTATATAAATGATCGATTAAATCATTGTCATTGTACTGTTGTGACGTGAAAGCTTTAACTGTGCTGAAATCGACGTCTGTCGTCCTCACTGAAGGTCAAGAGCTATCGGCAAGACCAGATTTCAACGAGTTACGGACGAGGTAAGAAAATTATTTACGTAATATTGTCTCACATTAAAACATTATACCTTTATAGAAAATTGAATAAAAATATGTTTGCGTCTTCTAATTTGCATTTTATTGTGTGTAATCAAAGATATAAGTACGTATTGAACATAACTTCTCATAGCAGTCAATGATAAGTAACATTTACATATTAAAAATAAAATGTACATAAAAATAAATGCATATGCATGAATAACAAAACAAATAAATTAAAATTAAAAATTTGATATTTTTTATAGCAGAAATATATCGTGCGTAATAAAAATAATTAAAAGTGATATAAAGAATTTTTAAATCATCTTTTGATGATTTCTAGTACATTACGTCCTATTATTCCTCTAGATATTTTAAGATAAAACTTTAGTAGTAAGACTAATATTAATTATGCAGAAATTTTAAAAGATTTTCATGTTATATTATAGTTTGCTGTATTGATTATTTTAACTATAGAAAAAGTTATAAGAAAGTTATTAGATAGAATTTTTAAAGAATCTAGCTTGCAAAATGTGAGTAATAAATAATATGAATAACATTACGTGAAATGTGTAAACATAAATGAATCAAATATTAGACAATGGTATAATTTTAATAAGAATTAATCTTTTATAAGGTATTTTTATATAAAAATGTAACATGCAAATGAGATTTTAGGATATAGTACGGTACATGTAAGAAAGTTTGACGTATAATAGGCGTCGGTGTCGGCTAGAAGCCGATATTCAACAGTTGGTCCTTCTTTTATCTTTGAAACTTAACCCTCGATGCTACCACCCTTCAAACAGACACCCTCTGTTCGTACATCCTGAGAGAAGCATTTCTTGAGGGTGTAACAAAAGTATTTAAAAAAAGTTGAGGGAATTTTCTGCGTAAAACAAGGCGAAAATATATTCCGAAACGAAATAACGAAGAAATAACGTTTGAATTTTCTTTTCTACCCATAGTGTGTGATCTTAAGTTCTTTTTATTATTAGAAGGATAGTTATAGTTTTTAATATCTAATAATCTATACGTACAATAGTAAATTTAATTAGTAAAAAAAGATATTTATTCGACAGAGAGAAAGGAAAAGAAAAAGAGAGATTTTATTTTATAATTAATGTTCCTGTTTTTTTTAAAATCAACAATGTTTAAAAATTATAACAAGCTAATTTATTTTTTTTTTATAAGTTTTCATACTTAATATTGAGCTATGCAAAAAGGAAATATTTTAGAAATTATTCTAAGATTATCAAAAAGTGTATAAAATTGAAATGTATTTTTTCTAGCGGTAATATCAAAGGAAATTATTATTTGTCATCAATTCACAATCTTTAATTAAATACTATTGTAATCAATTCTCTGAATACAAGCCTATTAAAACAAAATTCGTTTGTAACTAAATGGGAAAGAAAATTTTAGATCTTTGAAGTATTAGAAAAATCTTTTATTTTTAATTGTTTATAACTCAAACTGATTTCGCCTAATATTTGTCAAGAAAAAATAACTGTTGATTAGCCAAGAAATTTGTGGATAAAATTCAGTTTATAGATTTGAGACATCCTATACATGGCACATGATTCTAAACAGAGAATTTTATACGTTTTGTATATTTTATTGCAAAATACTAAATAGTTATTTTAATGATGAGAACTTTTAAAATTCATTAATTTCGTAATGAATACGATATCCTACACAGTGAACTAGCCACGTTATTCCCAAAAGCACCAATCCGGCAGTTCGATGATGTTCTTTCTTCGTTCAGCCGGCAGCGGAGGAATTCGTGGACTCGGTGCAATAGGTACGGCCATAGGTGTAACATATTTATGTTGTGAACCGGCCGAGTGCGAGCAATAAATAGCGGAGGCGTGGGAAGGGTGAAAGAGAGAGAGACGAAACGCGTGTAGGGGGCAGTTTGTCGAGGCGCGGGGGGCCAGAGCGATTACGTTTCCCAAACCCCTCGCTCTCTCGCGCGACCGAGTCACCGGCACCACCATCCACCGTTTTGCTCCCCCGCGCGAATCCCTAGCCCCGTCCGTCCCCGCGTCTCCTCGCGCGCCTCGTCCCACCGGACCCTTTACGGCGCTCGAACAACCCTATTCGTTTGTTTCCAGCGCCCGTATGTGCGCGTACACGGAGGTATGCAATTTCGGTGTCGGGAATGCGCGTTACCGGACGAACGTATGATCCATGTATTGCGTATCAGTGTTGAAACTCTTACAGAAAAAAGGAAAGATCATGCCTCTCCAAAAAATCGGCAAGATGTAAACCTGACGATCGTTGGACAAGAGAAGACCTTGTCAAAACGTTATTCTTAAAAATTATACCGTAAACGGCAACTATATCCTGCTTATGCGTAACATTTGATATTATAAACATTCTACTTATAGGATTAAAAGTTTAATAGGTAAAAGTTAAATTATCTGAGACAGATTTTTTTTTAATGCTGCACGAATTGATTTTCACAATTCTCCGTGTTATTTCAAAGATTTTTAAAAGATATGCGATAAAAACGCTGGAAAAACAATAATGTCCTAAGAGCGGAGATATGCGACATTCGATACGAGTGTGCCGATACGGTATTTCGTATTAGCGCCCCCATTACTCTTCCGCTATTACGGTTACCAAGCGACGTAATGCTCTCCACTCTCCAGTGACGAAGCACACGAGTGCATACGGGCACGCCGACATGCGGACATATCGGAACGCAGACTCGTGGATCCGAATCCGGGCGGCATACTCGCGCAGTTATGCTGAAAATCTTGACTGGAGGACCCTTTCGCATACCAATCGCCCGGGCCAATCCGATCGAGGATGCATCCGTAGGCACGCCGATCGGAGACGCGCCTAGTCGGCCAGTCGGGTAACCAAATGATGCATATCTCTCCTCGATCCGTCGTGTCCCGAATGTCTCGACATGTTGCACGCTCCCGCTCGCAGGAACGAGGGGAGGATGAGGGTGAGGCGTAGGATCGTCTCTCTGCTTGGGGGCGGGATGGAGGAGTGGGTCGGTGGGCTTGAACTGGCTGGAAAGCCGGGTGGAGAACTAGCTCGGGGAAGGGCCAGCGTATGGTTGCGATGAGGTCGAGAGCTTGCGGCCGGATGCCAGTCTGACCATGTCTCTACCGGCGCGTTACTTGCGAGCTCGTCAGCCTCTCGCTCCTAGACGCATCCTCGCCAGAATCCGAGCAATGCGGCTCAAGAGTCCGCGCCGGCGCTGCAGCTGCACTCTAGGATGCAGCTCTCGGCTGCTCGGCAGCTATACCGGGCGCGATCCTCGACGGGGATTGGCCGGTCGAATATCATCGAGACGGGGCATTGGGGTGGTCTTCAGTGGCTGCCGGTATGCGTGGTAATAGGGGGATCTTTGCGGCAGGATCGAAGGAAAATTGTGAGCCACCGTAGGTAGAAATGATTATACGAGAGAGTCCGAATGTCCTAATTCTTTTATCCTTCCTTTTCGTTCAAGAGCTCTCTCTCCCTCTCTCTGTTAGCAATATTCGATACGTGATCGCGAGTGAAAATACATTTTACATATCAAATTGCATTTAATATAAATATGGAATAGAGAGAAATGTAGATTTATATAGTTGATTTTATAAATTTCGTATTTAGCGGTTTAAATTCTGGTCAATGATACTTTAAAATTCAATGTTATACATCAAATTCGTTGTTATAATTGTGAAATTTGCATTGCCCACTGTGCATTACTTTAATAATTGGGTCGACTCTGTTTAAGCTTTTAATCAAGTACTGACAAAATGCACGCGTTGCGCCGATCGCGCGGTATTCCCTTCTCGCTCAGTGTGACGGAGGCGCGTCGAATGCGGCTTTTGCAAATGAATTTTTCGGGGCACGCCATCGTTCCGCGTTGATACGTTTGCACCGCGGTGATTTCGCAGGGCACCGAGCTGTATAACGCGCGAGGGGCCGCGGGTAACGAAATTCCCCCGATGCGTGCATCTCACGCATTCCGCAGCGAGATTGCGCAAAAATCGAGCGAAACAAACGCAACTAATTTAACTGCTTTCGAACAATTAATCCGAAGCATTTAATTTAATTGCGCCGCAGCCCGTCGAGTCCGGCCAGTGGCAGTCGAAACAACGACCGGCGCAAAACCCGGGACGGAATTTTCAGCTCGACGCGATGGCTCGAATTCTTTGGCGCGTGTAAAACAAAATAAAAACATTTGACAGTCGAAAGTTGACCCGGAGAAAACGCGCTCGTTGCAACATCGACATTTGAGGTTTGATACCATCTATTTGATAAAAATGTCTCATCGAATATTTTAATATATATGTACTCTTTTTCTCCTCATTCATTTTATATAAATAGATTTCAATTTAATTTTTCTAATTAGAATGCATTGCAATATATTATTTTCTAACCATTGAAACTTTTTTGCAATTTCTAACTTCTAACTATTAAGCATTACACACTTCAATAAGCCCTAGATTAAGATTCCATAAAAGTGGAAAATTAACTATAAAAAATTTGCTACATTAATTTTTTTCTAATTTAAATGAACATGAATGAACGTAAACGTTAATAAAAACTCAAACTCTCGCGTGAGGATTAAAAAAAGAGGAGCGATTGATAAAGTAGATGGACGTGAAGAAAAAGACAAGGACGACGAAGCGATACGAGGGAAAGTGGATGGGTATAATTAATAGCAAACCCGTATAAATCAGAGACAGGTTGGATGCACGCTTGGTACACGGCGTTACCGATGCAGGATTATGCCCAGAGGGGCGGTTACCCCACGACTCGCTAATTTTTCACACAGCCGCCATAATGGTCCGGGCTAATTACTGATTTTTATCTCCGCGAGTTGCTTCCGCGCGCGTGTGAGTGCGCGTACGCGCGTCGGTGTGACCGAGAGGTGTAAAAAGAGAAAGAGCTCGCGGTGATAAAATGCGGCAGGGGAAAAAAGCGATTCGAGGCTGAGCAGACCAAACAGTCGATTTCACATTACAGCTGTGTGATACGTCTAACTACACGCGTAAGACTCTGTTTTAAGGGTACCTAAAGCTCCAATAAAATTGTTCGTCGTCTTCGTTTACACAATTTGGCGACAATTCTCGCAGCGACGGAAATTCGCGAATTCTTTGTCGCGCTACAGGCCTCTCCAAGTTTCATGCGCTAGACAGAGATATTCCTCCACTTCAGTAGATACAGCTAACCAGCCCCAGACGCCTATGTACTTAACGTAACCCATGTAAGCTCACGCTAGAACAAATTTACCACCAAGCTGCTCCCTCGTTCCCGCCCCCCGCGTCCCGTCTGTGCCTTCGCCTCGAGTCCCTTCTCGCCCCTCGTAATTCGCCCTCGAAACACCGATGCTATGAAGTTGTGTTGAACTTTTCGCGAGCATAGTTTGCAGAACACCCTCGGGTGACTGCGAGCGCTTACCTTCGTTCGTGACATATATCTACAGAGAGAGGTCTGACAGTAGAAAATGGGAAAGCAGGAGAAACGAAAGGTGAGCCGGGTGAATTTGAGATGGAAAAGGAGCGTTAGTGACGTTTCGTCGTCGCCTAAAAAGCTCGCGCGAATTTTTATCGAGAGCCGCTAGATCGGCATTAACAGCTACCTGTTGCCTGCCTCCGTGAGACTTTGATCGGCGAATCGTATCGATTCAATGGCAGTGCAATGACTCGATTGACACAACTTCGATATCTTTGACAAGTTCATTCAATTATAAGTCTAGTACGATCTGTTAATATGAAAGCTCAAGATATCGCACTGTTGTGCAAAAGTACTCAAGATCGAGAAGTTTTCTCGCGATAAATGTCAAAGAGTCGCGTTACAGGATGTACGAATTCATTCTGTGTTCCTTTGTCTCAAGCTTCTTGTTCTTTCTTTTTTTCTCAAGTCTGTATATCCTAACTATCACATACGCGCGTTGGCAGCTAAAATGGTACACGCGTTAGGAATTCTCGGCACGGCAGTCGGAGCCAACAGGCTCTGCAGAAACTTACGGGCCAACTTTGAGGGGGGTATAACGGCATTACAACGTTATTAGATTTACCGCAAGCACCTACCCGGAGGCACTCCTGCACATTACCCACATACCCCTACCGAAGTATAAGTAACCCTAAGCGTCCCATAGAGCTCACCTCATGGCTCCTCCGCCGTCGAGCATTAAATTATGCGCGTGAGTCCTATAGCTGCGAACTACTTGGTTTGTTTTTCATATTAATCCCGATTACTTATAGAATTTTTTAAACGAGAACAAGATACAATTAATTTTTGACATGATAATATTGAACGTGAGAGAGAATTCATTTTAAATAAATATATATATGTGTGTGTATTATATGTATACTTATCGCTTACTAATTTTATCAAAAGAAAAATACTTACTTCATACATTTTAATATCTTTTGATTTTAGTTACGTACGATACATACTGATGTATTTTAAATTATTTTATATAACCGATTTTTCAACGTTTTATTCGCTTTAATTTTTCAACATTTTCGTGCGTGACGCATGCCTCTATAATTTCGCATAATAAATGCTCGTCACGAGAAAGAAAACGACAAAGTAATTTAAATGTGCGAGAAATAGTCGTGAGAACGAAGATGCGCGTGGCGAGCATAGATAGCGCGGGTGTGAGAAATGCGAGAGGAATTTCGGCGCGGCTAGCTATTGAGTAGCTACCCTTAAGATAAGGGTGGATTCACCCCGTCTCTCATACGTTTCCGCTATCTGACGCTAAACGGCACCGCCGCTCGGTGGCCTTCCACGGCAAAAGGGATGGCCCCGACAGTACTCGGTTCTACATAATACGTTGGCACATTACTGTCGAAGCACCGTTAGATAAGCAGAATTTAGAACGGAGCGAGACAGGATTTTTGTACGAGCGGCATTTGTGAAGGATCGCCGAATCTCTCGCTAGAGATTTGTGCGCCCATCGTTTCTCTATACGCCTCTTTATTCAAGCAAATTTATATTTCTAATTTTGTTCGAGAAGTACTTACATTAGATGTTTGTTTGTTGGAATGAGTTGTCAGAAAGGTCATTATTCCATTACCTAAAAAGAAAAAAAAGAAACGCAATTAGAACCAATATCTATACGTAAAGATTAAGAATTTTTTATCAGTACTGTAAGTAGTATCATGATTATTAAGTAAAACATAATAAAGATATCTTCAATCTAATATAAAGGTAGTTCGTCGGACAATTCGATTCTTATCGTCGAATTCCCGATGTTCGATGAAATAGCATCGCCAGTGACGAAACTGATTTCGAAAGCCGGGGAAGACGAGGCTAACGCAACAAAGGCTTTTACACGTCTCACCCCCAACTCATTTAAGGCTAACTGTCCACAACGGGGGTGCAAACTACCCTTATCTGCGGACGTTTATGCCCACGCCTTATCTGGTAGCCCCCAACTGCCTCGCGCTCGCTAACAACTAGGTATTCTCTCTTCCAAGCCAATCTCCTTTCTCGAATGACCTCAAGGTCTCTTCCTCTCTTTTCACAGGCCTGCTTTCTATTTCTCTATTGCTGCTTAATTTATACATTTATCAATAATATTCAAATTATAATATATTCATTGATAAAACTTTTTTTTCTAATTCTATCATCTCATTTCTAGTAAAAATAAGACATATTATACTATTCAAAATTTATTACATCGTTAATTAGATCGTTTTTTTTTCAACGGTGTATTAAATCAACAAGACACTTTGATGATTAAGAAATAACATTGTCAAATAAAAAACAAATTTGCTAAAGAATAAGTTGAAATATTAACAGAAATTTTTTTAAACTAATTATGCATTTAAACAGAGTGTAAAATAATATTTTTACCATCACAAAATAAAGTTATTTGACGAATAAATATGTAATCTTATGTATTAAGTTTAATATATAATTATATTTATATATATAATATTAATGACCGTGAGAAGGAACTTGTTAAATATCAAATTAGCATAATTTAACTCGCTTATTGAAAGATTTTGGTCTATGATACACAGAGGGAAAACAGAAGACAATCAACAACGTCTCGATGTTTCTTATCTCACGTCATTCCTATATTTCTGTCTCGTTCCGTTTCGCGAGCCGAGACGGTTTCTGAACGATGGGAGGGTTCCGGTGCGGTCGCAGGATGTTGCGGTGAAAACAAAGACGTTACTCGCCCCTATCTGAGGGTTGTAAAGTAACCGTCGAACGACGACGAAACAGGGGTGTAATAAATGAGATAAGCTACGGATAGATTCCTGCGGGAGCGGAAAGCATAATCGATGCGTTTCTTCGTAACGCGATCAACGTCGAGCCTTATCTAATCGCATCGAGGAAAAATTGCTCGTGGCAAACGAACCCGAAGCGGCGACGTGATAAATCCTATACGAATCGAGGGAGATGGGCGAGTTACCACGAAGACAATTAAAAGGATAGAGACTCGTTTCTGATAAATTGACGACCTCGTTGAAGGGAACGTTATGCCTCGATTGGCGTAGAACTAGAACGCGATACATAGTACGAATGAAATAGCAAAATGAAATAGCCAAAGTCTACGTAAGTGTTATTGAGTCAAAAGTGGTGACTGATATCGGTGGGCAGAGAGTGCGCTTGTTTGCGGATGGCGCGTACTAGTGGTTGTAATCGCGCGAGGCGCGTAACGTTACAGCGGTCATATTATCGACCGCGCGCGTCGCATCGTTTTTTTTTTTGTTTTTGTTATATCCATCTGCGTGTCTCCGGGTGAAACTGCGTCCATCCACATCAGAGTTTTAACCCGCAGTTTTTTTTTCGGACGAGAAATATGCATGCACGCACGCACGTAGGCACACACGCACATACGCACACGCCCGGAGAACGTCGGACTAATTGGAAGTCTTAATGGCACTCGACGGTAATAACGCAATCGGGATCCGGGTGTGTATGCATCATATCGATCGAAATTTGCAACGGACCCCACTCGCTTCGGCCGAACCCCTTGCACCGCCGACCGTTCTCTCGCGATTTGCCGCCTGTCCGTCAATGACGAATCAACAAACGGGACGGGTTTGATTTCATTCATTAATTCCGAGCGACTTCGCCCGGGTTGATTTCCGTTATATTTTCTAGCTGATTGTGTGCAGACTATAAGAGAGCGAAAGAGAGAAAAAGAGCCAGATAGGAGGAGAGTCGAGCGAGGGCGTAAGCGAGCGAGACAAAGGGGAGCATGGAAACGGTGAAGAGGATACACTTTTCCGATAAACCGAGGAAACCAAATAACGGCTGATAAACAGGGTATTAAATGTATCGCCTGTGTAAGTCATCAACCGATTAAATTAACAATGATTCCTCGTTTCCTTGTTAACGGCTTTTTTTTCATCGTCATACGACATACAATTTACCTCGACGTTTTCGACGTGTTTCTAAAATTTCGATGCGCGACTTGTAAAAATATAGAAACACAAACATAGAAGTGCGGCATGTTGGCATTTCGGGTTTTCCGATTGTAGAACGTGTATTCATCGAGGAGGCAAATAGGAACCGGAAATGATAACTACCAGCGCTCTGTGATACGGTTATAGTATCGATATCCTATATAAGCGGTTATTAGAATAAAAGATGCACGGACACGTGCGAGCACAAGCTCTCTCGGGTGGGAGACTGATCCTGACACAATGGAATTATAATCTCACTTTTATTGTTTAACAGTCACATGGAGAAACATGTTGATTTATTTTCTCACTTATTTCATCTTACATATTGATTTATTTACTTATCAATTTGAAAATACCAAACAATATGTATCCGATGATACATGTTGAACCTTTCTTCATTTTAATATCAATGTATGTACGCTTGTCGAGTGTAAGAGATACAGGACAATTCAAATCCAGCATTTTTAGTCTACAAATTTTTCGGCCGATTTAAAATTGAGCTGTATTTAACAAAAATAACAAGAGAAATCATTATTTATTGCAAATTTTCAATCATTAACGTTAAGCAGATAATCTACTCGTGAGCTAATTTTCAAATGTTAAAATAAAATAAATTTAAAAAAATTATATAGTCTATCTTGCCTATCTTTTACGATTACTGATTCTGAAAAGGGGTAATCTTTATTTTCGGTTAATTTAAATTTAAAAATTGTTGGCTCCTTATGAAAAATGGCTCGACAGTTCTGAGACGTCCTATACACGGCGAGGACTACGACAGAATGCCGCGAAGGGTGAAGGACTCGTCTTATTGACATCCCGTAACTGTACCGTGATTTAATATAAACTGCACAAAGCGTCTACCTTTGATAGGTAAATATGAAATACTCCGGTCGCGGACGAGTGCCCTTTCGGGCACAGGCTCGCGCTCGAGGGTGCGTTCAGTCTCGTTTTCCGACAGGATGCAGGACATATAGACATACCACGTGCCCCCTTACCGTCCGTTCGACTCAGGAAAATGCTCTCGGGTAAAGAGCGCGGATGCTCCGTGCTTTGAGAACTTCGAAGACTTTGTCGTATGTGTCTTCCTTCGCCAAGCGTACCGTCTAAATTCTTTCCGCGTATGCATATCTGCCAGAACGAGATCCGCGAGACTGTCTACATCCAATCGGACAACCGCTCGAGAAGAAATTATGCGATAAGAATGCGACTGCGTGAGAAAGTTCGGATTAATAGCTGAATAAGAAAAATATAAAACTTATATCTATACAAATTGTATATTTTTAAATAAATTATTTAAAGTTCATAAAGAAGCTACAATTATAGCGCGGACAATCTATGTGTAAATGTATATGTAAATTGCATTTGTCTAATTGTAATATGTTTAATATTTGCGCGGAGAGAGATGAGAAGAAAATTGGGTAAAGATATGTCGCTCAAGAAGAGATCGCTTTATACGGTTCATCCATCGCGGGGCGCAATATTCTTCTCGCCGGCGCTCTTTGATCCTTTATTACATTTTTACAAGCGATTACATTGGCCAGCCGCCGGCGATCCTGCGGGACGACCTTATTTCCGCTCCTTACAACTGTCTTCAGATAGCCGACTCGTCTTGCCGGCGCGTGCCCATCCCCGAAAGCATAACGAAGTTTCCCGTGCCGCAAGGACGAAGATATTGTTCTTGTTTATAGCGAAGTTAACTCGAGTCCTGCCCCGCGACTAGAGCGCTTCATTCGCCCTTAATTAAGTTTAGGGGATTATAGAATTGTTCCGCAAAGTCGATTATAAGCCCGATGAGGAAAAGACGGCGAATTTTGCGAAAAAATACGCGAATACATTCAGAATTGAATTGTCGAAGTATCTGACTCGCGATTGTCAGTTGAAAAAGTACGTGTATCACTGGAACTGATAAAATAAGGAACTCAAGTTTCTCTTCCCCCTCCAAAAGCCGGTCAATCGTATTTTCGTATTTCTGACCGTTCCCAGTGGATTTATCCTATAACGCGATCGATTATCCGTCTCCCTACGGCTCGTTCCCTCTCATTGAAATTGGAAATTCACTCGCGCGGTATTTAAGAGCGCGCAACAAGGAAGCCGTCCCCAGCAGCCTTTAATTGGTGCCGTTCACTAGTTAGTGCGAAATCATAGCTTTTGAGCGACACACGTCACGGACAGGCGCGCTCGCTTGCTCGCTCATTCGCCAACACTCATGCGGAAAGCATTGAGATGGTTGAATCAACGGCGCTTATCCCAGGCTCACGGATCAAAGGTGTGAGAGAAAGAGAGAGAGAGAGAGAAAGCTAAAGTGTGTGTGCGCCAACTCTCTCGCAATTTCAAACAGTCTCTCGCGACTCGATCCTTCGGCGTGGCTGGAAGTCCGGCTAGTGAGCGTGCAATGATTGATGCTGGAGCCAACGGTCGCGCGGGAAGAACGGAGGAGGGATGGGGCCAGGGAGCCGGGTGCTGATGGTCGACGAGGAAGGGAGAGGTAGAGAGAGAAAGAGAGGCCGGTGCTGAAAGTGAGGAGAGCCGGAGGATCGGTCGTACGGCCTGGGGAAATTTAATTAACGTAAATGCCGCCGCCACGGCCGGCGCTACACGCCGTGTGTGGCAATCGCTCATATGCAACTCAACCCTTTCCTCCCCCGTCCGCTCTACTCCTACTCCCCTAACCACCCCCAACACCCTTTAGCCGACCCGCGGTGCCGCGCGTCTCACCCCAAGGCTTATCCTATCACGTGCATCGTCCTGAACGGCCAGTTGGGGGAGGTTATTAAACATCTGGGAAAGGGGTGAGGGGTCTCTCGATTGCGGGGGCGATTGATGGGTCTTGAATCGGCCGGCCGCGCCGCACCGGTTCGATTCGGCTCGATTTCGAAGCGCGATCGATCGCGCGGAGCCGTCGAAACGCACCTCGCGGCGACGGCGGTGGATAAATAATCGGTGTGTAATATCTTCGGGTGAATTCGAGCTGCTCCTTTTCCCCGGGGAGAGTTAATGGCCCGGGCTAATATATTCGGCCGACATCGCCCCGCTCGCGCGCTCCTCGATTTGCCGACGCGCGGGCACGCCACTCGATACGACGGAACTTCCGATGGCGGTTCACCGTCGCAGGAGGGTCTTTACGGCTATCTGTTGCGGGGTGTATTCCCGAGGTAGAGAAATGCGATTTCGTCGGCCTGGGGTGGAACTATCTTCAAGTATATACGCTTCGCTTTATTCATATAAAGCGTTTTGGCTTATTGTTAGTTTAAAACTGTTTGCGCTTATTCTTCTATCCGTATTTGTTTTAAACAATCTAAATTTTTATAACTATCACATGATTCGCTTTTTGAATTCATTATATTTAATCTCACAAAATCTAATCTCAGAACAATATACATTAATGATGGCTAAGAAATAATGATCTCTTCGTAATCGTACTTAATTAAGTAGAAAAAGTCATTTTTGATCGGGTTGTATCTTGATAGCCTAATAATAATATTTTTGTATACTTTTTCAACTTAGCAAATTACGTGCCTAAATTGGAAAAAGTATACAAAATTTAGAAAATCAAAAATATTATTAGGCTACCAAGCTTCAGCCTAATAAAAAAATGATACTTCTTGCTACTTAATTGATATTCGTATCGATCCAGTTTCACTTATTAATGATTGTACTTATTAATTAAAAAATGCTATGAAATCTTTTATCCAGTAAACGAGCCAAGAATTTATCAATGCAACTTAAACTAATCCGCGTGAGATAACCGAGTCGCAACATTGGTACGCATATGAGTAGATAGGAGAATACACGCGGGGGGGGGGGGGGGGGGGGGGGGGAATAGAGCGGGTGAGACGGACCGGTGGTGTCGAGGGTGACCAGGGGGTTGATGATGGAGGCGAGCAGAGCAGCGGCGGTGGCGGTGGTGGCGGCAGCGGGGCGAGAGGTATGCTCTATAATGGCCGCGGCACGTGGTGCGTGCCCCCATTAAACCGATCGCACCCCGGATTGATTTTCAGCCTTTCGGCATTTGATCCGAGCAAACTTCGTTGTCGGTATAATTGAATCGCGAATGTTCGCCCGACTCGGCCGCAAATTGACCGAAACGCGCTGCCGGCCGCGCGCGGCGCAACGCGGACGAGTTGGTGACTGCCGGCCGACGAACAGCGAGAGCGAGGTCGAGGGGAAAAGAGAGAGAGAGAGAGAGAAAAAAAAAGGTCGTATCGAGGGTGGATGGAATCGATGAAATCGAGAAAAAAGGTATCGAGAAGAACGGGAGGAGGCGGGGGAGGAGGAAGAAGGACGGAGAGCGCGCGTAACGTCGCGCCGCGCGGCGCGGCTCTCCTGGGATGTCCTGGGGGAAGGGAAATAAAACGGTAACTTAATTACTCACGCCCGTTGTTTGCCGGCCGATGTCGATGCTCCTCTACCGACACGGCCGCGTCGTCGATACTTTGACAATTAGCGGACCTGATGGATTCGTTGTGCGCTCGTCGCCGCCTCGATTCGATTGCCGCGTCACGTCTACGTTGTAATTCGATTCAACGTGCGCAGTGCGCCACCGAATGTGCCCCTGTCCCTCTCACTCTTTCTCTATATCCAAGTCTCTTCCGAAAGGATCGAAAAAAAAGGAAGGCGCATCGCAGAAGCACGATTGACTCATGTCGGCTAAATTAATTCAGCGAAACTTCCGAGAGCGGTCATTGAGTTAGGTGCATGGTTTCAGATGGGTCCCGCATGTCCGATAAATGGACGTAATCGAGTGACACGCATGAAAATTTTAAAAAGCTTTAGGCTTCGTCAAAAGCAGTCCCTCGGACTTGGGAAGTACAAAACATTCTTTTTTTCCCCATTGTTCTTCGTGAAATTTCTAAAGCAGTTTATTTAACTCAATTTTATGAGATAAAAGAAATGAAACAAATATATATATAATAATGACTCACGAAACTGATCAAGTTATATTTCATTGTTACGAATTTCTTTTGGAAAATCATAAACGAAGATATTTGTATAGCATAATCATAGTATTTGGTTGCCGATGGCTTTTGTTAAATTAATTAATTATAGCTAACTGTTGTATAGTACATTTGATCAGTTTCGTGAGTTAAGTATAGCTATACAGACTCGTATAAACAATCGAATTAGCGACACGAGTCACGCGAACAAAATTTTCAGGATTCGGAGGAACCCTCCCAAAAACTTAAGCGAAATAACACCTGACGAATGAATGCGAATGTGTTTTCGGCCGACCGAGATGTTCCAGATGCAAAAGAGCAACGCGCGCGACCCAACAGCAGCAGCAAAATGCATTCGTGCGGTCCGCAGGCCATAACTGCTAATTAGTCCATACAGAGCCGTATGGCAGGCTGTGGAGGGTCGACCGCCCGGCGAAGCGAGTAGCAGGATGCACCCCTTTATTAAATACCATCGAAATTAAAATTATAATTGCGTTCGCTCGCAGTGCCCCTCGTTCGCGCCGAGAGCGCGCGCCCGCGCGATAGTTCTCTCTGCGGGAGATTACTCCCCTCTAATATCGCGGGACGAGGATTTTGATTGGAATTCGACGCGCTTAAAAACGCTAACGAGTCCCGTTGAAGATTTCGGGAAAATATCCCATCGCGATGGCGTAATTTCTAATTATCGATCTCGCAGTTGAAATCCGGTGCATTATAAAACGCGAACGGGGATCGATATTTTCCTTTTTTCCGCGAATCTCGATGGGCGTGCAATATTCAATAGTTAGACTGTAATAATTAACATTCTATAAATTTATAAATTTATTTGAAAAGACACGATTAGCCTTCTTATTAATTTCAGTATGTAACGAGCAGTTCAGATCTGAAAACTATTATTCAAAATTCATAGAAAAATTAAAAATTCGTTTCCACTCTACGCCGCGAATCAAAAGGTAATTAACCGAGGGCGGGAAGGGGGAAAGTATCAGCGCAGATGAAAAAACTTGGGGATATCGGCGAATGCAACGGAATACGGGCGAGCACTGTATGCGGCCAGCGGATATTCTAATTAGGGGTAACGCGTGTCGGTTTCTCTTGCCAGCTGAGTAAGGCATACGAGTATACATACATAGGAACCGTAGGTGGATGGAGAGTGGCTCGCGGGGAAGGAGAAGAGAGAGGGGGGGAGGGGGAGGCAGTAGGTTGTATGGCTCCTGTCAGCCACTGTGCCACTGACGGCTCGCTAATTGCTCAACCAACCTCCGATCCTTCCGCCCCCTCCTTCCACGTTGTGCCACCCTTCAAATCCAAATCCATCCCTTCGTAACGCCTGGTCGGCACGGCCGTTTCTCGTCTCCTCCCGCCCCCCGTCGCCCCTCTATGCCGCCGCTGCACTTCGCCCCCTTTCCTCCGTCCACCGGAATTGCGAGCATAGATCGACTATCCTGCGAATGCCGAAATTTCTGGGTCGACGACCAAAGTGGCCGCCACACCGACAGATTCTTCATCGGCATTGTGCATCTACGCAAGTTTAATCGAATTATTGACGCGACCAGCAACGGTGCGTGCCTTCACGCCACAGTGAATTATTCGCTATATTTTCCATCCACCAGGGTACACTTTTCACTGGCGATTTGTCTCTCATCAGGATACGCGTCGAGCATTTAATTTGCGAAATGTAGCGAGTATCGATAAAGAACCGTTGAAATGTTCAGTCTAATATGTATACTAAATGTGTAGATTATATGTAACTGCCTAGATAATCAGATACCAAACTTTTGATGTATCATTAATCATTAAAAGGAAAACTGAAATTAAAATATGAATATCTTAAAATATCATAAATCAAATTCCCGTATTTTATTCTGTAAATTGATCCAATATCAACCTAGTTTCGCGAAATAGCAAAACATTTTGATCATGTAGAAATTGTAATCGCTGATAAGTGAAATTAGTTGGGCGGTGTTTTCGAGACCTCGTCAATAAAAGCCGCAAAGTTTAAAACGCTAAGTACGTACGTCCACGTGCGCGCGATCGATCTCGCGCGCGCGTTGTATCCGCGCGCGCGAGCAAGCGGGTTAGCGAATGGATGGACGGACGTGCGGACCAAGGGTTCGGCACGGTCGCGAATTAATCGAGCATATAATCGATGTGCGCCTGTCGATGTATGTATATGGAAGCCATCCGCCTGGTCACCCTCGCGAACGCAGCTTTCCCTCCCTGTCCTCCCGTCCCTCTCCGCCCGCTCTCTCACTCTCTCTCTCTCTCTCTCTCACCATCCCTCCCTGCCTATCGTTAACCAACGGCGCCGCGCACGGTAACGCTAATTTCTGTGCCGGACGTGTCGTCGTACTAACCCGTCGAAAAACGTCAAACGGCGAGCTTACCTTCTCGTTTGTGCCGCGCGCGCTTTCGAGCGCGTCCGGGGGCGACGATATTTTCCAAAAGTTGCCGCTTTGAATTTTACTGTTGACGGACGTCGCTCGCGAGCGAGAGCGCGCGAGCGAGCGACGTCTGGCTTTGGCAAAATTCAATTGCCGCGCTCTGTTATAGTTGCGATGAAAAGTAAACGTAAAAAGCAATAACGATGGGCAGAGTACAGCGTTACGTTTGTGCCATAGTTTTGCATCGGGCGTGTAACTAATTTTTCAAAACTACCGGAAGGATCGCGCCATCTCAAAATCATGAGAGAAATTCAATAAAAATATGACGTTGGCACCTGCACTTAACACTGCGCAGACATGTTACATGTGCAGAGAAATTTCATCACGCCATATTAAATAGAAAATAATTTTAATTTGAAAAGAGAGACTTTTTTCCCAGGTCCTCTCGAAAAACCCAAATAGCGTGAACTCGAAGCTTAATATCGTCGAATATTTATGAAATATCGGTCGCGTGGATATTGGATAACAGAGCTGAAAACCGGAAGGAACGTCGGGCGCAGTTTGCACGGGCGGATTGCAAATTTTGTATCTGATGTCCCCAGGACGGAAATCAGGGGGCGCTGCAAAATTGATCTGTCTCCTGATTTATTACCACGAACTAATAAAGCCGGTATCGAGCGTGGCCCGCGGCATCCTCGAAACGCGCGATAGGTGCCTGTCCCGCGGCATCTATACGACTGGTCCAAATCCATACTTTACAAGAGCTACCCTAATAGCGGCCGCGGTGATGGACAGCCGTGAAAACGCCCGCTGTCGCCCGCCCGTACTCGATTAACGAACGCCAAATCGAAAGGCGGACAAATTTTCGATATTGCATGACGAAATTAAAGCACTTCTAATACAAACGTCACGCGTACATACATATTTTACATGCATCTCGTTAATTCAATTTAATCTCTCAAATCCGCTCGAGATTGCAGACATAATTTTTAATTCCATCCTTTCAGAGGATGTGGGTTAAATAATCATTCGGATAATACACCGTATTAATTCCTACATCAGTCAAAAAGTGTCAACTTTCTTTCGATGGACCAGCAAAGAATTGAGCAAAGAATTCGTGCGAGAGCATCGCTCGAAATCGCAAAAACATTTCCTCAAATAGCGACCCTCCTCCGTGGCGAGTGTGGCGGCCCCGGCACTTTTTAAAATCCGCGCGTCAGATCCCATATTATGTTTCTCCGTTTCATTTGCGCGGGACAAGGCGAAATTAATTAAACAGCTGATACCTATGGCGCGTCAGGGAGAAAGAGCGAAAGAGAATAAGAGAGCGTACGCACCGGCTGGCCTCGGGGCAGAGGGCTAGCGTTCCGGGACCGCGGTTAGCGGCGGAGGGCACAAGTGGAAAAACAAACGCGCGGTGCCGCGTCTCTTGGAAATCAGCGCGGTCGCTCCGGAGATTTTCAATTTGCAGATTCGTTAAGGGCGCGTAAAACGTTACTCCTGGCGCCACGCCGCGCCGCGCCGCGCCGCGCCACGCCGCGCCGCTCCGCGCCGTTCCGCTCCGCCGTGCAGAATACGTCAGTTATACCTGTCAGCCAGCGCTCGCGCACGGTAAGGAAAAAAAAAGCTCGTATAGTGGTACAAAGTAAAATTAACCGGCCAGTCGAATCCGTCGGATTGATCCGAATCGGAAATCTGATTTCTCCCGATTCCCCGGTTATCACTCGGCGGGTGAGATCGGGCGCGAGTGAACGCTGAATAATTTTTATCGCAACGCTGCCTCTTCGAACAGCGCGGTAAAACAAGCGCGGCTTTAGAAGCGTGTGTTTCTGCAAAAGTTGATATCGCGCAAAACCCGCTGATGTCAGCTCACTGGTTCGCGAAGAAGATATCGTTTGCCGCGGCACGAGAAGTGAGATATCAAATTTATATCGAGAGAATCAAATATGTAATGTTAATTATCGAGAACAAGTGTAACATATAAAAACGATGTTCAATTTTTAATGAAATGGATATTTAATAATATTGTTATATGTGTAACGTAAGCGTTTTAATAATTTTACTGTTTTAATCCTTTTATCCCTGACCCATGTCAATCCAATTCCCTGGGCGTAGGATCGTTTTTCAAAGGGANCTCGCGCGCGCGCGCGGTACTTCCGCGTAGCGATAAAACTCTACGCGAAACCGTTGTACTTGGGATGTTTGCAGCTGCGTCACGTACGTATCTCGCGTTATGTAGCAAATTACAGATACGCTGTAGGGCACACGGCGCTTTCTGGCGGCGCGCGCTCCGCCGCGACGTGATCGTCGAATTCGCAAACTACATTTGCATAAATTCCGGGCTACACCGAGACAATTTGGACTCATAAACGTAATTAATGGCGGAGCATTAATTCAGAGATTTTTCGCCGGTTGCAAACACATGCCGCGTCGCGCCGGTACCAAGTGTTCCGCAATTTAGCTAAATAATTACTAAACTTGCCCCGCTGCTGCTCCCCCAACGTACCACGTCCCCGCGACACGCGACGACGTATCGCGAAGCACCGATATAATTACCGCGGAATAACATCGCGAGCCATAAACCTCGAATCTCAATTCTTTTATTACAAAGAGGATGCGTTTTAAGAGATGAAACATTCTAAATTTGTCGTGTTTTTCTTGAAATTTTACTAAATTTCAAGCAACTCACTTTCTGAAAAATTTAGCCGTCGTTTCATTTTTCTAATTTGAAAGATTACGGATAAAGGTGAAAGAAATTAAAAAGTAGCGTAACATTTCCCAAAAATTTTCATATTAATAAGGGGATGCGCCGTTTAATTCCGCCTAGAAAGCAAGAATGGAGTTTCATCGGCAATGCAAAATCGGAGATCTCCAAGTGCCCATTCTTATGAGCGAAACCGCTTTCGAATTCTCTCTGACACTGGCGGATGCTGCGCGGCGGGCATATATACATATGTACGTATACATAGACGTTTGTCCTGGGGCAGAGTTGCCATCCTAAGCCGGCTTGACTAATTGGCAGCGTTATAATCATGGGTACACGGTTAGGTTGGTATTACCGCGAGTTATAGCCCCGTCTCCGCATTGGCGACCGCCACGCACATTCGCGCGCAAGAGGGGCGCTTAATGACCCCGTCGTTTACGCAAATTTTCCCATTACGCGACGCGATTTTGGACCGCCAAACGGGACGCTCAGGACTATCGCCGGGACGAAACTAACGCCGTATTGCCAGGAGGATGCCGATTGACACGATTAAATTCTTTCTTATTTAACAGCAACAATTACATTCAAATAACATATTGATCATTTAATATAAATTATTTGAGAACACTTTCCATTCTCGACATTTATAGTAGCGCGACTAGATTTTTTATAATCGCGCATTTTTCACGGTACCTTCTATAAAATGTAGTTCGCTTAAATTCCGTAAATACTGCGAGACGTGATAAGAGATAAATGTATGTTTGAAAAAGATCTCCCTATACTTTTCAGTCTCCTTCCTGGAAATCGAGTGCTAGTCGATGTTGAGGGGTGGAAATCGCGGGCCGATACGCACGAGCGATTTCTTTCGCGAGACAAGATAAGACGAGAACGCGGTATATTCGGTATATTTCTCCCCGCCGCGGCGGGTAGACGCTGCGGTTCCCATGCGCTCGCGGCGGAAAAGCGCGCGAGCACGTATGGCCGAAGGAGATACTGATAATAAAAAATCGTGGGATATAAAGTAATTCAAACAAATGCGTTGGCGCGCGGGACGCGCCGGTCCCGCGGCGATATATCCCGCAGGGGCTTATCCGCGACCGGTCATTCATAAATGTGGGAAAAAATGGCACTCTAATGGCCAGCTATCCGTAACGGTTAGGACGTAGGAGATTTGTTGGCGACGAACGTCGGGTGGTCCCATCGTTTCTGCTCGCGTGACTCCTTCGACGACGTCCGAAGATATTTTGCGATTTCAAAATCGATTGCAGGATCTCAGCTTTGAGGATGTGTTCATTTTCTCCGTTATTCTCCGTTTTCGGTCCTAATATTTCGACTTATTTTTTTTACTCTAGACCGTTAGGAAAATCGATCTTTGTAACACGATCGTACGTGTGGCCATTCTTCGGAAAGAGTTGCCACGACGAAACTCCAGAACGAAGAGGTCCGCGGAACTTCATAGCGATAGGCGGCACATCCCATCAGCCTCAGTCCCAAGGGTGTGATCGCTGCTAACTAAACTTGTAAATCTCTCGGTCCTGTGCTGAGCCTGGGCTTTCCCAACTGACCAGAACGCATTTGTCTATCTTACGCGACGGTAAATAGCGACAGCTAGCGCTAGAAAATTATTACGGACAACCTATTCGAATTTTAAGTGTACCCGATGGACAATACGACTACGAATAAAATAAAGTGTTTTCAAACGGGTTATGTTCAAAGTTGTTATGAAATCATGTTGCCATGAAACCTCATCTCAAATAGCGAGAATATAGAATAATCTTGAATTGAGAGTGCCTAAGGCATGAAACAAAAAGAGTTGTGAATACACAGGTAGGTACAACCTCTATTTTTTGAATTGAGAAAAACGTTTAAAGGAACGTAAAGTAATTTTTTCTGTAATGCGAGCTCATTCAATATTAGTCAATACAATGATTATAAATATAAATTTAGAAGAACTTCAAGTATTTGTTTCATTCCATTGTACCTATATATGTTAATTCTGATTATACACATGAACATTTTTTTCTGTAATCTAGATTTCTAAGATAATGACATGTGCAATTAAGAATCGTCTTGCATAGTCTTTGAGTCTTTTAATTTTCTGATGTTAACAAAATCATATCTTTTTGTTAATTAAAATCAATTTCATGGCGAAAATTCGACTTGAATGTCATATTTTCTTTTCAGTGTTTAACATAAAATATGAAAAATTTTTTAAAGTAAAGCATATTTCATTCTGTCTCATTCACACTTTCACGATCGCTCTGTAATTTAACGTTGCTCGATGCAGCTGCCAGTATTCACGAGTCGCGTCCCGCTGCTCGAGTTCGCCACGTTTAACGGCCGCAATCTCCCCGCTCGTTTCAGCAGCTTCGTTCTTATCCTATAAACTTTGATGTACGGATCCCGTCGAGACGTAAAGGTAGTTTCTGGCAGTGGAGAGATACGTCTCGCTCGCCCGCGCGACTGGCGAGGCCGTCGCAAACAAAAGCTGGGCAAACGAGAAGTTACGAGGACCCTTTACGTCCCCCGCCTGCCTCGGCATCCGGTTGTCTCGCGTATTATGACTGATGTCTTAGTTAACCGTTTCGCTCGCGCCGCTCCGAGCCTTAATGTCCCGCGGAAGAAAGAGAGCTCGCGAGATATGGCCACTTGTACCGGGCTCACATCGCCGCCGCCGCCGCCGCCGCCGCCGCCATCGCGTCAGAAATTGTGAAAAATGGTTATGGCGTAGCATTTGCGGCGATACCACGACCACGAGAAAGCGTACGGCGATTTGCAGCTGTGATTATCTGCGTTCGCGGATTTATTAGTTGAGCTTCGAAAGAGAAAGGGAAAAGAGAATCACACTTGGACGATTCTAAAAGATTTATGTAACCGTAGAATATTAGCCTTACCGCTATATCTTATGAGTAAACTTTATCGTTTATATAAATGCTGCTGATACGACTACTAGAGATACGTCTCGTTGTTCCTGTTGCGAGAATAAGCGTCGACGAGCTGCCAAAAAATTCGCCGTCGAATCGGGACAACGGCCTCGTTGCCTCCGCTGCGAATTATTAAAAGAGCGTTTAATTTTTTCCTCTCTCTCGGTTTTTTTTTTGCAAAGAGTCACGGCGCCGTCCGCTTTATTTTGCGCAACTTTCGGTGTTCCAGCATCCTCCCTTTGCCTTTCCACCGCCCTTCGAGTACGGACGGTTTTTCATTCCTGCCGCGCGCTGCTCTAATCGCCGGCCCTTTCCGCGGTAATATTTAATTTTTAATCCGCTCGTATTCAAATGCACCCGACCCGCGTCCCCGCTACCCTCCTAATGGGAATACAATTTATGCCCGAGCCGCGGCTTATTTTACATTTTATGCTAAATACTCGCTGGCTACGCGCCCACGGTTCGGAGTTTCGCCGACAATTAATCGTATGGGCGCGCGTGTGAGAAAATGAACAATGTAATCCGGCCAGATGCATCTCTTGACGTGCACGTCACGCGAGCACTTGTGAGGGAGGAAAACGCCGTCTTTAATAATCTAAATTTCCTCCGTTTCTGCAAGTATTACACATGTAGAATCTAATCGGCTGTTAACACAGATTTTGAAATTCAATATGGTATTACGATATGTATATATTTTGTGAACAAAATTCTTGAAAATTACAAGATCGGAGGAATTTTATTTGAAAAATTTCGGATTTTAATTGTTACTAATTGTATGTGTAAAGCTTAATTTTATACATTTTCTTATTATTTATATTATAAAATTTGAAATAAGTAACCTAATGATGATCTTATAATCAACGTGGCTTGGCTACGTCGTGAAAATACAATTTTCAAAACGAGATTAGAAGGTAGCTGAGCTTCCTCGTACTTTAAGGATATAGAAGTAGATATCACCCTCGTGATTATCTGCTCGAGGAATTTAGCTAACATAGCCCGGGGACGTGTGCGAAACTCAGTTACGGTTTGGTCAGTCGAGCCGGGTCGAAAACTCCCGCGGGGCAGCTTTAATCTGTAATTTTTAATCAAGCATCGATTAAGCACTAATAGGCAATCCTACGTGAAAATGACCAAGACCTTTTCGATTCGTCGCTGAGAGTATCCCTCGACGTTCTAACGTTCCTATGTATAACAGCGTTTAATTTTGTTGTACCTAGTTAGAGCCTAATTCGACTTAACAAATATATATTTGAATAATTATTTTATTGTTAACATTTACTCTTTGAAAAGGGTATAAGTCGAGAACTCTATTTATGACATTACACGTGATTCATTATGTCGTGACATTGTATCCGATTCATCGAGCTGGCCTCGTATCTCGGCGAATGTTCCGCCTGAATCAGAAATGAATGGCGTCTGCTTGTCTACGTTCTCATTTCCGGCGTACGGACCGACGGGAGAAAGGAAAGAACTCCCTTCCGGCACTCTTGGCCGCTTATTTTTTGACTGGTTACTCATGCATTATTTAAAGCTCGGCAACGAGCGTTAAAGTCTCTAGGAAAGCTTTGCGCCGCCGGCGCGAACGAATCTCCTGGCTTCTCTCTTAATTCTTAAAAAATTTCTTTCAAATGAAACGATACTCTCGATAGAGAGAAAAAGAAAGAAGGGAAAGAGAATAGCGAGAGAGGGGGGGAGAGAGAGAGAGAGAGAGCTACTGGCGTTGTGTCTTTAACATTATTTCGATCGATTACGAATGTAGCGTTCACTATCGATTAGGTATCGGCGGCCGCGCCTCGTTGATATATACATAAATTATGCTTTCGTATGTAGCCGATGCAACATTTAAATGCACGACGAGCAAATTTAGATTTCCTCCCAGGCAACCTCCGGACATAACCGAGATCTCGATTTAGACCGACCTAACGAGGCGGTGATTTGAATAATTGAACGAATCCTAAACCTCATGTCCGGCTATTACGGACGTTGAATATTAAAGCAATCGTTCTCGTTCCGCTACCGCTCACCGCCGGCGATTCCGATTCCCGAGAAATAAAAGATTCCCGAGTCCTTTACTTGCGTAGGCCGAAGCTCCGAAGTAAATGGAGTCTGAAAGCCATAATTCTTATGTTCAATATTTTCACGTATATTTCGTAGAGATATTTTAAATAACGAAATAAAACGTTAAAAAACATTTAATATGTCAGATACAGTTTTGAGAGTCATGAGATAAAAGATTTTTGTATTTTTGTTACAGATTGAATATTTTTCGAAATGCAATCCAAAGAATGTGTATTTTTATATGTTTAATATTTTTCCAAATGCTCTCTCGAGATAGTTTTAAAAATTGAAAAAACAATTTTTAAAAATGCCTAAGATATACTCGTATAATTATAGATATTTCGTAAATAGCCACACTTTATTTTTTATTTTCATTCTTTATCTTTTAATATCCTTTATCCTTTAATAAATTAAAAACTGTAAACTTCTTTGTTGGATATTACTGTCAATATTATTACATACATGTGCCATTACGGAGAAAACATCATATCTAATTAGCATGTTCGTTTTGCGCCCCCACAGCAGATTAAACCTTGCCAGAAGGAACGATTTTTATAGCACATTTAGCTAATGGAATCGATAATTATCAGACGGCGCTATTGAATTATCCTGCCATTACTCGGGGAAGATAATTAAGCAACGCTTCGGTAAGCACAGCGCGACAGTGAAAACATATATTCTTAAAATTCTCCGTGAATTTTCTTCTTTCACGGGACCGACGTAACTTCCGCTTCAATCGTCGCATTAGCCTTATTAAAGGTTATCTCAAGTCAGTGTCTGTACTAATTGAGGTGGTTAAAATACAAACTCTATTTTATGTCATTTCATTTGAAAAGGTTGACGCGCTTTAAAGCAACCCACAAACCTCTCTAATCTCGAAATAATCAGAAACCATCAGAATCGCCGTTCCCGCGGTGTAGCGGCGCGGTTATTCTTCGACGCCTAATGACACCCGAGCGGCAAACAACACAACAAAAGCACGAACATTTATTCGAGAGAAGGCTATATAATATAAGGGTTATTAAGTGGCCGCGCATTCACTTAATCCCGCGGTGAATATCGCCCAGTATCTCCACGCCGATCAATCATCACTAGCTAAGGGGGAAGGGGGAGAGGAAAGTGGAAGTTGCATTATATAGAGGGTGTGTATCGCGAAGCCGAGGCGAAAGGGCCTCTGTGCGAGCAGGGCAAGGCAGCGTCCGGGTACGGCTTGGTTCTCGCTTCCCCATAAATACGTTCGTATGTGTGAGCGAGCGAGCGGGAGCGTGGTCGCGCCATATATCATTTCGTTATCATCGACTCTTTATATGCGGTCGCGCTCCATTTTCTGTCTGTTTGCCCCGTTAAACGCCAGCCGCCCGGTTTGATTCAGTGAAACCATTAGCCGGATTTCGACCACCGCCGCCGCCGCCGCCGCCGCCGCATTTTCCGTCCTCGCCTATCGCCCGGGCTATCTCGGCGTATCATCCGCGAATGACTGCCACCATTATCGGTACGTACCGGCGCGAAAGATAACGCCCGGATAGGCCACCGGCAAAAATATCCCCGAGCCGGGTAGTCCACGTCCGTGCCGCCCCGAGATAAGCAAGATCACGGATCGAGCTTTGCATCGTCGGGAGATGGACGCGAGTTAATGGTCTTTTACCAGCTCTGAATGATGAAACTAATCATCTCCCAACGGACAAACGCAACTTAATAGGATTTATTGGTTGGAGAAGACTCGCCTAGAATAAACTTTAGGATTAGTCTCTCGGAACAGCATCGTAATTCAATGCTACTTCGAGGTTTCAGAGTTCTTCTTAATTTCGTTAATTTTCTCTTGGATAACTTTGTACATAATCGGTCATCAATAATTTCATAATTTTATATAAGTTACTTTGCAATAAATATAAAACATAAAGTTGTGTTAAAACTACTTTTTTTTATATTTATTGAAAAAATCACCGGAAGCAAACGATGCGTTGTGTTCTAATCTGCAGATTAAACCGCTCGTATGTTGAACACGCTTGCAGATGGATCTTTACCATTCCTATCCCGTTTTTTACAACACTAAATCTCCGGTGCATATGCGAGCGAATCGCGTTGGTGAACTGACGCCATCTTGCCGGGATGGCATGGAGTGGTGCCTGGTGAGGCGGAAACAACTGATAGTGACGTCACCGATCGACGCTTACGGTCGTTCGAGGACGGTAAACGCCGATATTATCCATTGTACTACGAATACTCGTGATAAGCTGCACGATAATAGAATTTACGCGACGAATTCGCGCCCCATTCCCGCTGACGGTAGGATATTGGAGTTACAACCGTAACGCTTGTCGAAGCCATTAGCGCGTCTCCAAAGGAGACGCGATCGATCATAGATCGAGAGGGAGCTTCAAGATACGTTAGGTTACACCACAAACCGCTCGTTATACCTGCGTCTCATCGATCGCCATTATTATTACCGCGACTACACAAATCCTCTACCCCTTTTCAAGGCGAAGTTAGAGAAAAGTTAAGGAAACTGCAAGAAGTAGTCATAATTTTGTAGTCGCTCATTTAAAAAATAAAAAAATATATTTTCGCATTTCCTACATCTTTTAATCCCTAAAACTTTCATCATTCATACAGAAGAAGAAAGCACGGTAAAACACAAAACTAATATCAAAGAGGAAAAAATTTTTCTCACAACGCTCAAAAAAATTCATGCTCCGCCAGACCCACGACGGAGTTCTTTTCGGTGGCTTCCGGGTTCGCCCGGAAGCGCGTCGAGAGGCCGGAAGAGACTGAATAAGATCCGCCTTGGCGCATTTTCGGGACGCAGTTTCGCGCGACGGCAGAGATTGCGTCGGGGTCGTTGCAAATAGGGGTGTCAACGGCATCGGGGCTGTATTGTAGAACGTCAATGCCACGGAAACTAACTCCGCCCCAACCCCTTGGTCCCTCCGACGTTTCCATGCCTCGCTATAACTCCCCGAGAACCGTCCCTTGTACTATCCAGTCCTCGAAGGCAACCAGATCAGCGTTTCGTTGACTGCAGAAGTGTCTTACGACCATTCGGTTATGACTCGATTGTATCTTCGTCCATGATATTATCGCGCACGATAAATTATCGCATTTGTGATTATTCAACGGCTTCTGGAAATGCAATGTCTAAACGCTGATTCTTTGTAAACTTACAATTTTTTTTATACTGTCTCGAATTTAGGAAACTAACAATAAGACAATATATTGCAAAGCGAATAAAATATTATAATTTAAAAACCACCCATATTCGATACGTATCTTCCGTTCCTAATTGGAGAGTTTTGATCGTCGACAGATTTACCGTCGTCTATCTGTCAAGCTTTGGTGATTGATAAAGATGATACACGATTAGCATCCCTTTTAGAACTCATCACGTCGCAGAGGATCGTGATTAACCCTCGCAGGTCTCAAATGAGAGCGACATCGCGATTCGCGAGCACGTCAACGGTAAAATTCGACGCGCCGTCTTGTCAAGGACCAGTAAGTTCGAAAGTTCTCGATAGCCGATAACCGATAACCGATAACCGGCTGTCAGAGCGAACCACTTGTCGTGACACCTGTGTCGCTCCTGGTTATTCAAAGCCGACGGCGCACCGTCAAAAACGATGACGTCGCCTTTGTCCGCCCGGGTCCAGTGACAAAGCGAGCGCGTAGCTGACGACAACTATTATTTTCCCTAACTGGACTCGTTAGATTTCCCATTGTACCGCGTGCGGTCGCGGTAGGCGTGGTCATTGATCTTGCTGTTCAGAGTTGACGTACTGTCGTTTAACTCGCGGGGATGGTAGTGTCGCGACGTCGGTTAACTTTGGCCTGGAAGCGCATTGCAGATGCATTTTTTTTTATTAAACATCGTAAAAAAACTGAACGATGGATCAATTTGATCGCGGCATCAAAATTATGACGATTAAGGTAAGAAACGAGGAGAGAAATTAAAAAAAAAAAATTTTCACGTAAAATTATATCAACTTGAAAAAGATGAGCCATTCTTAATAAATACTGGCGTATCGCTACTAATCCAAAAAGCGTTATAGGGCGTGCTGATTTTCCCAAGCATGTCGCGAAAGGTCCCCGAAAGTAAACTGGGGATAAAACGATTATATGAGAAATCTCGCTTATCCCGGCGATGGCGGGGTACTCAAAGGGTGCAATTCCGGACTGCGAGGATGGCGGGGAGAAAAGATGGAGGGGATCGAAGGTCTTAACGAAGGGTTAGGGCTACCGTTCTGTGCTCCGACTTGAGTCCTTATTAATAAGGTCGGATTAGCATAACTGCTCGGATCCGTCGACTGAACTTCGCATAATTAAGCCGCGAGATCTCGATTACCATCTTGACCGGGCGAAAGCATCCAAAGCGTATCGGGAGACCGCGTGATTCGGGGAGATAAGCTGCTAACCCTTTCCTTCTTCTTCTCTCTCTCTCTCTCTCTCTCTCTCTCTCTCTCTCTCTTCTTCAGTTTTGAGCGCGAAATTTGGCAAAGTTATAGATAGGACCGATAGCGATGAAAGTTCGTGCCGTGTTTCGTAATATCTGAGAGCTTGTTCTCCCGCGAGGAAACCTTCGCCGACGCTTCTCGGCTACTTATCTCTTTGAAGTTTCTATCAGGATGTTTCTACTTTTGAGTTAGGTACATGTAGATACTAGTAGAAAGTACTAAATCCGGCTTTCAGTATTGATAACTCATAAATTTGATGGTACACGCCGCACAGTGCAGGATATCAATTAAAAATATCTCTGTCAAACACGCGGTACTTGAAAAATACGCTCTGATAGGAGATTAAACGGATGTTATGAAAATATTTCCCGTGTTACGCGTTGAGAGAGATGTAACACATCGAAAAATACTCAATGTTATCGGCCCTTCAAATGTTTGTGCAGCAATTTTGTGTAATTTTTTGACATTTGTATCACTTTCATATAAAGGAAATCAAACATCTCTGTAGACCTCAACAAATATTTTCAACCCACAAGAGGATATATTCACATAATATGAATATAATTCAAAATATATAAATCTCTAAAATTTATTCAATAATTGATTGAAAAATTAAAATGCTTATATCAACGAGAATATTACCGAGAGAAGTTTACGAGAAGTTTACGATTACTTTCCCGTTGCAACTGCAGGAAGATTGGCGTTCTTGCTAACATTGACGATAGCTTTGTACGATAAAGCTAACGACGCTGCCAACAAAGCAGCGATGTTGCCTTAATATAGACGAGCTTATCGTTCGGAAGAGCTAATGTAAACTTGTTCGTCACGATCCTACGACGCAAACTGTTCGATAAACACACCGTGAGGCAACGCCAGGAAATCCAGCCGTAGAAGAATCCAGCTCGAATAAAAATTCGCTTATCGTGATTTACATTCAAGTCTTAAATTATGGTGCCGGTATTGTTTATCGCGCAGTGTCGTTTGAAACGATTGTTTAACCCTTTTCACATGCTATCAAGTCGCCTCACAACCGCGGACCGATAACGCAGTGACAGTGAATGCTGTCACTGTCACGTGCGTCACGACGAAGAAAGGGATGTTTGCGCTTCGCGGGGCAAAAACTGGAGGCCATGTCACGACGGTATAACAGCTTATCGGCCCGGTGCGGTACATTAAGCACGGCCGTTACCGACTCCACCGCAAAACGGGGATCGTTCTGAGCGTCGGGCGAAGAGCGGTGGCGGGGGGAGGGATGGGTGTCGAGAGATTATCTTGTCGTATTCAATATTCCTGTGGAACGTTCGGGATGATAAATCGTCCTCGCCGATAGAAAAGATGCGTCGAAGCCACATTTCGGAACCATCATCCGCTCCGCCACGGTTCGCTTCGTGGTTGATATAGGGTGTTGGTCGAAGTATGTGGGAATAATAGTACTAGGGTCATATATTAGACCGAAGAATCGACTTCTTTTCAATGACGAAATACAATTTCAGACTGGCACATTAAAAAAAAGTCTCAATTTGATGGTGTTCACATTATATTTCAAATTAAATTTCGGTAATTCAAGCTGAATTTTTATCAAGGCAGAGATGCTACCTCGCCATTGTCATTGCGAGGAATTTTTATATCTCATCTTTCTCGTGCCTTTCCTGGCGGAGAAGTCTGCGATACCTCGAAACGAGAAGCCGCGGAAATCATGCGGGTGCGAATGCGTCCACCAAGAAATCCCGCGGGTATCAGTATAATAAAACCATTAGAGTGATCCTCGTGCGTGCATTCAAACCGTATAAATATCCGGCAGAATCCCTCGCGCCGTTTCCAACTTCTGTGTAATGTTAAACTTGCGATAAATCCGAAGTGCCCCGAGAACGAGCGTATCTTTTGGCCGTCGCTACCAGAGCGAGACGCGCCGCGACGCGCGGCGGCCGCGGACAATAGTTCCTCAGCCGCCATACGTGAAGTGTGCGGAACCCCTATGGCGCTGTCGCTCGTATTACGCGCGATATATTTTTTTCCCCCCTCTCTTGCGCGCCCCGCCGCACTTTCGAGGTTCCATTATTTTATGTGCATTCGTCGCGAAAACAATAACTCTGCTGACCTGACTTTCTCATACCGGGCTCACCGCTCGGGGGAGGTTCGTCGTTGGAGCCATGCGTCGTCGGACGTGACATTCCGCGACAGTATTTATCGAAAAGAAGCAACGCAAGGCCAAAAATTTACTCTTGTAAGTTTTATTTAAAAAATATGCAACATAGAATTCGATAAAATCTTGCGTTGGATTGAATCACTTATTTCAAAAAACATTTCAAGAATACTGAAAGCAGCAACGTTGTTTCATCATGTATAATGTTTTTTTTTTACATAGACACTTATGTAGAAAAGGATTCGGTTCAATTATAGATGTAATATACATAAACAGAATAATAATAAAATATTTTTATGTAATTCTATTTATATTTCGATATTTTCTCCCGAAAAATAAGGATTTTAAATTAAAACGTTTCTTCTAAAATAAGTAATTCAGAATTCAATAAATGTGCAAGTAATCTCGTAGCTCGCAAGCGTTATTTTGGGAAAATCATTTAAAGATTCGCGATCGGAAAGATGGTGAGGTGAAATTTTATTTTGATTTTATTTTTCTTATGATATATATATATTGTTCCATTCCCTCCCTGCATATTTCTTGTATTCACTTGGTTCCTACTGAGATTAACAAAAGGACCGGTCATCAAGATCCTAAGTAAAGGCTGACCAAGCAGCGGCCTGCTGGGTTGCCGCGTGTAAACGTGTACATAATTATCGGGGAGTATACTAGGACGATGTGATGTCAGCAATGGTCATTTGCCGCTATCGGCTGGCTCGCAGACTATCTCCTAGCTATTCTATTCTCGCCTGTCCTCCTACTCTGTGTGCCCTGCGATGTATTTTGCCTCGTATAGAACAGAGATGGACGGATTGACCGAATAACCACTGGTAATCTTGACCGCATTATTATTAACGACTAATTAGTATCACCCATAATTGCAATTCTAAAGAATTTTTATATAACTCAAAAGATTTTTTTTTTCAGTATACATTACTATCAAAATGTGTTTTACGAAATGAGCGAAGCTTCTTCGCAATATATTTTAATTTAAAAGAGTCTTAAGATTAATCGAATCGATCTCGAATTTAAGAGTATCTTCTCTCCCTAAATTGAAATAATTCGAATGTTATCTTAGGCCGGAATCTTCTTTCCGGAATCAACAAGTCCAATCCGGCTGCTGTAGCGCCCGTAAGACCGTGGATGCACATAAATTCCTCCCTTCGCTCTTCGTGCTTTTACGAACTCTTCTCCCGAGCAACGATATATCACGGTGCACGGCAGCGGCCTGACGTTCCCTGTCACCGGTTTAATCGAGCACCACTCGGATTAAGTGTTCTCGTTCGCGAGCGACCACGTCCTGAACTGGTCGCTGTCGAAACACGTAGACAGTGACCGCGAAGAATAGCTAACGCCCTGCTCTCTTTCTCTTCCTCTCTGTCTTTCCTTCTCTTTCTCTTTCGTTCTTCCTCTTCATAATCTTCGCCCTTTATGTCGATCGTTTACCGCTAACTTATTCGGAACTCGATTTTTCGCAATAATTCGATAAAGACTAAGATCGATGGCACGATGGAGGGAAGAGAGTAAGGTTCACTATTGATCAAGCGTTTTCTTTCGTATTATTAACTCTCGGGATATAAATTGTGTAACTGCTATTTATATAATGTTATTATTAATTAGACATAACTTCCGTCGTTTTTTATACTAAAACTTTAGTATAAAACGCAGTGTTATAGTTGGTTGTTTTAATTTAAACTTGTATCATTCGATATTTCGATACATAAATTATTAATCGCGAATAATAATTCAAAATAATCATCATATTTTGCAAAATTCGAATCATGTATCTCGAATGGAAAATGAGAAGATTACGTTAGAAACACGAATCCCTCTGACCGTAAACCGCTTCTACGTTATTTACGTTAGCCGTTAACGGCTGCGATTTCTGGAGCGATCCTAACTCACGCGCAACGACCAAGAATATGTCCCGAGTGTCCGGACCTTCGTCTTACTGCAAACCGCTTCGGATGAGTTACTTGTGACCAAGCCCCGACTAGAATGGAGAGCTCGAGTTAATCTCACGCGCCGCATCAGACCACCTTTGCCGAAATTTGAACAAAGCGGAATTTATCCCCGCAATGCCAAACAATTCCAGGAATGTTTCTCTCTGTCTCTCCATAGGAATAAATTTAATAATGATTTAATTAGCATTCCTACGCTCTTACAGTTATTTGCTTTTAGTATAACAGTTATCTGCGAATTCAAATGATTTCGCTCGAAGGTTAAGAACGGAAGAGGAGAGCAGCCGACGTGCGGATGAAGAATCGTTGGCGGCAACAACGCGAGCGATATGCGGATGCCGCAACAGAATCGCCGGCGCGTTTCTGTTACAGCGACGGGATCGCCACGCGTTATCTTGCCGCGAAACATTAATAATAAAAGTTTTCGTTTATTGTCTCGCGAACGGCAAACCAGCCGCCGTTAGGGGAGGAGAGACACACAGGCTCTGGCGACGCTGCACAACTACTGGCGGTCGCGCCACGTTTTGTCTTCGTCATGAATGCCCCCTTATCTTCGAGCGAGTCCATCATCGCGGGACGGTTTTGTCCCCGGGCGTGTTCCGCCGTAGGAACCTGTCTGCGGAATTGTAAGGAGACAGGAAGCGCAGCGTCTGGACGCGTCCACCAGTCGGAAAATATTTCGAAACGTCGATCAGAGCCACGCGAAACGAGGGTCGAGAGCAGCCGGGTACAAACGACACGGGAGTGTCTGGTTGTTAAACTAATGCGTCGACGCATCCTCTCCTCCCTGTATCTCCTCCCCGCCGAGGGTTTTGTCGCTTACTCTCCCTCCTCCTAAGTTGCGCGGCGCGGCGCGGCGCGGCGTGTATTTTTTCCAACTGCAACGCGCTTTTTTTTCTCTATCGAGGAGATATGCTGTCGTGACAAAAATAAAATTTATCGATTTTTTTCTCACAGAGGACCGTGTTTTCCTTCTCAAGTCGCAAATAGACCGCGTATTCCTTCTACCGAGTTTCCTCTAATTAACTTCACTGATTGGTTCCTCGTACGGATTGGTTGTGCGACCGGTCGTAACAGGCGGAGGATACGCTAACATACATCGAACGTGTGCAAATGAGAGAGGAGATTAGTTACCGTCGGTTTCGCTCGATGGATCGGCCACGAGACTGATCACAGGCTACGTTTCTCAGCTGACCGCAGCTTCCCGCCGGCCGTGCTTACTGCGTCCGGTAAAGGGACGCGATGTAAATCAGTCTAGCGGCCAGCCGCCTGTACTAGCCGCACATTAAGTTGCCTCGAGGCACTTCTGTCAGGGGATGGAATGATCCGAGTGCCAGCTTCCGACCAAAATCGCGTGCCACAGGAGCTGCGCGCGATTTCCGGCGCCGGTATAACAAGCGCCCGATATACCCTGAATTGATATCGTATGCATACGCGGAATGCAAATCCATTTATTTCGCGATTATTACGCCTAAGAGGGACAATTCGCCCGTGCCGTATCACCCGGCACGTATGTGTGGCAGGGCAGGAGGAAGCCGATCGATCGTTAAGTTGGCGCCGGCTGCCGGGGACACTTACAAATTAGCCAATCAAGTTCTAATCCCTCTACGATTTACCCCAATCAGCCCGCATCCCGCCGCAAATACTTTAATCCGTCCATTAATCCTGCAAGATAAAAGTTTTCCGGAGTAGTTACGGCCCCTTTGTCGTCGCTATGGTCAACCGTATCGGATCGAATAGTGAACGGCTATGATAGTTCTTGATCCTTATTATCAGCGAAATAAGCGATCGTCGTGAACAATTACGATCAAAAGGAGTGTACAAATATTTTTCATCTATATATCATTGTAAACAATTTTTTAATTAATTTTTCTTTCAGTCTTATTGTTTTGAAACGTAATATTATACTTTTATCAAAATTATTATCAAAATTTGTTTAAGTTGATTTCAAAAATGATTTGAGACTTTTCTTTGAAGTTTTCATACAAATATGTATATTTCTTTAAAGTGCTTTAATTACAAATCTCGAATTACGAAATAAAATTAAAATAAAGAGCGTAGAATCTTTCCGCATAACGTTAGATAGAACGTTCTTTTTTTTTCCTAGACTATGCTAGACTCTCGCACTGCGCAACGTGGTTTTCTATCGCGGACGTTTCCGCGTCGGGGCGTCGGTATCTTTTCGGGGTGGTCATCCAGTTTATTTACGCGTCCGCTTTGCGGATCGAAAAACCCAAAAAGGAGTAAAGCGGCTCCGTGAGAGCGGATGGACCGGACCGGAGCGGCGCGAGCGGAGGTGCGAGCGTCGCTGGAATTTATACTCCGCGTCGTCGTGGCCGTCCCCGGGCAATTTTTTTTCAACCTCAACCTCGAGCAAAACCCCGCGGTCCGCCATCCCCTGCGTACCCCTCGGTCCTCGTCCCGTCTCGCTCGTGCTACCGACGGCTATATACAGAACGCTGGACAAACAACAATAAATACATTTTCCCAGGCCGGGTGGCAAACCCGGTGAGGGGTGGAACTTCCATGCGAGCACGTACGGGCATAGCTTAGCGTAATCTGACTGCACACCACCCCATTTCAGCCACCGACCCTCCGCGCCAGGACGCACGCAACTCCCGTCGCTCCCCTTCGTCCCCTAATCTCCCCTTTTCACCCGCCGTCCTCGCCGTACCGCTGTCAGGAGACTGCAAGCTCTCATGCCGTAGAGACAGAAACCGGCGAGGGGGTGGAAGGAAGAGAGATGGGGACAGGGAAAAAAAAAGATAAATACAAGAGCCGACAACGCAGCGGGGAGTTAGGTGGCATCACCACCTGACGAAAGAATTCCGCGACCTGACCAGAATTCATTAGCCGTGGTCTGGCGAGAGAGCGCGGCGAATGGGAAAGAGAGTGGCGAGGGGGGCAAAGGCGGAAAATGGGAGGGGGGGGGGGCGGGAAGAGAATGGAGACGCGTCGGGCGCGTTTATCGGCGCGAAAGAGCTTGTTAAACGGCCCGTTTCACGGTTCTGCCTTTTCTTCTCGGCGGTCGGGGGTGTCGGGAGAACGGAGATTTCGCGCGCGATGACGGCTTAAGGGAAGCGCGTCGTTACGGCAAGAACGAAAACAATTTTCCTTCAAGTATTATGTTGTTTCAGACGCTATTCACCGTTCGTATATCGCAAGAAATAAACGCCAAATATAACAATACAATTCGCGTTACGTGAACGGTGAACGAAAGATTCGAGACGATAGAAAATTAAGTCATATATGACTAAATGATATGTATTTTTCAATTCTCAATCTTTATCTGTATCTCTTTTAAGCAAAACATATTGAAGCAAAAAATATGACTATTTTTATTTATAACAGTTTAATAATTAGAAAAATTAATATTATATCTTCATTTTCAATAAGATAATATAACTACTTTATGTTATATATTTGTTATATACTTTATATCATCAGAAAGAAAGAGAAAGAAAAACATAAACATCTAATAAATAATTATTAGTATGTAAAATTTTATAAAAGAAACAAAGAAAAAATGAAATTAGAATCTAAAGATTGAGTATTATTTAAAGTCAAATAAATGTTGCATTTTATCGCGTAGAAAGTGAAATATTCCGTCGCATTCAATGCACAATTTCGTCGTATCACGTGGAAGAATTTAAACAGTACAAGTCGACTTCCCTTTTGGAACGGAAGTTTAAGTGCGCCGTTCTCAGCGTATCCGGAATATCATGGCGGCTCCGACCGTTCGGAATGCTAATGCGTGATTACGGCGGCCACGGTCGTAATACGCGAACTTTTTGTGCGGCTCACGTGTGACCCGGGGGCGCTTAAAACATCCCTTAAATTACCCCCATTAGCAAGGGTTGAACGCCGGGTAAACGAGGATTTCACTGGCGCTGTTACGCGAGATTTATTCCGTGGGAAATATTCCTTTCGGACGTTAAATTACGTCGTTATACCGGGGGCTCTTACTCCTCGCGCCCGACGAGTCGATCCAAGTATAAACTTAAGCCGATTTCGCAACGTATTGTACCGCTATCGCGCGTTTTCGCCAACGTATTAAATGTGAAGTAACGAGCTGACGGCGGCAACGGAAGTTATCGCGGCGCAATGAAAGCGACGATTTCGAGTGGGCATATGGGTACTCTTTCTCTGAAGTAGTTACAGACGCACACGCGTGGAAACGTGTGGAACACTTCGGTAATCGTCTAGAAAAACACAACGGTAGTTCTACGCAAAAACTGTAGTCGATATCATTCAGCGAGGCTAATGGCAAAAATACGAAATGATATTTAGAAATTATTAAAACGTACGCTTCTTGTTGAATAAATAATTTTTTAAATTACTTTTATATAAATCGATGTCAAACGTTCTTTCCATGATTATTATTACCTTTAGTTTATATCAGATCTGTATCACAAATTTGTAAAGATTATCTATAAAATAAAAAAAATCAATCTTAAATCAATTCAGTGCCAATTGCAACAGCAAATGTTAGTTACATAATTATATTTCTATCTGCGTACTACACGCTCATCGCCAGACGTGATGGCTTTTCTTGGAAAGAATCGTGTTGATGGCATCCCGTATTTCGCACGTGACTAATGGCACGCGGCTCGAATCTTATCTCCCTAATTTCTCGAGAGCGGCCGTTCACCGTCGGCAACGCGCACCGTCGGCACCCGGGGCCAAGAGACGCTCTCGCGGGCGATTTACGGAATTTAAACAGCCTCCCGGGATAAGGCGGCGGCGGCGGCTTGGCATTGCGTGGCAGGTCGGATTAGCAGGTTGCCCCCACATCGGGATAATTCCCCTCGTCCCCTGCCCTGCTCCCGATTCCCCGGCACAGCCGCCCCCGCCGTCAGCCTTCGGGGTAGGTTACGTCCTTCCTGCGGGATAAAACAAAACAGCCAGCGGAGTATATTAATGCTCGGCTTAATGCGGCCCGCCTAATTAATGGACCGACTCTCCGGACGCCCGCGCCCGGCCGCTCGCTCGTTCTAAAAGTAAGAGATAACGCCGCTGCAGAAGCATTATTAAAGACAAAAGCGCGACCGCGCCGCTCTCGTGCCCCTGGACGAGTGGAAATTTCGGTAAGCGCTTCCTGACGTAAGGGATTTTCCCCCTGCAGGTCGGAGAGGGAGAGAAAAATAGGAGGACGATAATGATACATTAATAAAATTACGTCGGGTTACTTGAAATAAACGAGATAATAAGATCAATATTAATTGGATTAATAGATCAATAGAGAATAGCATATAAAATATCCCTGTCATCTATAGGATTTTTTCTATTTTCTATAAACAAATTTCTATTTTTCCTAAAAACAAAAACTGATTTATCTTTAAAGAAAATATCGGGATGGTATCTCTCGGATCGTGAGCTGCAGAAAATTGACCGAGTGAAGGGAAGGGGTATTGGAGAGTTAAGTTTCCAAGATACCCGGACGCAGCGCGCTATATACTTTCTATTTCTTCAAGAGATCCGGGAGTGGCACACTGGGAGTGTCATGGATGCTGCAGGGGCGGAGCCTTGAGAGAGTTGCATCGAGACTGCTCGGCTGCGTCGATAAGCAGATCGCCCCCGCCCTACTTACGTACTCTTGATTTTACAGACGCCTTTCTTACGGTACTGACAATGAGGAAAACTTTTGCTGCTGCGAGACTCGCGCCTAATTTATTAAATTGCCCTTATTAAGGGATCCTGATCGCGTCGCGAGATAAATTGTCCAGAAATATCAATTCGAGATGAACGAAAGTTAAAGTTATGGTTTTTGAGTTACGCCCTCCATAAGGACCATAGCCTCTCAATCGGCATGAGGGAGTAAGCAATCCCCATGGATTGCGCTTCCGCAATATCATCGCGACGATAATGACCACCGAGAGTGTAGCGGCGGGCAACGGCTTGGTCAAGGAGGATACGTATACAGACTCGTCGACAGGTTAGCGGTTCTCGAACATGTAGCGGCTAATCGAATTATCGATGCTTTGAGGATCAGCATCCGTGGATGATTCGATCACGTAGCTGATGAACAGTTCCGACGGTCAGCGATGCGAGCCGCTTTCGAAGGGAAACTACCTCTCGTTATGGACCCTCCTCGGTAACGTTTGAGCGAGCTGTTTCCGCCGTGCTCCGCTGGCTTCTCGACGACAATAACCTCGGCCGTGTAATTGATCGCAAAAACCAGCGCCGGTGCTTGAAAATCGACGATTGATCACAAATTTCGCGCGGGGGCAGTTAATTTCTTCGTTTCGTCGCGCTCGCGATGCCCAGGCGATGTACGCGCGATTTCGGGAGAGAAACAGTTAAATCATCATGATCAAAGTTGACCGTCGTTTAACGAAATCGGCCGAGAGAACGGCTGACAGAACGGATGTTCTTTTCGAGCCCGAGGGGAAACCACACCCACCGCACCGATGAAAATCACGGTTAAATACAAAGTAGAAATTGAGCCCCAACCTGGCGGTCGAAGGTTTTCGAGGTCGTCGACGGAATCCAGGTCGGCGTCCGCAGGAATTTCTGCGGTGAAATTCCATTGCACGTAACTCCAAATATTTCTGTAGTATCGTAGTTCGTACGAGAGGGGATTTCGAGTTTCAAAGGAAACACTCTCGCCACTTCCGTTCGCGAAACAGCGACGTTTCGCCGTCCGAGAATCTAAACGCGCAACGACCGCAAGCGGACCCAGAAAGCCGCTACGGAAATTCTGTTGAACGCGCGTAGACGCAACGTCAAGGCAAAGCACACGTGTACGAAACTCACGCGTATTATATATTTATGAGCGCCACAAAAAGAATTGGGAGGGAAAGAAACCCTAAACTGTTTTCAATCTGATCTAATTACATTGGCGGCGGGGTCCGCCAAAAGAGCAACATAAATTTAACATATCGCACCAATCAATATCGCCTAGCGATTATTATGTGGGAAAGTTTATATGCGGGCGGATTTAATAGTTTGCATAATTTACCCCGCTAGTTAGTTATTCCATTAATCATTACCCCGGGTAGGTGTGTGCACGCCCGCGAATAACAATCGTACTATTATTTATAACGTATTCAATTTATCGGTAACCCGCGGGCGGAGGTAAAGCGTGTAATCGATTCAACTCGATTAATTAACTCGCCCCCGCGTATGCGATTGTAACCGAGGTGCCTCGGTGTGCACGGAGGCGTCTCTCGTTACCGTGGACGAAAACTTCCCGCCGCCGCGCACTGCCTCCGTCGCGTCTATGTCGCGCAAAAAAACGCACACCCACACGCGGCACTTACACACACATACGCGGGACCGCGCATTCTGTGTATGCGGGTCCCGTCCGCTTATCCGCGACACAAAGGCGTTTAATTAGAAGCGCATCGGAAAACGGGGGCATCATCCGGCATCTGGTTTTTGTCCCCGGCAATTTTCGCGTTCCGCCAAGGCGATACGGATTTTTCATCCCCGTCGCCGTTAATAATTAACGGATCAAAGGCATTGTATTAATATTTGCCCCGAAGTCCCCGACCGCACGGAAGATATTAACCCGCGTAATATTGTGTCCATGTTAAGGGGGCGAGGAGGGAAGGACATATTGAAACCGCACAAACTTCGCTCATAGCATCCGCGGGTATGAGCTCGTAAATATACCGGGTGGCTGAGATCGAACTTGTGCGCGTAGTGCGCCCGGTGGACATCGCCCGAGGAAAAAGACCGACCTGTCAATATGTGCCATTAGAATCAAACGATCCAACATCTTGCTGTTTACCTAACATGTACTTTTACAATTTAAATTGCAAAATTTTCCAAAAAGTATTCTTGCTGAAATAAGTAACATTTATAGAAAATATGTATACATTTCCGACGATTCGGTAGAAGAATCACGCTATTTTTTTCTGTACGGTCTGTAACAAGCGTTACATGCTATTCTTATACACTTAGAGGGACATCGTGGCTCTTCAGAGGGATACCTAATGTTTATCCAGAGCACGGACAGTGGTCGGCTGCCAGAGTCGTTGGGTTGTTTCGGAGCCGGTGGTGCTTAAACGCGCAATAAGTGGAGGAAGAGGTAGGAGTAGGAGGGTCAAACTAATTCGATTCTAAACTCTGACCACATCGCGAGAAAGAGGCCATAGGACGGGACGCTCCGATGCGGGAGGGATTCGCGGGGGATGAGAAAGGCTACACGCCCGAACGGGCCAAACAGGGTGGACACAGATGGCACTAACCGCGCCGTTAAATTCTCAAGCCGTAACTCTAATTACTCATAGACAAGCCGACATTCTAGTGCCAGATGCCGGTGAAACTTGTTAAAAGCACGCGAACGCGATTACTCATTCGATCCTGGACGCCGGCAACTGTCGTCGGAAGTCGATCCGGCCGTCGCGGCTTCCAGATCGAAGTAACAACGTAAGAAACAGTTATTGTAATAAATAAATGATATTGAATCAATTTTTGCCGATCGTCAGAGCGAAACCAGATATACCAGATAAATGTGTATAATAACCAAAGCCTGGCATCGCGCTTTTAATACGTTTCCTGAATAAAATTCAAACATGTGTTCGAAGCGTAAATTTTACGAGACACGACAAACATACGATGCACAGTTTTTACGATGGTGATTAAGCCAATATTTTCTGTACCATGTTGCAGGCGATAAAATGACTATGGATGGGAGCAAAAGCGAATCGGGCAAGAACGGGGCCACTCAACAGGAATGCGCGGGTTGCGGAAAGACGATTACGGAGAGGTAAATGTTGTCCGCTTCGTTTGCGTGACGCAACGTTACATGTATGTTTCACAACCTACCTTGAAAGAACGCTAACGTAAAAATGATTCATTTAATGTCTGCCTGTTCTCGTCAGACAAACAAACTGGAAGAAATAACTTTTTCTAACGAAACGTGATCTATATTGTCCAATATTCGCAATTTGATGTTTGAATGAAATGAGTAATTATAAGTAATTAGAAATGGAAAGCTTCATAATAATGCAGAATATAAGAAAACTGCATTCAATTTTTAAATTATTATATAAAGAACTATGTCGAAACAAATTAAACTTAAATTAAATATGTAACAGTAGTAAATTCTGTCTCTTTTTCAATTTTTTAGTCGGTAATGTTACTTCATCTCAAAATTCAAGTTTATGTAACTATAATTTTATATGTATAATAAACTTATGAAAAATATATTATTCTATAAGTATAATAAACATGCTTGTATTTTCTATTCAGATGCTATCAGATAACAATTCTTTTTAAACAGATATCTTCTGAAAGCATTGGACATGTATTGGCACGAAGACTGTTTGAAATGTGGATGTTGTGACTGCAGGCTTGGCGAGGTCGGTTCGACGCTCTACACCAAGGCTAATCTCATCCTTTGCAAAAGAGATTATCTACGGTAAATAACAAACAATTTAATCGATCAGTTTCTCACAAAAAATGTTTCTGGCAAGATTTTCGCGGATTCGACGACGTTGCGCATCTCGTGTCGACGAGAGTCAGTAAACAGGCAGACAGATTGACAAAGCGATTGACGAAAGACGCTATTGCGGAGGGGAGACGAAATCGAGGCGAGTGGCGGCAACAAATCGAATTTTACAGATGAATTTCCCTTATTGAATACACCCACATCCCATATAAACACAAGCGAGAGCAAATAAACCGTGTTGAGATTACGGAGTCCCGAGGGAATGCGCGCAGGTGGCGCGTCCGCACGAGGAACACGTACGCACCAACGTCGAAACATTGTGGCCTTTATTAATGGCCCAATATTTGAAGACGGCATATTCGCGGTGCCCGTAAGCTTATTGGTTTCCGTCGCGGACGGGGGGCGAAACTTTCTGTTCGCTCTCGTCATCGAACAAACGACTTTTCTTGCGTCGTGACAAAAATCAGACTTTCCAAGTTCCAAAAGTATTATATTTCGCGGTGACATTTAATTATGCGATAATTGTATTAGGATATTGCGAATCTTACTTTGCGGAATCAATGTAACATTAAAAAATTAATAATAGTAAATAAAATAAGACCGATATGAAAATATACAATTAAATAGAGAGGAAAAAAAGACTATTTAGAATCTCTCTTTTGGATTTTGATAGNCTAATAATAATAAAAAAATTGTATCGGGTACATAATTCCTTGACATGTAATATGCAGAATAGCGACAATAAAATATGTCTTTTTTGGGGTTTGACAGACTCTTTGGAAATACCGGTCACTGCGCAGCGTGCAGCAAAGTTATTCCAGCTTTCGAGATGGTGATGCGCGCAAGGACCAACGTTTACCACTTGGAGTGCTTCGCTTGTCAACAGTGCAATCATAGGTACGTGAAGTATAACAAATAACAAGACGCTGCGATAATTTCTTCCTCGCAAAAAGGATCTATTATTTAAACTTCGAGAGGATAAAACGGTATTAATCGTATTCAATAATCGGCGGAATTTCAGGAAACGCGCCGACAAAACAACCAGTTTCGATTCACGTTGCGCCGAAATGTGGTCTCGCTTCCGCGGGGCCCCCTCCGGCGGCGCTATTATTTTATTAACAATAATGAAAGCCGGTAATTAAACATTCACACCCGGCGGCGCCGACGTCGGCGGCGACGGCAAAGTCGCTTGCTCGAGTATTCCTCGTGGCAGCTCATCCGTATAACAATTTAATTCGAGCCACCCCAGCCGCGCGCGCCCGGGGGTTTGCCTAACTTCTGCAGCACTTCGCAACACTTCGCTTACTTATTCACAACAACCGAGTTAAGCCGAGGCTCGTTCGAAAGCCGGGACTTGAGCCGAGACGCCTTGGCGGATCTGCCGAATGAAGATAATCGGTGCGCGAAGGCTCGAGAGCCCGCACGTTACGCTTTTGCGAGACGCCGCACCGCCAAGAGGACAGCCTCTCCATCTCTTACCTTCGCACAAAACAACACCTCCCGTCAGATTTTCCAGGGGCTTCTTTTCTTAGAACTTGGCTAGAATCTTATCAAAGAGTCACGATTATCGGAATTATCCGAACTAAAAGCTTTAGAAAATTGTATAAAATTAATATACGAATATCTAATATCACCTACGAATAAATTATTTGTTATTTTTTGGTAAAATTAGACATCGCTGTTTTCGCGACTGCTCCCTGCGACTGCCTCCCATTCTATATTACGGTCGATGTAAACGTTGGTTCGCTCCCCTAACTCGAGACTTTCGAGGAGGATCAATGCCGTAGAGCGAGAAGAATCCGCTCGACATTTCCTCTCTTGACGAGCATAATTGACGCGAGAGCTTCCGACGTGGATGCGAAGGCATTCGGAGACATTCGCCAAGAGAGGGAAGAGAGAAGAGAGAGAGAAAGAGAGAGAGGCAAGGAAAGTCAGAGTTGCAAACTATGCGAGCGACGTGTGGGTGCCTCGAGGTGCACGTCAGATGCAAATCATGCCGACTAATTTCTCGGAAAACTCACGAATCCGGAGGGAGAAGAGCGAGAAGACCGAATATTCGCCGCGAGAGATACGTCCGAACATAATAGCGCAGCGATAAAGCCGAATGGCCGAATTAATTATACTCCCCGTGTCTTTGGTTGTCCAAAACAGTTAAACCATTTGGTGCTAACAACCCTTTGGCTCGGCTAGTTATCAAAAGCGTCCGCTACGTATGTGTTGATTACGTGGGGAGGGGGGAGGGGAGAGTCAGGTTAATCTTTTTAGATGTCGGCATATTAATATTTTAACATGTCAAATTTAAATTAAATTAAATTAAATTTATAAAAAGCCGCTTATAACAGGAAAAATAAAGCATATATATAGTTTCGATTTTTATATTTTCATTTAAAAGGACAATGCAATTATTTAATTTAATGATGGCGAGCTGGCTTCCACAACAACCGAAATGATTAAAATCCATTTAAACGATTATTAATAATTGCATTTTCTTTCTCTTTGTCTCTTTTTAAATATATTGTATCTCTTAATAGCTATTTCATTATCTTAAATTTCATTAGTTAAATCAACCTAATTGTATACGCTTACATCACATTTTTTTAATAATACTATATTGTTCTTTTTTATTTTCATTTAAATCTCTTATTGTTTTTCTTTTCAACTTGTATATATTTTCATTATGCAAAAGTCTTCTAGATTTAATAAAATTATTCTTGTATCTTATCTTTTTTATTATTATCGATTTTATTTGTCACATTGTTTTTATATAATACGCTTTAGAAGAATTTTATAGATCGATTAAATGCCTCATCAATATTAGATATGTTGGGTTTGGAAAAAGGATAGGAACGATTCGGGATCGCTTCTTTATGTCATTTCACGGGGTCGATGGCATTTCGGCATTTAATGTCATCCTCCGACATTTACCTGACCTTTCTTGCACCCTACAGCTGTCTAGTCTGAATTGATTCGAGCCACGAGACCGAAACATCGAAAGCGCACGTCAGAGCGATGGAAGGAACGCGCAAGCTTTGTATATACATTTTTGTTTCCATGGATTAGACCATTGATAGAATATATGTATAATGAGAAGTATAAAAATACATTCAACTATAAAACAAGTAATAATGATTTCTACAAACTTGAGAAAAAGATAGGTTTTTTTTATGTATTAACAGTCATTGTCTCGTGCGGGACATGAAATCTAAATCCTGAAACGGATGTCTTTACCGAGCGCGGAAACAAAATCGTCGTCGCGAAGTAAAATTTAACAGCTCTCGTTCTGGAGAACTCGTCGACGACGCGTGACTATCGAGCGAAGCCGATTACAGCTTAAAGATACGTCGGCGGAAAGTATACTTTCTTTCGCGGTCGATGGTAACGCGCACCCTTAAGGCGAACCATTGGTCAGGGGTCGAAGAGGTTGACCGTACGCAAAGGCGGAAACGGATGTGGCCGTTGGGTCACGCGATCACCACGAGCCGAGCATAAAACACCTGAGTTGTTTAATCATACGCTCTCCCAAGGCGAGGTGGAAGCCGTGCCTCGAGTACTCGGTAAGGGTGAGACCGTCCGGTTTCTTTCTCTCTTTTCCCTTCGTCGGCTACTCCGGAGTTTGTATCGCGATACGGAAGTGCGGATTACTCATTGACGAGCGGACGTGCAAACGCGACGATAATGAAGGCCTTGGATTGGACGAATCCGTTCGTGATAGCCGCGCGAGTTCAACTATGAAAATTTAATCCTTCAACTTGACGTATAACCTACGAACCGTAGGGTTCCTGTTAATATTCTTTCACGATAAACTTGTACGATAATTCTATGATAATTACGTGAAAATTTCAATTTATATGCTAATTTTCTTGCTACCACCGTCAGGCGACTGTTCCAATTTATTTATTATTAAATGAAGAAAAAAATCAGAAGGTAAATGGCATTCAGAAAACTATCGGTGCTTGTATTCGCGTTTATCACGATGCTACGTGAAATTATGGCCTAAGAGGATTAGGTAGGAAAATTTAAATTTCTACATCGTATTCAGCGCTTCGGCGCACGACGATATGTAAATTCGTAAGTAGCCCGTGGCGGAAAACTTAAGGTACCGAGTGGTTCTCAAATATTTTTCTACGGTGACACAGGATTATTCTTGCTAAAATGTAATCGTGCTTCATCTTCGACGATATATCATTACCAACCGGTGTTTCCTCAAGCAATAACGGGAGAACTGCGAACGAATCGAAGCGCGCTTAATAAAATTATAAAAGTCCATATAAACGGCATTAACGGGGCGAACTCTTCCGCTTGTTTTCCCAACGTGATTCTCGGCTAATATCTCACGGCGATCGAAACGCGTAGATAAAAAATATCAAATTTATATCGTCCCATTGGTGGAGGCGATCTCTCGCGCGTGCACGCTGTTTAAAGCCGATGACGCACTTTGTGCGTCGCGCAATTTCGAGATTTATCGCGGCTGCGTTTCGACCACCACATCGTCGGCGCGACGGCCNGCCGGCCGCTCACCGTTTGCGCGCATCGACGAGTTACGATTAACGTAAAGTGACGCTTATGCGCGAGATGCCGGATGAGTCGAGGGAAATACGCAAAACGGATAAAGAAATTATGTCCATACGCCGCACGACGCACGCACGGATGAAAATAAGCCGGTAATTTGCCCATATTTTGCGGTAAAACTTTCGGACGGCGAAAATCGGCTTTGTCGCGATTGTCATCAACATAATACAGTTAATGCATCGCAATAATTAATTAATAACCAATGCGGGAGAGATACACACACATGCTACGTTATTAGCTTGTCAAATAATTGTATCAATAATCACGCATTGATAATTATTATATAAATATGAAAAAGCGAAATGCGCTCGTAAATCACGGCGAGTCGTCGGGCTCGGCAACATTTTCTGAAACGTAAAGTTTCAAGAGAGCGGTCGGGTAGATTTTAATTAAATTCTACGATCTCTACTCGCGCATTCTGAAACGACCGCAGCGTAGTAAGACGCGACCGGCTTAAGCTCTTCCTCGACTTACGATCTCTGCTCGAGGAAGCTTCGTGAGTCTCGCCTTTGTCTAACGAAAGCACAGGCGGGTATTGTCGGACGACTGCTCGTCCTTCCTCCGCCGGCGGGCACAGCATTGTTCGTGCTTATATTGTATTTTGGCATTACGAGTTAGCCGGTTTAATTGTTATTGTTCCGCGGAGCTTATCGAACACTGTGCCCTGTTGCATTCCCACGCGAATCATCGCCCGGCATCGCAATTACTCCTAAATCACTAAACTCCCTTACCTGCGAGCGAGCAGTTACACGTAACTTACGACATTGACACCATTTATTGACTTTCCGATAGCAGCACCCGCGTTACAAGGGTCGCGAAACCACGCCCGATCCCGTACATCATCGTTTGCGCACATCGAATATCCAGCAACAATAATTTAATAATACATACCACAAATCATAAAATTTACTACAAGAAATTTACTACAACATAATTCTTTGATATATCTTTGACTTTATTTGAATTCAACTTATTCCTAAAAAAAAAAAAAAAAAAGTTGGTCCACACCTTTCGAGTAATCAGTAATGCAAACGAAATTATAATACTTTTGGAATAAACTACATTTTAAAATAGAAAATGGATGAAATTGTATTTCTTAATTAATTTTATGCAACATTTATTTTTCGATTTAAGGCTCGATGTCACACGTAGGTATTATAGAATGTTTAAATAATTGAAATAAAGCTCGAAATAAATGACAATTTTACTTAAAAATTTTTATTAAAAATAATTTTATTCTAAATTAGCCGTAGTTAAATCTACCATTAAAAAAATATGGAAATGACAGGTAATTGGAACATTTCCTGCGGAATTTATTATTTTATTATAGAACCTAATAATAATAGCTATCTAAAGCGGAAAAAAATATCCGATATCGATGTTCAAGGGATTCGACATATGAAATGACGCGAATTATACCGTAGCTCGCGAGGGATAATACGCTGTCGCTATACTACTGTTATTACTCGTCTTGCCGAACTTGTATCTCAGCACGGCCCTGCCATTATCCGACAGCTAACCCGCGAGAGATCCTCGGAATAAGGACAATGCAAAGTTAATTTCGCCCTACGATTCTCGAGGGTGAAGACGAGGGGTGAGAAAGAGGGCGGACGCTCTCGCAGCCGAGTAAAGTAAGCGGTATAGGTGGGCGCCGTGTACGATAGGACGAGGTGACGGCGCCAAGGCGGTGGTGGTGGTGTGGCCGAGAGAGGGTTGAGGAGAGAGAGAAAGCGGCCATTTTGTTTCCGGTGTCCCGGGAGCACTTCCGGTCACCGTCACGCAGTCCCGCGCCACGGAGTGCCCCCGAGCTCCTGAGAGATCTCCTTCCGCGATTATATTCAAATTAAATGCGTCGGTCCGACCGGTAATATACTGCCGCCAATTTAGCTACAACCCCCCGGGGGATGGCTCGCCTTACCTCCCTCCGTTTCGCCGGCCGTTTCGCGCATCGGAGGCGCAAGAACCATGCCAATTGTCTCGTTTTGCTGGGGCACGTGCCGCCGCGATGTGTTGATGATTTTCGATCTGCGGTTTCGACGCCGGATCTTCGATAAAGAGCGCCCATCGCACGCGAGCATAGTGATCGCGCGGTGAGCCAATCGACGCGGCATCGCTCTAGTGGGAGGATCGTTTCCGGAATTTCGCGATGGATAACCGAGTAGATGGAAATGTGTAGAGAAAAATTTGTGACCGGTCTACAACAGGGGAGACGCATTCTCATCAGCTATTTCGCATTGCCACGATGTTTCATCAATGCCCACGGCACACTTTTTATTCATGAGTTAACATTTTATTTGGAAATCCATCGTATGGCGCGACGCGCGCGACGGCGGCTCCGCGCTACATTACAAAAGAAAGAACAAATCGCAGAGGGGTTAAACTCTAACGATAAACGACAAAGGCCAGATCGCGGTACCAGGATACAAAACCGTAATCGTTCATGCCGCGAGATCGACAATAAATTCCCGGGCGGCGCGACAAGGAATTCGCTTCCGGTTTTGGTTGCGTCGCGCCGCGCGCACGTATCGCGTTCAAGCGCGGCTGCATCCGAACAGTGGGGTTTCGGTTGCACCATTTTCAATGGTGATAATCCGACGTGCCGAGAGGGCCTCGTTGCGCGCGAGTCGAACCTGCTTTGTCACCGGATAACCTAGACTCGCATTCCCGGCTCCGATGGCGATAGACCTGCCACTTCCCGTCCCCCGTCCCCTTGATACCCCTGACTGCCCCCGGCATCGGTCGTTCCCGCCCGCCGCGGGGCCCCCGCGTCCGATACCAGTCTCCCCCTTCCCCCCCGACAAACGCGCATATCCTCGCACTCGGAGCCCTCGAGAGAGGGACGGGGACAGAGAGGAACGGAAAGCGAATGTCATCGACGGCGCGAGCATATTCGTGTGCACTTCAAAACGATACCGCGGCCGACGCGAGCGATAATAGGCGTACCGCCACGATTATAAATGAAATGTGCCGCGGAATCGCATTACTCAACGATGAGCGGATTCTCAGGTACGACAAGCGGCACAGAGAGGAAAGCCGGTAAAGAGTAATTAACGCAGACCAAGCGAGAAGATTCGTATCGTTTCAGAAACGAGTGCAGCGATGAAGAATTGGTCAACAATACAGCCGCGACATGTACTAAAAAAATTATAATTTTTGACAGCGATACATCTGTGAAAACTATTGTCTTATAAAATACCTCAATATCGATCCTACTCACGAAGCATCTCGTTCCCAGTCTCGTATTCTCTCGCGCAAATAGTCGTGGATGAAATCAAAGATTACTCGTGTGGGCGAAGAGAAGAAGCGAGTGTCACAACGTTTGCGTTGGCCGTTACACGTGTATTCATTTACTCGGTGAACTGTGGCCGACGGTGGCGGAGACGGAGGGGAATTTGCCGGAGGCGGCATCGCGTTTGAGAGGGGGGGAGGTTTGTAATAGGCGTACATACACACACACGCGCGTACACGTGTGCGTATGCATTTACGCGGCGCGCTGCCAATGATTTATGTATACCGCTAATTACCAGCGTGCACTGCACTGTTTTATCCGGCGATCATAGTTTTATTAGGCCAACCTGTGCATTGCGGTATTGTCAGCGCCAAAAGCACCCCGACACGCCGAACAACCCCCGTACTGGTTGCACCGAAATGCACCGCGCACCCTGCGTTTGTAACGCTGCGGGCGCGAGCACTTTCCGGGAGCGAAATCATTTCACAAAGTGTTTCGCGTGCCCCGATCTGTAAAATCTGATTATGTTTCCTCATTCATTTCAAGAATCCTTTTTTCCATTTCTTCAATAAAAATTTATGTCATTGAAAAATTTAGACTTGCAAAAATGCAGTAGTGTATTATATTACAAAAAGCGTTTAAACAAAGTTATATTTTATCTACGATTTCATGCGCACTTTTCGAAATTTTTCCTGCATTCTTAAAAACCGTATGGTAATAAATTATTTTATGATAAAGTGGAACATAGCCATGGATTCGCGAGAGCGACGGGTAACTCGCAAAAAGAGGGGCCGTTGTTATAAATGAGAGACGCGATAGCTCTTAACGTCGAAATTAATTCATATCCGCCGTCGCCGTTGCTGCCTAGACGTAATCCCTGGATTTTTGGAGCGCCCTCGCGCAGAGCGATGGCTTTAATCTCCGGTTTAGGGACCTTGCTAGAAAATAGACGCACCTAAGCCCCATACGGCTTAAACGTGGCTTTAAACTCGTCGTACGCGGACGATCCGCGTCACTCTTACGCATGACGCGCGATATATCGGAGCGCAGCTGACTCGCTGCCAGCAATTTGTTACGATCAAAATAATCGAGACGACGAACACAGAACGACAGGCGAACGTTGTTGCGAAAATAACGATGACTCGTAAAAGATTATTCATGGGAATGAAATCGTGGGACATGATCTCGTTCCACTCGAAATAATTTCGCTGTTAGTTTCTGCTAAGAACTAAATTTACTCCACTTTTATTGCACGATCCATTAGCCAGCGGATTCCATAATTAACGCGAAAACAGCATCGTCAGTGCGCGCGCGAAATGCTCGCGACAGAGTAATTAGCGAGACACGGGATTCCGTTAAACGCGTAGAATTAATCGCGCAAATACGAGATTAGCCGATGTGGGACGCGCATATGTATGTGTGTATTATACATGAATGTACATCTCTATATGTGCCGTGTCTCTCTCTCTTTCTCAATTTCTCTCTTTCCCTCTTTCACCCGTATTCCTCTATTTCGCTCTCTATAAAATATATATGTGGATGAATTGTATATTACGTTGCCGATAAAACGATACCAAAATTGCCGCACCGCAGCAAATATCGTTATAGAAACTAACGCGATTCGCCCCGGGCTGGTCTAGATTTACTATAATTATGCCTGAAATGCGATCATAAACACTTCCATATATACTACCGGCTTAATTGTGCAGCCGAATATGATTTATAAAAGTCCAATTATTACTTCACAGCTGAAAATGTGCCATACTAATGATTGCATCTCGAATGCATCGTGCGCGTATAAAGTATACGTATTGTAAACGTAAGATATTCAGAGACAAATTTTACGCAAATAGATACTCATCGCAAATATTTCGCACAAGCGGAGTTCAAAATGCACTCGCACGCATGTCTCGCGTGGCGTGCAGGATTCGCGTTTACGTTTCACGGAATAAAAGCGCAGATTGCGCCGGGCGACAGACAGGTGCTTATTTATTAGCGCGAGTCATGCAGCGTGGGTCTGGCGAAAAATTGTCCTTTCCAGGATCGGGCGCGATGTAATCGCGGCAACGACACGCGTGCCCGCGCTCCACGATCGTCCCGCATTCGATAATCCGCGGCGTGTTTGTGCGCAACGACCGCGTCGTGCGGCGAAAACAATATACGCGTACATTTTTCGTTCCGCGCATGGCTCGGCATAAAGCGAGCCAATTACGAAAAAGCGCGGTGCTGCGCGGCGCTCAACTCAGCTCGCCGAAACGCCAGTTGCGGCGAACGTGTGGCTGAAGATATTCTTCGCGCAACCGTCACGCGACGGCTTGCCAATCCCTCGCGAGAAATTGCGCGATTTTTACGGCGAACGAATCGCCGATCCCACGGTGAATCGATCGTAACGAGCGTCGTAAATTGATCCGCGCTTCCCCTCCTTATGCCAATTCAGTGAGAAATGCGGGGGTGCGGTTTACCCTCGCGGCAATAAACCTGCGTTCTACGCACCGACGATAAACGAGAAAAATTCCATATGCATCCTTGTTGCATATGGTCGTCAAAGAAACACGTTTGCACACGTTTTCACCGCGACGAGAGATTGACAAATTTGCACGGGCACTGATTTGACATCGCGTTATCGTTAATGCAATCTGAATTTCTTATTCCACGAGCGTATCTGACACGCCATAATACATGACATGAAATTAAACACGTCGGCGATATCGCGGTCGGTTTTAATGCACAAAACTGCACTAACGCTACCGGAGCTCTTTCGATAATAGCGTTCAGTGCGTTCGCAAAACGGAACGCCGGCCAATAAATAATAAGGGGGTACAAGAGATCGGTCGTGAGCGCGTGACCGTCGATAAAATAATAATTACCGTCGACAATGCGCCCGAACAAATTGCCCGTTAATTTTTGCCGATAAACATTCGTAAGCCCCGTAGAGGCGAAAACCGTATGCACGCGACGCGTAAATAATAGCCAAAATGCGATCACCAAAATCGCTCGCCCCAAACTCCCGCGGAAGGGCGCGGTTTGCGCTCGCTGGTGCGTGTCGCGGGGGTGTATGCGAACGGGCGAGCAGTGGAGGAAGGGGCGGTTAGCCTCCGCATAAATATCAACGCATAATAATTTTGGATGGTTATTAGCGATAATAAAATCCCAATTTATCGAACGGCAACTGCCCCCGCCGCCCGCGCGGCCTTTGCGATTTATAATCTGCCCACCCAGTGCTTCGTCACGATCGCGCGCTGCACCGAAACAATGCGCCCATGTTTATCGGCAATGGGAAGAATTTATTCTCGCCACGATCGGGCATGCGGCGCCGTTTTTCTCACGCTCTTCTTCACATCCCCTGAATTTCGATATAATTCGTCTCCAATATTTGTCATGAAAATATAATGGTACGAATAACGAAAATTGTTAGCTGAGATATGCTCCATTTTTGTAATTATCGGCAAGAACATTTTTTTGACGTCGACGTAATTAAACTCTCTAAATCTGACGCAGTGAATAGTCGCTAATTGTCAGTCTAAAATATGCCACTGAATCTTTCGGTGGCATACTTTACACTGAAAATCAGTGGATAGTCGCTGATTGACAGTGAGTTTCACTGATTCACTTTTAGAGAGAAAGAATCCCTCCTCATGACTGATTGTGAGTAAGATCCTCCCGCGAACGGCAATGTTCGCGAATCTGCTTCTGGCAGATCATAGTCAAACTGAGGCGCGTCGCCCTTCACCCCTTCTGACACATTTAGTTTCTGAGTTACGCAAAGTCTGCCGTAGACATCCTGTATCTACTGGCACGCAACGGGGATAGAGGCGGCGCGAGTTAATATCACTCGTCACGTCCGACAGCATTTCGTTGAACTACGTATAGTTTCCGCGAGATACGGTAAGAGAAATTATACTATGTATACCTAAAACTCCTCGATTACGTGAGAATCGCGCGAATCATCTCGTCAATTTTGAAATCAGCTGTTACAAATTTCTTTCGCTCATAATTATTCTTATTAATTAGAAGTTTGATTTCGAGCAGCAAGACCAGAGTTCATAAACAGTAGCCTCAATAAACTTATGCTAATAGGCACATCGCACTCAAGTACAGAAATACGAGCCGATATCGCGACGACCAGACGCACACATCTCTATAATCGATTTCGTTCCATCGAGACGAGAGAAACTTTCGAGGCAGGAGCTTTCAAGNTCGTGCTTTCTTTCTTTCCCTCACGCGCAAATAGCTTTCAGCGAACGTAAGCTTCGTATATTCTAGCACTCGTCCAGTGCATCAATTTCAACTTTGCCCGCCATCTCGAGCCGCGCCACCCCTCCCGCATTCTTAGTCGACGCATTTTCTTCCACTTAACTTTTCCGGCGATAAGGGCGCGGCCCATCGTCGTCCGCGTTTTCGACGACAGAGGGTTCGGCGAGTCGCCGGGACGCATGCAAAGTAAACTTGTTCTTTAGTTCGTTAGGTCGGGCCGAGAGACAGCGAACGGCGGAGACAGGGGTTGCTTTCCGCCTTACTTACGGGACTCGAAGGTGAAAAGATAACCTACGAGCATTATTCACCGTGGAGGAGACGAAGTGGCGCGGGCTACGACCGGATGCTGCCTGAAAGCCGAGAAACGAGGGAACGAGATCGTTCGCGTACCATCTTACGCGTTCTCGTAGTTTTATCGCGAGCACTTGGCGTTTCTCGTGCCTTTTTACGCCGTTTTGATATTACTTCGAAGTTTCGAAATTTATTCACGCGACGTGGGAAAAAAAAAGGAAATTTTACCGTTGTCTTTTCACGTTTTGTATCCTCATATAATTTCGACGGTTTTTCCTGCGACGACAATTTTGCAATTTTTCTCCTTAATAATTACATCAGTCTCAAAAACGGTTCTCAAGAATTTCTCACGTTTTACGTGGAACGACTCTCGATTCCTGCATTTTTGCCCGGCGCGGGCATCCGTCGTCGTTACGATCTCGTTAAGGAGTGAGTTTTGCACAGCTCATCGCGAGGGCAAAAGAGGATGCCCAAGGGCCAGTCTCTCGATGGCCTTCCCTTACGAGGGTGGAGGATGGATTCGAACTCCCAAGGGTGAAATGGCTCATTCCGACGCACTTATCCAACGCAGGCCGTAGATAACCATAGATTAATGGGGCCTGGAGACTCGCACAACGATAGAAAGAGAAGAAGAGAAAGAGAGAGATATATATATATATATAAGTGAACGTAAAAGAATAAGAGAATGAGCGATGGAGTGAGAGGGTTTATTTCGGAGAAACGACGACGGAGTCAAGAATGAAAGAGAAGGTAGATCTATAAGAGAGGGCGTTATACCTAGGCGACCCCGTTGATTTATTGTTTATTGAGAAATATGGCCGTTACCTCGCTCTCATGGATTAACCTCCTTCTTTCTATCGTGTTTAATGTTCGATGGACTCGGACATGAGGCAGTAAAGAAAGTCGATTGGGACAAACTTTAGACTATCTTTCTACTTATTGTTAGACTAGCGAAAGTTACGGTGTTTACAAGATAGCATCGTTTACATATTGCGAAAATAATTCTAAAGCTTTAAAATAATTTTTTATCAAAAAAACGCGCGAGACTTTAGAGAGGCGCGGCTTCCGGCCAAGTCGATGGACTTTACTTAATGCAAAGCCAACCCACGGAAAGGATTAGGTTGACTAAGCCTGATAGCAAGCCTGTCTTTCGACCTCTTGCTTGCTTACTCTATTGTACTTGTTCTCTCCAATACCGTCTCTCTGGCGTCCCTCTTTGAGATAAACCCGCGGTGTTCAAGTTATCAAGTGCGTCCGGCTAGGAGGAGACATCGCCGGAAGTCAAACAAGCTGCCCTATAGAAGATAAGGCTGTCAGCCGAAGAGGCTAAAGGATAAGGAAGCTATCAGCTTGTTTAGGCTGAAATTCTGAACGAGGTAAAACTTTGCCGACAAGTTGCGCAGCGTCATAATCCGTCAACGTTTGCTTCCAAATAAATCGAGCAAAATTAACGATACGTCAATATCTACATCCAAGACAACTCCTCTCGTTCTTGCGCAAAACGCGATCTCATATTAACGGAATTTGAAGTTTTCAGCGGGCTTCTACGAGCTAACTCTCTCGACAAGATTGAATAATTAGACTGCGGTCCGTGCAACTTTGAATTATGCGTGTTCACGGTATTGCGCTGGAAGACTGAGGATCCTTGGGGGACCAATTTGTTGATTAAGTCTGCCACAGATTCAGCTTCTTGTCTTCTAAAGATCGTAAAAGTGTTTTGATACAAATATCAATTTGTATCAATATATCAAATATGTCTGCTATTTAGCTATTGAACGTATGCAGAGTAAACTAATCAAACACAAGGACGATAATTTAAAATTGAACGGAAAAATTATTTTTGAATGTTCTCGAAAACATGTAATTGAAAATTTTAAATATATGTTTGCTACAGAATTTTATCGTTAAATTTTATAGAGATCGAATATCAACGGAGACTATCAAAAGGGAATCTGTGATAATTAAAATTATACAAAAATTTGGGAATAGTCTAAGCAAGATTGAGACGGTCGGATATTTCTCGCGGGATTATTACGCAACTTGTTCTGATATTTTCCAGTCGAATTATAGGGACGTCAACACCACCACCGGTATCCCTGTCATCCACAGCGCTCGGCTATGGATTGAGGGCAGCGAGCCTCGCTTTTGAGCGTAAAATTGAATCAACGCTTTTTTAAATGTCCCGTACACTTCGCTGTATACATTTCGCTCAGTATTCCCTTGCGTTTGATGCGGAACGAAGATCGTTGACAACACCATACCGAATTGTTGCAAAATTCATAGCACGCTTCGGCCATCATCCGACGACCGGACGTTAAACATAATTCAACGAAGCGAAAGTACTTGTGGCAGTAATTGATAGAATTAATAATTAACGCGCGCGAGCGCAATCAATGACACTAATATTTCAAGAAATGTCACAATCTCAGTTTCTTTATCTAAGTATTCCCTATATCTTAAAAATAATGATGTCGGCTGTCGAAATTTAATTTGATAATATTTGAGAAAAAAGTTTGGCACTATCAATCGATAAATAGACTTTACATCCAGTTCTCTCTCGAGTGCACCTTGTGAGACGATAATCCGGGCGAATCCGCCTGGAGTGAAATCACGAGGCCGGCAAACTTACCCGAACGAAACCTTGACAATGCCCGCCGGTCACGACTACACGGACGCGCGCGATATGGTAACTTTGGCCCTCCGATCCGACTACACGCACCAAGGCCTCACCCTGCCTAAAGTTCGCGCGGTCGGCTATGTTACATGAGGAGCTACGTAACGTCAAGAGAACTTAAGTACTACGTAAGTCATATTTAATCCGACTCACCGGCTCGGCGTACTCGTGCTGCTTTCCGGATTTCGGCTTTCTCCAACGTCGACCCCCCTTGCATCTGCACTTGTAAGAATATGCACCTGTAAGAATACATAAGATAGTGATTAGTTCCGAATGGTGATAGATTTAAAATGAATTAAAAATTCACGAATATTCATAAATACTCATTAAATTTATAATAATATTGATTTATTATAATATAATTTCTATTAAAGATGAGTAATAAATAAAGTTATCTCTCTCTCTCTCTCTCTCTCTCTCTCTCTCTCTCTCTCTCTCTCTTATGATACATTTTATTTAATTAGGCTTCTGAAAAGTTGGTACGTCATTTTTAAAAACTAAAAGTTTTATTAACAGTTCTATTTACATTTACAATAGTTCTAGAGTTCCTGATAGATTTCAGAAATGCTTCTGTTGATTTAAATAATAATCTTTAATTAATCAGTAAAAATTTTCACTACAAGAGACTAATGCTTCAGTATCAACGATGACGTTCGAAGAAAAACTAATTTATCCGACACCCCACTTTACCCTTGCTCGATTCCGTATACTAATACGTGTGCCCGCGCAAAGATTCGACAAAATCGTCGCCGTAGCTGCTCGTTACATCAGATCTCGATCTCGCTTCGAACTGCGATGTCAATTTGAAGAAGACGAGCGCCCGCCGGGGATTTCGCGCGACTCGTGATGTCGCCGGCGATCTTGGCGAACCGATAAGTACTCGCTCCGGGCGACCGTAGATTTATTGCCAGGCTTGCTGGTCTTCTTCTCGCTATGAGCCACCCTTTAGACAGCCCTTAACCGCCCGACCGTCAACCTCGCCCCCTGACTTTTACCGTCGTCCCCGTCTTGTTATGCCGCGCAGAGCGATTCGCGGAGTGCCTCCCCGACCGAGACTCGACTTCCGTTTTATTGGCGGAAATAATCTTTGATGTGATTCCGCCGCGTCTTAAAAGTTTTTCTGCCGTTATGGGAGCGACGGTAATCGATTCTCGGGCAAAGAAGAAGAAGACGTTTTTCGGCGTACGCGAGATAGATCTGGCCGATCGTCGTAATGCTTAACCGCGCTATGTTCTTATCGGCGTTCTATCGTATCAGTGCGTACTGCCGCGAACTCAATGGCGCTATAAATGAGAACAGTCGTTTGAACAAAGTACAGCGTAGGATAATGATTGTTTGCATCAACTTTAAAAGCGATGTAATTTAAACTCGAGAACGTAAACTGGCATTGACAAACATGACGTAGTTTTAAAACTACAATCATTTCTACGAGCGCCGGGATATACAGTAAATAAAAGTAAGGACTTTTATATTTAAAACAATTTTCCTCAAAAATTACAAAAAAGAATTAATTCTATAATTTTTGATTTTATAATAATCTTTAAATTCTATAATTCTATAATAATAATCTATAATAATTAAATCGAAAACTTTCTTTATTTAAATATTTTGTATTCCTTGTCATTATCAGAAAAAGAAGAATAAGCATTTTAGAATTGAGTATTAATAATGTGTATTTTTCTTTTTTATTCCATCTTGATATCTGAAACTTGCGACAATCATTATCCATTATTATAGTCCCGCTGTGTTTTTTAATCAACCAATGTTACGGGACGCTATTCTCACCCGTGCGAAATACAGACCGGCACGATTCAACAACTCTCCTCGGCTCAACCCTTTCGCCGTAAGTAACAAAGGAACAACGCCGAATCCCGCCGCGGTATCTGCGACCCATCGCTGTCTTAATTTCCTTCGTAATCTACGATATTAATATGGCTTAGGGTCGGCCGACGCGCGTAATTTCGCGCCGCGCAGAAATTAATAGAAAGACGAATGTTCCCTCCGCGTGCTTTACGGTTGAACGCTCGGCCGGAATGGTTAATGGCGACGATTTCTGCGCGTTTCCGCGCTCGCTTTGCGAAAGCATGCCCTGTGACCAGCGCAGAAGTAAACGGGACAAAGTGCTTTGGCTTAGATATCGCATTGTATTACACCAGTGTTGGACAATAATTGATGACAATATATAATGTTTATTATTGAAGTAATTATCACTTAGGTAATCAGTGAGATCATTAATCATAAGTTGTGTCATATTTCTTCTATTATACATAATATATCTAAATATACGTATGTATATTTAGATGTAGTAAGCTATCTAAGTCAAATTATTAAAATGTAACCAATAAAACGTGAAAATTATTTGCTAATTTTTTACTATTTTTTGCTTTAGTTTTTAAAAAGTTACAAGAGGCTCGATAGCTTAATATTAAGTAACTTTTATACCTGTATATTTGTGGTAAAGTAGCTTTTATAGACGTAGTGTTATGTCTCCATGGGAGAGATGCTTTCGTAAAACTTTATCAGCATTTTTTTAGAAATATATTCAATTTGAAAATCAAAAATATAATCTTTGTTTTACAAATTAATACAATACAGAATTGGTTAAATATGTAATCAAATTAATGGATATCGAGTATATTTACTAAGCAATCAAGTGATTAGTAATTGTGGTTATTAAATAATCAGTAATATATCATGATTAATAAATAATGAAAATAATCACGGCTAAATTAATACTCGGTCTTGTGATTAAATTATTAATCGTTAAATAGAAATTGATTATCTTATGATCGATGCGGGAAATTAAAAATGTTAGAAATAGCCAAACACATTTACAACTCATGTGTTTATTAATTAATTTCCTTGTTTGAATTCTTTTTAAAATTTTAGTTTAATTTCAACGATGATTAAACAAATCAAATTACGGCATGTTCCTCGCACTTTTATACTAAATTTCGTACGTCCTGCCGTGCAACATTGAGAACGTGACTCAATGTGGAATGTCGCCTTGTTGAAAATGACACGCGTAAGGCATTCTCCCCGGCGCATCTTGTTTAAACATCGCCTCGCGCGCGATAGCGACGCGGAAGTCCTCGGCATCCATCCATCGTTCGCGTATGCGATCGCGAATCGCACGTCGGACAATGAGACGTGATTCGAGACGACGCGCCCTGCCGCTTTGTGTTATCGAGTGGCATTCCGACACGCTTCTGGAGTGACATTTAGATAGCGACGTCAACTGTCTGCGGAGCAAATCCGTCGTGGAAGCGAAGGCTCTCCTCCTCGTACTTCCCCGGAAGCCTGACGGCGAGAGCCCTCGCCACCGGAGCGAGCGAATTCACTGCTGATCGAATTAGCGCGCCACGGTTCCCCGATACCCTGACAGTCTGAATTAATTAACAGGAGAACGCGCTAGGTAAGCAGCCATTATCGCAACGAAGTGCGCGTCGTGCGCCGGGCGAGAGGTTACTGTTCAATGGTGCAGTCATAAATGTCAACTGATAGACGACTGAATTTTTAATCATTTTGATTTACAGAGAAAGTCAATTTAATATGCAGTTTATCGATTTTCATTGTATTGTAATAAATCTAATAAGAGAGTATCGTTTTAATAATATATATGTAATAAAAAAACACGCGATATTTTATTTACAAAAAGGCAATCGATAAATTTAGCTACTAGAGAGAACCTTGCAACCTTTCTCTTGCCAGTCAAGTTTCGGCGACGAGATGAATAAAGAATATGATTCCGCTGTATTAGATAGCGATAGTCCCGGATAGTCGCGCGCGGCGAAAATTTTGCGTCTCGGCGCGACGTCTTGACTCCATTAACTTCACACTTAGCGGCACCTTAGAAAGCCGGTTGCCGTCGGGAGATCTGATTAGGGGTTCGAGTCTCTGCTAAACGCGTTAGTCTCGGCTGCGGGGCGTCGCGCGCGAGAGGACGGAGGCGCGGCACCATCAGGTGTTAGAGAGTGCCGGCGACCCGGGGAGTAGGCATGGGGAGAGAGGACAAGAGGGCGGTCGTTGGTGTCTGTCTCTTCATAGTTTGATGCAAATTGAGTACGAGCACCACCAACTACCGGCAGTATAGACATTTTCCTGGCTTTCTCTCCCTCCTGTCTATCTATATACAGACACATACCTATACACACCTATCTACCTCGATCTAGACCGTCTCCCTCTCTCTCTCTCTCTCTCTCTCCTTCTTTGTTCTTGGAGAAGACTCCGCGATCGGGTACGAAATTCATTCCACGCGACCCTCTTTGGCTTCAAGCAAACCTCCACTTCTCCCTACGATCTTGACTACCACCAAAGTGTTGCCGTTTGGGGTTTCCCGTCCCACATTGCGGAGTTCGCGCTGTTTGCCGACGAATCTCGGAGGCTTTCTCTCGACTTAGCAGCGACAAGAGAAACGCGTCGCATTTCGATCGTTTAACGGCGGTTTAACCGACGAATCGTTCGTCAATTTGTTCTTCGTAATATTGTGTATTCTAAGATCAAAATTTGTTGACATACATTCGCAATATACATTTATATATACATAATGGAGCCTTATCGTATTTCATTCTATAAATTCCAATATGGAAACTATTCCTGCTCGTACTTTAATTCAATGAAATCTATAATAACCGTTATCAAATATCGCATTCGCTTGCGCCATTAAATATCATAGATTGATGATGTTATTTATACCTATTACTGTTCAAATATAATAATTACTATAAACTAGAACGTGTTTGTTTCTCCTAATCCGTATCGGGTTTAAATAAAATCTCTCAGAGTTATGTTTAAGCTTCAACTCGCCAGGGTACGAAAATGACACGAAGCTTTGAAAACGACCGACAATACTAATGTCTCGAACGTTTAGCGTTGCAGATTACAGAAACAGCGTTTATCGGGGAAATGTAGCGCGTATCTGGACGCGAAATCACGACACCACCATTATAAAGGATCGCTCTCTCTGTCGAAACTCATCCTCCCTCCCCTCTCGCACCTACGTCCCGTAATGTGCCTTTTTATGGTGCATGATTCGAAGCTGCCCCCGGGATCGATTTTGTTCCGTAGCGCGGTACTTATCGTACCCCGTTACGAGGACGCATTGCTTTTTATGGTGGTTACATGTTCCGATCGCACACGGTATGCCCTCTCTTTTTCATTCTTTCTTCATCCCCCTTTGTTCTTTTTATTCTCACGAAACGAGATGTCTATACTGTGTAAAAAATGCATTGCTTAAACATATTATCATAGTGTATCCACTATGGATTAGAGGAAATCGGAACACGGCGAGTCTAAGTTGAAACTTCGCATATAAGAATGCACTCTTTCAGAGACATAGGATCGTTTAGTATAATTGATTCAATCACTTAATTGAATAATCCCATCGATTACAAACGCTAAAACCTGTACGAAAGCGTTAATGTACCTCAGGTTCTCGACGATGTCCTAATTTCACTGAATAGAGAAGAGTGTATTTATATATTACGATTAACCCACACTCGGCTATCGATCGAGACATCATGGATTCACGTGATAATCGGACAGATATTTTAAGTTCAATTATATCGTCGCCAATCAGGCTGAATATAGAATCATCACCCGCTATTTCGGATCGAGTCTCCAACGTGAACTCTTCGTATTTATATTTCTGAATCAACGGCGGGATAGCGAAAATCTTTAACGGCGGTGAATAAAATCGAAGTTACGCGAACCGACATAACTAATACGATTTATACGATCAAGTACTCCGTTTAAAAGCCGAAATCGGTAAACCTGTATTTATAGCAGAATCTATATCAAGAATCTCAATCAATTCGAATTTGTTTTCATTTACATTAAACGTCATAAATGTCTTTCGTTATTGTAACACATAGTCGCTTTTAGAAAATAATCCGCAAATGTTTCTAAATCAAGATTATTGCAACTACACGAGTTTCAGGAAAAACTACAGTTTTGCAAAATCGTTGTACATTTCAAATGAATCCTATTTTGAATTGATTTCACCGACGTACAAATTGCTCAGCGGCGTCCACTGAGCGGCGAAGACTGAGTCCACTGAGGAAAAAAGTGCAGATTCCGTCGGATACCGCCGACGTATGTCGTAGAATCTCATTGCGATTTCATGGTCCTCTCGGAAGGAGATGACGTCGGCCAACCGGCTCGTTTCGAATGCTACAAATGTGCCGCGCGCGCTCGTTCAGGTGGCTGGAGTAGGTGCTGAAAAAAATCACGTCTGCATTTACATAAGCGCCGGTATAAACCACTCGACAGAGAAATCCCGACATAAAACCCAAACAGGATCCCGTACGCGGGACAGCACATTCGTTGAATACGCAATGGCCGTATGTAGCCGATGTACTCCGTCTACTGCCCCCTTACCGAAAAATGCTTTTATTATTCACCGGTGAATTACGAACGCGACGGTATACGCGTTTTACCCCGGCATTTGCAATGACGTGGAGTTTACACGGCTCATCGACGACGTCTTCGACAGTAAGTCGCCGCTATCGAGATATACGCGTGTTTTTCTTCTGTGCTTTCTATCGGTTTTATTGTCGTAACAATTTTCTTAGGCACTTAACAATATTATGCAAATGAATTTTCGTGTACATTATTACACTAGAAATCAGGACGTGACCGACAATTTATTGAAAATTATTTCAACAAATAACTGTAAAACAAATCTGGGATATATTTCTTTTATTATTTTATTGGCTCGTTAAGAGTTAAAAAATGATGTAAAATTAAAGAAAATATAGCGGTGCCCGAGGCATCGTTATGAAAAATAAAAGGACGAGGGTCGATTCTCGCCAGAATGGTTTCTCTCTACATTAATGATATCCGAGGGACTCGACGTGTCCCAAAGACAACTCCAAGTTCCGCGAGTTCTTTCGTAAGACAAATCGCGCGAACACGCCCGTCATATCGCGATCGATATACGCGGTATGTATAACGTCCGGAGAGTGATGTTCCCGACGCCTGACGGGAATTTTCAAGCCCCGTAGATCTCGGCAAAACGATTTTCGTGTCCCTCGTGGATCTTCGATCCATTGTGGCGCGATAGAAGCGCCGGCCGCCCTTACGAGCCCGCTTTCATGGCTCTTTAGCATTTCCGGCGTAACGTCCTTTATGCGGACGCCTTCCCCGAAAGGGCGCGGTAGAGAAAAAATTGACTTTTAAACCGGCAATAAAAACGAAAAATGTGAAATCTTTGATTTTAAAGGCCCCGCCAGCCCGCCCGCCCTTCGCGGGGGCGACAGTTGGCCGATGCGTATAACCCTCGGTGGCAACCTTATTTCTCTGATATCGCAAACCGAGCACGTTCGGTACCTCGCCGGCGTCCCGAAATCCGCGTGCAGCGGTATGTATATCGTGTCGGATTACTCCAAAATCCCGGACTTTTATACGCTGAATTTTAAAATACACTCTTCGGGGCCGTCTCTCTGATTTTATTCGTCGACATCCGAGAATGAACAGACGTCAAATTGTGCACGTGTCGATTTATTAAAGATTTTTCGACTGTTATGTTGGGCGACATTGTTTTAAGATCTGTTATCAATAACGTGGAAAAAAAATTATGCGCCTAGTGACGAAAGAAGAAGAAAGTAAGAACGAGAAAAATACACACAGAGATTTCCAATCGCGCGATAATCTGAGTACGAAGTCTGCGAATCGACTGAAAATTTACATTTAAAAGTCTTGGGAGATGCCGGAGGAAGTAGATGAGGGGTGGCGTTGCGCTGCTTGTTTTTATTTTCTAGCAATTTCCTCGGCGGAGCAGAACGGAAAGTGACCTTAAAAGGAATTAGCACACTTTACCGCTCCGCCGATTTCGTGCAAGTCGTAAACGGAATTTCTTCCCCTTCCTCCATTTTAAACGAATCGACGCCATAATGAATACTTTCGTTTATTCGCTATTAGTCCAAGTCGCAATTTTATATATGACTATAATTTCACAAAGTACATTCTCGATTTGACGTAACGCAGCAGTAATCGTAACTCAACAAAATTAATTTTTGATTGCAGATTTTGTGTGGGCGACAGATTTTATCTCTGTGATAACAAGATCCTTTGCGAATACGATTATGAAGAGAGGCTGGTTTTCGCCAATATGGCTCTACATCCACCGCCCAGCGCAACTTTGGCACACATCAAGCGACAGGTGACTCATCTTGGGCCGCAGGTAAAAAAATTTGTGTTTTTTTTTCTATTAATTGCGAAACATGCGTGCGATAATAGGACGAGTTAGCATTTAGCCGTTGTTATAGAGAGCACTAGTTAGACAGTCTATCGATCAACAGACACATTTTCGTTACGAGGTAACTCTACGTAACACACAGTAGCATGCATCGTGGAATCTCCTTTCTGGACCGTGGCCATCATGTTTCAAACTCGCAAGGTTTCGAACTCCTCAAGGCGCAACCCCTTAAGGCGGGTTAAAGTGGCAGGTCGCCCGTCCTGACCCTCTCGACAACAAAGGGCTCCCCGGAGGCTTCAGCTATGCTTTATCATCCTACCATCGTCTTACGAGTTAGGATATCGCGTGTCCTTATTAATTAAGCTCTGCCCGTTAAGCAAGTCTCGTCGCATGCCTTAACGATTCGCTTCTACTCTGTCGAAGCCGGAACGTGCGAAAGAATTTATTCTTCACGAAGACTCGTTAGACTTTCGAGAGCTATTTCGTAAAACTATGGGAAAATTATCGTACAATTTTTTATAATCACGAATTTTTTATCAATCGATAAGAAAATAATTTAAGAATTTTTATAACGCGAAAGAATAATGAATCCTGTCGATTTTGAAATAAGTATAAGAAGACTTAAAAAAAAACGTTGTAAATAACATTTTTCTTTCTGTGAAAAATTGTAAAATATATATATTTTATAAATTTAATTAAATAATTAAAGTGAAAATAAATATAAAATTGCAATCGATAATAAGGGACAAATGATGAGTAACGAAGAGAGAGGCGATTTTCAGCGAGCAGGAACGTCCAGAATTATGAACTCATCGGCGTTAAGCTTGTTGGGATTAAGTCTTCTTGATTATCCTAAGGCAACAGCGTTGCTTCGAAACAATATCTTAAGCTCCTGCCGCACGAAGGACCACGTCCTACTCGACCTTAGGAGCCTATCCATTTAATCCGGGTGCCGTCTTGCAAGGATTCTCTACCTTCCTTGTATAATAACTAGTCACGTATTCTAATTTGCGATATTTACTTAGAAATAACTATCGGTTATAAAGCTAACATAGATTAAAAAAGACTCCATTTTTGTAAAATTAGAATTCGTCATTATATTCCATGTGAATTTAAAATAAAGAATTAAAACAAGAACTAAGCACGCGAATCTTTTTGCGTGAAAATGTAAAACGGATTTCTATCACAAAAATTGTGACGTTAAATGTGTCACCGACAATCGCTGCTAATAATATCGCTTGCCATCATCTCCATTATTAGAAGATCGTTAAAGGGCCATAGTAAAATGTTCGTCGCGAGAATTTGAACCTTCGGAACGTCTTGGAGGAGCGGTCTAAGGTCGTAGATGCTCGTCGCACGCTCGAATCGTACGCATGCACAGAATAACGAGGTACCCGGTTCGATGATATCAAGCTCGGTAACGTGTACTACTTATAATATGCAAATTCGCTACCCTTAACCGCCCTCGCGAGCGAGCTGCGTGTAATTCAGGGGTTGGTAACCCTTGCGACTCTATTCCTGGGCCGTGCGTGCGTGCGTGTGAGTGTCGTGTCGTTTATAATGTTTAAAGAAATATCGGCTCGAGTGAATATAGGGGTGTATCATGTAAACATTTTTCAGGGACACCCAGACGCACGTAAATCTACCTTGGCGAGATCGAACGCGGGGTGTCTGGCGTGTCTCAAAATTCGTCAACTCGTCGACTCTCGAGTGAGGCACGTGTCACTTTAATTAATATGAAATATTTTTTATTGCCCGACACGAGGAAATCGATGCTGTTGTTTTTTTCGTTCCGGTAAATTTCTGGTATCGTCAATCGGGAAAAATTGGCACGTCCGCGGTGTATTCCGCGATATTGCGCGATCCAGCAGCTTTCACACGCAATATCGATTCGCTCGGAGGGTTTACGGGTTATAAATGACCGGTGTGCGAAATAACGGGATGGCAGACTAATGCCAATAATCGGCGTGGCATGCTAATGTCGTCTGCGCATCTATTACGCTAAAGCCTGATGGATCCCTCTTGACATCTCGTTCCTGGAGCGTGAATATCTTCGATCGCGGAGAACACTCAAGATATCTACTAGCTAGCCCGAGGGTCGTTTTACATTTTGCATCTAAATAAGAGGAATTAACATGTGCGTTGCACACTTTTGTCTCGACAGGAAATAAGATCGCAAATGTGTCATGAACAAAATGAATGACCGAATCAAAACATTATGCAACAATATGTAGAGTAAAATCGATCGAGATATTCTCGCGAAATACATGTAAAAAAAATGTTGGACTGCTGTTAGATTTAGCATTCTGATAAAATGCAAGGAAGAAATTGAGAGGACCTATAAAGTGTACAAGAGGAGAAGGAAGATGTAGAAGAAGAAAAGAGAGAAAGGCGTTAAGATTCTTAAAAACCGCGAAGAGGGTGCTCGTCCTGGAGGCAGCTGCCACCCTTGTATTCTCCTTAAGCCGCGGCTCGTCGGGGGCGGTGAAGTACCGCCGACGGATAGTGGGAAGAAGGAGGGGAAGGTAGGAAGGTAGTTTTTCTGATTGCCTGAGAACAGACAGCTGTCCCAATCTTTCTCAACTCTGGGAAGATCCACCGCCGCTTTTGGCGAATAATGCTAGGGAGTGTTGCTTACGAATAACTCGAGTATACCTGATCCGGGATGAATCGAGAGCGGGGGTGATGACGGAATGAAAGGAAGCGGCGAGGCTGGACCGCCTTCAGCCGTCAGCATCGACAATCGAGTTGTCTCGCTGGCGACGGATGACGGATCGTTTCCGATATCATGGTCGACCTATTGAAACTTTATCGTACGTCGGGACGTGAGTTTTATGCACGAGAATTGCTTCAAAATCGATTATGCTTTTCCATTGTTACGCGACACCGCGGCAGTCTCCGGTTGATGGGCGTAATTAATAACTTTCATACCGATGAAAGCTTATTTTGATGTCCAGAAATAATTCTGTGATAAAAAAGTTGGGACAACATTACGGTTCGTATCTTTAGAAGAAAGTCAATTAAAGAAAAACGCCGTTGCTCCGCAAATAGTAACAGCGAAAAGACTCATGAAGCTTTAGCTCTGTTTCTCGACGAGGAGCTTCGATCGAGCCGCGCAATCTCATCCTCCTTAGAGACAAGTGTAACGCGCTTAAAAATTGGCGAGAACTTTTATTTCGGTCTAATTTTCCCCTCGGGACTTGGCGGCAAGCGGTAGGGAGACGCCTGAAAGGGGAAAACGTAGCACGGGAATATAGACACGGAGTAAGAACGAGAAAGAGAAGGACACGATGAGAGTTTGGAACGATTATCTGAGTTTTAAAACAAACTCTTGAGTGTCTGCGAAGTCCTTCGCGAATCAGAGGGGGAAGAGGGCCGGAGGTGCCAGAAGGGGGTTGGGGGAACTGGGAGACGAGAGGGAAAAGGGGGTTACGGAGGTGAGATAATATGCTAATGCCAAGACGGAAGGTACATGGGAATTTAAGAGGATCAATGTGCGCAGTACGAGATTCGTACGGGGAATGAGGTATTACAATGTCCTCTATATTGCTTCCAGGCGATTAGATTCCTGAAAGTTCGTTGAACACAGGCGACTAATTTCGACGAAATTAAACTTTCGATTTAACGTCGCTTTTATTAGATCTGAGTGTTCAATATCCATTTATTTAGGGGTGAAGTAAACGCGTCACGAACGTATCAAACTCGAAACGACAAATTGAAGATTCCGTGTTACAGCTTAAGCTTAAGAAAATTGTCAATTTTGTTTATTATCGTCTAACGTTACGTATAGAAAATCGTATCAGATAAAATATTCAAAAAATGAATAAAAACTGAATTAATGTAACAAATCTTTGGATAAATATACACATAGGAAAGACTAGATATTCGATTATTATATTTATAATTATTAATTATAATGTATAAAAAGTGCATGTATTTTTAAATAAATATAGAATTTCCATTATCGGTATTGCGTTAATTATACGGAATTGATTTAAAATAGTTGCTCCGATGTGAATGAAACACTTAGTGATCGATATAACGTATGCATTAGAATACCCGAATAGAATGTGTCAGAATAGGATATGATACCATTAATAATAATTAATGTAGCGCACGGTTAATCCCTCGAAATGTAGCGTTTAGCGAAATGGACGCGCATCATCGTAATGCAGTACTATACAGAGCCACGAGCGTATTCCCACACTGAACAAAGCCATTAGTCCATCATTAATCCTTCATTGTAGATACTCTATCGTTGTATATACGCGAATACGATCTGTTTAGAATTACATCGACGAATGTCATAAAATTACACAAAATGAATATTATGTCTGTAATTAATTTTAAAAATATATCAAAGCATCGAAGAATTTTAACGCGAAAGGATTTATCACGATAATCTCTAAATATCATAGTCAAGATGTTTTCTAGATGTAACAAGTTTCAGAATGGTCTAATCAATCGCCGATCGATCGGCCGATTAGATTACTTCTCGGTCAACGTAGCGTAAGCTGTGTCGTGACATGAAGATAGAGAGAGTGAGAGAGAGATAGAGAGAGACGGAGAACCAAAAGAAGAGGGAGATAAACAGAGGCACGTACATACGAACCCTCGCACGCGCATGTATACGTCGTTCTTGTTAACGAGCGCATTATTAGGTGCACCGTGCTTGGCTGAATTTCACGTAAAGCCTCCGCGCGGCCCCTTATACAACGCGCGCGCCGAGAAAGCTCGCATGGGAAAGCCCGGCTTGCAAGCTTATGCGAGATTATGAGTTTAGTTGGGAAACAACTCCGAGAGCTATGTGCTACGTGGCCGAGCTTACTTTTATAACGATTATTACCAACGAGTGTGTGGACTTGCGTCGCGAGGGCTTGCGCCACGCGGCCGAGTTTACCTCGACATCGAAGTAACGAGATATGCAATGAATTTTAATGGAGCACTCAATATTACAGATGCTTGATAATATAACATATGAGAATGTATGAAAGAAGGTTCAATAATCATGATTAGATCAAGCGGTCTAATTTTTCTCACAGCAACCTTGTATTAATTTTTTTGTAAGAAAGGCTACTATATCAATTTTTTTCTCCTGCAAGAATCTCCTGTAAGGTGCGGGAAAGGTGGTAGCGGGCTAACGATCCGCCAGTAAATTCCGCTCCTAAACGATCCCGGAGCGATTAACGATGTCTTGCCTAATTCTCATCTCGTGCCGGAGGTCGGACCTACCTTCGGCATCGAACGCGCTCGGTGGGTGGCGCTAATTTTTGCGCGTAAGAAAAGCCGCGGCGCGCGGAGGTACGGGAGGAACCGCGCATCTGGCCGTTTTCCCATCCGCAGGAGATCAACGGACAAATGACACGCGATTCCCTACAAGCCCTCGCGATGGCGATGCTCCGCATTTACCGTCAGTTACAAACTACCCGGCCCCGCTTTACCACCCTCGCGCCAGGTCACGATTAATGTCTTATTCGCGCGTACGAGCTCTCCTCAAGAAGAAAAGGGAGGGAGAGGAAGGAAAAACTGGGAGATTACAGCGGGAGATGAGAATAAACGTGAAAAAAGCTGTTCGACTACATCTGGAGCATAATATTATGTCGCTGAAATTATCTTTCTAGACTCTACGAAATTTCTGACGTGTGAAGAGTTGTGTTTGACTTCGAAGAGGACCCACGTAGAATTCTATCTACCTACACACCAGATCCCGCAAGGCGCATGCCGCCATACATTTGATTACGACGTCGGCAGTAAATCCACAGCGCGGTAATTCCTCCTCTGGCAATTGTAGATAAAACTTGAATAAGTCATAGACTTAATTTAACCCATAGCAACGTTGAACGGTGGTCTGGAGCCTTCCACGGAGATTTCTTAATTACGAGCGGGACCCTCCAAGACAAGAGAACGAGGCTAAAGGGAGATAGTGAGAGAGAGAGAGGTATGTACTGAAGGACGAAAGCGTAAAGAGAGAGAAAAAAAGAGAGACTGAAGTCCTGCTGGTGGCTAGGAAAGGGTTCTCACGGCGACGAGATTTAAGGATCTTTCCTAAGGAAAAAAAAATCACCCCCGTCGCAGAGACAGATGATAAAGCATTTCTCTAGCGACGCTTTGTCATTTTTATCATAATTATTTACGAGTTAATTACTCCGCAGCCGCACCTTGTGCCGGCTACAGTTTCTTGCGTTTTAAAACGAGAAAAATGCTTTATTAAGACACTTCAGAGATAGCACTTTTCGCAGCACTTTTCCCGTAACGGATCTGCCCTTCTGCATCAGCAGAAGACAAAAGCAAAATATATATTAAAAACAGGCGAAATTGCAAATAGGGCTTTGTAAAAAATAGATGAGATTTATCGTTAATAAGAGAGTTCCGTTATAACCTGTATATTCTTGCAATTCTTGAAATAAAATATCATAATTAAGATCGACGACGTTTCATCGCGTTGCAACGAGACATTCCGTGGCGCAGGATAATTGCCGAAAATGGAAGCTTAATTCGGCGCCGTGCGAAAGTTAGTATGATCAACTTACGGGCCGAAATCGCGGCGGAGGAAGGGAGGATTCCGTCACGAGGGGTTGAGCCGCACGGTCTGCCGAATTTTAAGCCTGTATAATTTAACACCTTTACTGCAGAAACTAAGAGAAACTGAAGGGAAAGACGGGGGGGAAAGAGAGGGGTGCACGCGTGTTCACGAGGAAAGACGAGACGACAACGAAGATCGAAAGACGAAGAGAAAGCAGGATCGACAGGATAAGATAAGGAAGGAATGATGAGAGGGGGAATGCAAAGTTCCAAGTTTTCAACGGCACTTACCTAGCCTAGTACACTCTCTGCCTCTCCCACGGGTGCTCTGTACCAGCAGCACACAAATATAGCCACCGGATAGAGACGGAGACGGAGACGGAGACGGATAAAGAATCGGTTGCGAGGGGAAGGAAGAGGGAACCGCCCAAGTTGAGTTGTGCTGCCCCTCCTTTTTGCCCGGGCACGGAGATACAAATTCATTCCTCCGGCCTTTTGTTTTTGAAGTGAAGACTTAGACGGCACATTACAGGGAGGGGAATGAGGGAAAAGAGAGAAACGCGAATTCGTTAACGTTGTCAACCCCTTAAGGGCGGGAACCCGCGCTGGATTTTACGTGCCGCGTCGTGAATAATTGCTAAAATCGAATAACGAGGCTGCTGGAGTCGATTGATCGACCGAATTTATTCTTGGATTTTGTAAGTTGCCCTCTAATCGGATTAAATTCTTCAGAATTACAAATTCGTCTTATGCATTCTGATATGCATTTAAGAGCTTGATAAATGAGTTTCAAGAATAAATTGGATTCAATTCTTAATCGACATGCTTCTTGCTCGGTTAAATGCAACTCGGAGAGAAATTAATGGAATTTATAAAGTTTATCCAATTTGAATTAAATGCGTGTGTTACACGATTATATAATTATAAAATATTAAAATCAATTTCAGTAAACGATACAATGCATGTTTTATTTATAATCACGTGTCAGGATCAGTGACGTGATTAAATTATCGAGTTATATTCCTAATAATTAACGTTTCCTAATTATTAATCCCAAAAAGAGTGAATACATAAAACTTATTATGTGCCAATATTAATTTTTGTTTAAATTTTCAATTTATGCACTGCCCCAAATAAGCTTATAACATCTTTTGAAGAATAAAAAAAGCTTTCTTAGCTTTTCTTTTAAATATTTTAAATATTGTAATTACATATATTTCTTGCTTGATAAAAATCTATCGTAATTGCAATGGAAAGTTCCCGCGTCTTTTTTCAGACAATAGTTTCGACTATTTGCGGCTACATATATTATTGAGCGATAACTATGGTTAATTAAATCTTCTTTCTCAATCTATGTTACAGCTAGAGTTATAATCTAGACAAGGACACGAGTCTCACTAACCAGAATTTGTTAACTAAGGCGGTCAGTGCAATTCACCTTCAGTGGTACGGTATCACTCGCATTGATATAAATCACATAGATTACAAAACTAGTTGTCGAGAAAACTCTTTAACAAAAGAAAATACATAAATGTATAGAAAGCGTTTCGTATACATAGATTGCTAGAGAAATATGCCCCTTCGATCGCGTTTCCGCTGCACGCGGCGGTATTGTTCCACGACACTCTTTATGAAGGACGTGTGCCTCCGATCACATAAATTTTCCGCTAAGTCGAGATCGTCGATCGAGCCAAATTGAAAGAGAAAACCGACCACCGAATAGCGTACTGCGACGGCCCGTAATCCTCACGCGTCTTCTTTTATCTTGCAGAACGTAGCTGGTGGGCCTCAGCGACAGGCGAACGGGGAAGTGGCGGCCCATAACCACAACGGATATCCAGCGCCAGCCAGCACGAGCGCCCATAACGTCCTGAACCCCATGAATAATTTAAACGGTATCAATGCGCAAGCATCGTACGATGCCAAATGACAAACGAAGTAAGCACCGATATATCGATTGAGTCGCACGAGGGGGGTCGACTCGTGTGTCGTTCTCATTGTCTTCGTGGTTTACCGCGCTGATCGTCCGAACTATCGTCCTAACTTTAGCACGCGACCCGGCAAATTACACATAATCGGATGTCCCTTAATTATCGAGCAAAAAAAAGGTATCGTCAAGTTATCGCGAACAGAAAAAGATGTTCTCGCGTATAGATATGTATTATATATTCGCATTAAACGGTCTGCTTCGTGTCGCGATCGGAGATCGATTAGACGAACTTGAAATTTATGTAAATATAGAAGACAACCGTATACATATATATATATATATATAAATTAAGATATAATTGCAGACAACGCGAAAAAGTGGCATAGGAGAATTTAAATGCATATATCTGACAAAATAGAAAAAAATTAATATATCGCATTCTGTCTCTGTCTGAGATTGACATTTTTCAGTAAATGACAAGATTGCCAATGCTGCAGTTCTCCTACGCTGTCTTAGGCGAATTGCGTATTTCCCGGATGAATTATTATACCGTCTTCTCGAATAGAATCTCTCCAATATAAGATAGGACGTGAGGGAAGAGTATATAAGTCCAAAATGCGTCTTTCGTTCTTGCATTTAATTAGATTCATGTATCCGAACGAATTCGTCTTCCCCGCGCTCGACTGGCTAGACGATAAATAAGTAGATAGATAGTTAAATAGATAAATAGATAGGTAGCTAACGGAACATATATTGGCCAATTATGGCAAACTATTGGTGCTCTTTAGATTATAACTGATCGAGTTTGCATGATTCAATTCAGACTGCTAAAGCGTATTGCTAAAGAAAAAGATAAGATTGAAAAAAGAAACCTGAAGTAAGACCTGCATGGAAATTTACGGGCTAGAGAAAAATTCCCATCGCGATTCTTCCCGGATTTATTCGCTTTCGCTATGAAATCATACGGTAAATGTATCTATCGACTTCCGGTCGATGCAAGATAACAGCCGGCGCATCATGAACCGAAACCTGAAACTTCGTAAGGGGTGGTAAATAAAGTTTGGTGCCGCGCATTTAACGTTCGTCTCGCCGAGGGCGGTGAGGAGATACACAGGATGACCCTCGGAGGACCCTGCTCCTGCCGGACGGTCATCGAGAACGAGATCGAATCGATGGGCTTCGAGAAAGCGACGCGTGCTGCAGCAGCAGCGGCAGCAGCAACCACTCGCTAGCTCGCCACCCCATGGGGCTCATACGTTAGGGGTGACTTAAGCATTGTTTCAACTTCGAATCTCCCGGCAGAGGCCCAGATTGATGTCGCGAACTTTTCCGCTGCCTTATTTGCGAGTCAGATAACGAGACTGAGTTATGCCCAAAGTTCTCTCTTGATCTCTTTCTCTCTCTTTCCGCGGCCCGGCTCGTGCTGATCGTATCGGATCACGAAGAATACCCGCAGTCGAGAAGGATGTTTTATTTCCTCCCTCTTCGGGGATTCGTCGTCGATGCCAAAAGTATCTACGTCGAACGATAATAGGCTGGCAGCTGCGCCGAGAAACTGCTAAGAACTAATCCTTGAGAAACGCGATCTTCACAGTTTTCACGCCGGCCGCAAATAAGAAAAAAGATTTTTTGTTGCTTGCAATCGAATATTTAAAAAATGAATATTGTAACTCCACTAATTGGATTTGATTCTATTGTAAGTTTATATTGTTAATAAATTGCGTTAAAAAGTATTTTCTTGTATTATTTTTTCATGTTATATAATAATATGTAATTTTTTTATGCGAAAGTAATATAAATAGATTTCTCGATTTCTTAATATTTCTTATATGTAATGCATCTTCTACATAGTTTTGTAATTTTCCTTTTAAATATGTTAAGAGATATGTATGTATATAAATATTAAACGGCGGCATCTTTAAATTATTACAAAAATGATACATGTACCATAATAAATAACGAGTGCCAATTTGTCAGCGCACTTTTAACTTTCCTTCGCAAATAAAAGCATCATACAAGTACGCGCGCGCGCATTTATTTCCATCTGCCAAAATTGGTTTGGTATTCACCTGAAATTGTCAAGATGACAAGAGAGAACTATTGCCGATATGCAGTTTACATTTTGATACTACAACATGAGCCTCTCTACACGAGTTGCATTCACCGAGCGCGTCGCATTAAAGTCGCCCGAACTGAGCTAGACTCCTTTTGACATTTAAACGTCTTTTGATAACTGTAATAAATAATTTTCTCGCAAAATATATGGCGATTCCAGCATAGTTCCTAACGCGAAAGGTCTTCGACGCAGCGACTACGATCGTTAAAGACACATTTGTACCATACTATGCGACTATCGAATGAACGTGTAACAAAGCACAGCCAGTGCGAGCATCGGAGCCCTTTTGTACATTAAATCCTACGGTATCGCTTTTACATCCCTGTAAATCATGGGCTAGCAGACGCTACTATGCATCCAGTACTGATCGCGCTTCGGTCACGACGTACGAAAGAACCGAGGTCATTAATTAATTAAGGAAGTGTGTACGTTCGCTAGTATGTAGATACGTTTTGTATTTATAGTTCTATCATAGAGGTATTAATAAATTTGTTTCGACGTTATGCAAAAGACAGTTGTAATTTTGAAACGCGGCACGAGTTACCGAGACCGGTTAACCAAAACCAGCTCACTCCATTCCCGTTTTCTTCAACTTTCTTAAAGGTTTATGCTCCTGTTTCCGTCGCGCGAACGCGCGATATTGATTCGCGACGTTGCGACGCGCGAATCAACACGCGGAATGATTTTCGCCACCTCGCCGTCCCTTCGCTCCTTCTGCGTCCGCCGTTCGTATCGCTCCCTTGAATTATTTAAGGGCGCTACGTGATTGGCCGACAAATCCGGTCCGCCTCAATAATTTACCAATCATACGCGGTCCTTTGTGTTTTATACGCCGCGTTTCGAATAAATCGCATTGTGTATTCAGGAGAGCGGCATCCAACTCTATTCGGGTGCGAACGTGAACCCTCTCCGCGTATCCGGCGTCGAAAAAAGGCGAAGCGAAGAAACGGAAGAGGAAGCGACCGGAGAGTTCGCGTAGGGGGCGATCGCGCACGATTCGCACGAATTGACTCGAAATTCGGCTGAACATCGCGAATTTATGACGAAGCCGCGAAGGCGAGCAATATCCCCCATCCTCTATAACGCTCGGCTTCACAAGTATTGCTAACGCGAAGTCAAGTTTAATACTTGATGTGATCTACAACAGCACGCTGAATATTTCGGAACGGAAGCTCACGCGAACGAAAATTGGAAAGAAGAAAGCTGTCCTAATACCCGTATGAATTAATACGTGCTTTTTATACCAACGTATCCCGAGCGGATTCCGCTTGAATAAATGCGTAATGGAGGATGATCGAAGTCGAGCCACGGCGAACACTCGCGACTCCTCCGGAATCCATAAAGTACACTATCCACGAAGCAATTTGTTCTCCGAGAATTAATGCGCTCTCGCGATGCTTTTTAATATCGACGTATCTCGCGGCGGGGAGGAATTCGGCGGGACGACCGTTGCCGGATAACGGAAGGTGATTTAACGTCACGGGCGAAACTGCTTATCTATAATCCGACGAGCGAGCGGGCGGACGGTAAGTAAACGAAGCGGGAAACGAGAGAGACGGCCGAGCATTCGATGCAAATTGGCAATTTTTCCTCGTACTGCTCGCGGTAATCATTGGCAATTAGAGCACGGGGCATTCCCTACCTCTCTCTCCCCTTCTCGATAAATGTTATTTATGACTACGATTATCCGGGGCGCACCTAGCCGTCTGAAGGTATGTCTAACTACAACCTCCCGACCATCTAATTGCCTGCTCGATTATGCTTGTTTGTACAAAATGCGGCACTTCGTTGCGAGTGCAAACGAGGAGTTCCCCTGTCGGATCATTTCGCTCCTTAATCGCCACAGTTGTCAAAACGGAACAGACAGTATACATATTTGCAGTAAAGGAATTATAACCGCGGAAGTATAATTATAAGCTCGCTTTGGCTTATCTATGAGTCTCTCGCCAACTTGAGATGAAATATTGATATTTACGTGCCGCAATACAGAGGCATTCGAATGAAATGTATACGTGAAAAATATATAGGTACAAAACGTGGAAATTATAAATAGAATTTAGCAGATTATAAATCGTTTCGAGATTTTCTTATCACATTCGTAGTATATTATTTTTGTAAGTATATTTATCTTCAAGACGTAACATATGAACGTTACATGCTTAAAACGCCGTACCGAATGCAATATATAGAAATTACAATATATCGTTTTAAACCCTGCAGGCATCGCGCGAGAACAGCGAACAACCGACAGGCGTGATTATCAGTATCTATTTACCCGTCGGAAGTGCGCATCGAATCGCGTTCGCTCCTCTCGTTACGCGGAATCGTTATTTCCGTTTGGACTATCATCCCCCATGTTTAATCGCGAGCAAATTACCCGGTGGAATCGCAAAACTCCCCGCAGCTACGAGCAACTTGCGAGAAACGAGCGTCATTATCTGCTCGCTAACAATTTTTCCAGGCGCCCTTTCGTCGTCGCGAAAAAAAAAGGAAGAGGGACGTCGGCGGTGTAACGTCGCATCGGGTTTGCGTAAATCACGTACCGGTACGGGAAAGAGGGAGTCGCACGGCACTTTTCCGCGAGCGCGGGCGCGTGGTCTCTGAAACAATATTATTACTAAAAGCCGCCCCGACTGTTTCTCGCGAGATCCGCTCGCCGCGCGCGAAGAGAAATGGCGAACCGCGTACCGTACGGCGACGGAGGAGCGATTAATTAAAAGAGCAAAAACTGTTTTCATAAAATTCATTTGCGGAAATATGCGCCGACTGAAATAATATCTGGCCGCCGATGGGAAAGCGCGTGTCCCGTTCTGGCATAATCGCGCACTGTCCGCGTCGCATCCGAGTGTAAAAAGAGCGAGGCAAATAAAAATGAAGGCTATATGCAAAAGTTTTCGCTTTTTTTTTCTGCGCCCGCCGCAGCCGGAATAGGGTGCATGCCGTGTGTTTAAATAGGGGGCCTCGTTTGATTTAAGCTAATATAAGTCGAGCGTGCTGATATTAAAGTTTGCTTCAAAATCGATCGCGAATGAGAGGAATAGCATACCTAGTCTTTGACCCGATCGATTTCATAGTAATACATTTACATTTTTCTTGAATAATTGTTAAAAGACATATCGAAATATCGAATCGTCGATCATTGATCATAAAATGCATATATTATAATTTGTCACTTTTATCACTTTTTATCTGCTGTAATTCTGTTCGCAAAATATACCGTTTTATTTATTTACCTATCGCAAGATAAATTTAAAGCTACTAATATATCTCGCAATTAAGTTTCTATCATATAATAATACATCGAAACATGTTACTGATTGATATAACGATATGAATTAGCTCTTTTATCAACTTTGTATATGTATGTGAGCGAATCCTCATATGTGCAATAAATTGACGAATATAAGTAACTATACTTTAGAATTAAATATAGATTCTAATCTATTTTCGAACTCATTCATTTTAAAGCAACGGATCTATGAGATATTACATTTATCTTATAATACATTGGTAACTTGTGATATACATATATCTGTTTATCTAATTTTCATAAATCCATTTTTTCAATTTAAAATAAAAGATAATTCAAGACTCACCGATACGACGCGCAACGGCAAGCGGAGTTGTAGGTTACGTACCTGTAAAATACAATTGCATATAAATTATAGTAGAACTCAAATAATTAATATTTTAAAAAATAATTATAGTATGTATATAAAATAATTATTTCTTTTTCTTTAAATTTAAATTAGCGTTTAATTTTAATTAAATTTGAATTTAATTTAAATTTTTATAAAAGTTTTTTAAAATTCTTGCTTCTATATGAATAATTTAAATAAAAAAGATGAACGAATTATTCTCCTTAAAGTTGTTCCGTCGTAACCCGATGCCTCCCAGGTCTCCTCTACCTTTCTTATTCTCGTTATTTCTTGTCACACATTTACACGTTTTAAAATATAATTATATGCCAAATATATACGATCAAATATATTCCAGGTTAAATAGATCGCGATACGGGGTCGTTCCGTTTAGATCCGCGATATTTCGTTGATGAAAATTTGAGAATAGCATCGCCAACTTTAATACCACGAGACACGATCAATAAAATCGAGTTAATGGATAATTAAAACGCGATGAACCGTCCGGAAATGTACAATCAAGATCCAGTACTGCATTCACAATGAATTTGGAATACATAAATCTTGCGAAATATATACGTACTATTAATAAACGCCCGATATATTACGACTTCCTGTTACGCAAATCACTCGATTATTATGCGCTCTTACTTTGAAATCAGTGAGCAAGTTAGCGAAAAAACTCTAAAGCGCGATCCAAGCAATTAAAGAATTATCTATCACGAATAAAGATTATCTATCTCTCGATATAACTTTTTCTCATAGAAATATCACAAGGAATCTCAACATGGCACATCACTTCGATGGATAAATCAGGTAAGTAAATTGCAACACGTATGCTTCGGCAGTTCGCTTCGATGCAAGATACAATCGAGAGAATTATCATTTAATCCAATAAACATTACATATTTGTAACCATTTTTAGGATCTAGATTTTGCCTCGATCACGTTTGGAAGGACAATGACTCGCGCGTCATACTGTGGCCTTGACCGCGTGACGATAGCGCTAACAAGAACAGAGCGCCGTAAAGCGTTTCAAAAATTCTATCATAGTAATGATAATCGGCCGGCTGACCGGCCGGCACGACGTAACTCAAAGGCGCCGCGCGACGAGACTCAGGCGCGCGCTGCGTAAGCGAGCCTTATCGCTTATCGCATTATCCTTTGGAACGCGACCACAGCAGATGCGAACAAACACGCTCATTGCTAGCAAATGTTTGACGATTGCCAGCTAGACCAAATGAATAATCGGCTCTCTCGATTAGCATATTATACGTGTATCGTAATAATGGCTACTTATCGAAGTGAATATTTGGCGCGATTTATGTGAAGAATTTGTTGAGAATTGAAGCGCAACTGAAAATTGTTTCTTTATTGTGATTTTCGAACGGATTAAATGGCTGTTCGACACGCGGATTCGAATGCGTCTCGCATCGCTTTAAAGTTTTCATCGACGATTTACCTGTCGTTTTCAGTTTGCATTTGCAAAGTAATACACGAATCGTCGGAATAAAAGTCCGTGATACAACGAAGATGTATTAGCGGAATTATGTATTTTATAGATTTACAAGCGTATTATAATACGCAAATCTCGACTGTATGTTTCCAAACGGATCATCGCGTTTTAATTAATTAACTCGATTTTATTCATCGCGTCGTATGTCGCGATATCAAAGTAAGAATGCCACTCGCCAATTTTTCGATCGTTAACGGAATGTTGTGGGGATACAAAACGGATCGAGTTCGCGCCCAATGGCGTCGCGAAACGTTTAATTAGTCAATACAATTGTAATTAGCCAGACATATATTTTAATATTGACAATCGTGTAGATTCGTCATTCGCATGTCAATAATTTGGTGAATACGCGCACTTTGTAAGTGAAGTGAGTGTTATGTGCAAGTGCCACAAAAGAGCGGCAACGAAGGAATTAGAGAGGAGGAGCAGGCCTGGAGGAGGAGGCATCGGGCGACGGTGGAGTAATTTAACATTTCTATATATTATTTGTCGTTTGCGGAATAAATTATTCCTGTTTATTTGAACTGCTTTATTGAATAATTTATATAATAATTTATATAGAAGCTCGGAGAAAAACTTTCATTAATTTCATATAATTTTATATAAATTATATTTGAGAAAAAAGTAAATGTTTCTCGGAAATCGTATAATTATTTTATTAAATTTTTGTTGCATTTACGTACGTTAACGATCTGTAGTGATTGATTAATATATTATGAAATGAAAGAAAAGATCATGTTAGGAAGTAAATAGGATTTGAAAAACTATCAGGTTGCACAAGTTGCTAGTAATATTATGATATGTATAGGAGAAAGAATATTGCAAAACCGTGAAAAGAATTAAATGACAAGATTACACATTTGTGTGAAAAGATTGCAGAAACTAAGGGATTTCCGTGTGATTTCTCGTTCTCTTTTTTCATAATACTCGTAAAACTAATATCTGTCCATAACCACGGTGATGCACAGTAATTTCGCATGCAATCGGTAACATGTATTGTTGGTTTCGCTCCTACGTAACAAAACGCCGATATGCTCCGGCACGGACTTCTCTGTGCACTCTCTCGCAACGTGAGATCATTCATCTAACTGACTGAATGAAAAATGTAGAGTTTGCGGTGCGCCGCGCGCGAGTCTATAAAGGCCGTGAATGAAAAGTCTACGCTTAAAGTGCCAATAACTGCATCCCTATGTGCGCATCCGTCTGCGCTTATCGAGCGTTAAAATAACCACTTGTCCGCCTGCAGCTCTACAAAGTAGCTCGTTCCGATTCGCGAGTCGGAACGTCAAGTACCGAAGTATCAATATTCTAATAATGATATAACAAGTCGGCAATTATACAAATATAACGTATTCTCAGGCTTAATTATTTTTAATCAATATATAACTTTTATCTTTTTTTTCGCCATACGTTCCTCTCCACATAGAAAAATTTATTTATTTTATTGATAAGTACCGAGGTATCAATATTCTAATAATGATATAACAAAGTCGGCAATTATACAAATATAACGTATTCTCAGGCTTAATTATTTTAAATCAATATATAACTTTTATCTTTTTTTTCGCCATACGTTCCTCTCCACGTAGAAAAGAAGATTAGCTATTTTATTGATAAGTTATAATCGATAAATCAGAACAGTGAATATCTCGCGAATATTCACTATGCACTCACGTCTGCATTTGCCCTCCCCTCTCGCCAGTCACTCGTAAAAATTTCTCCGTGCTTTTCTGAATTCCGAGTGCCTTCTTGCTGCGAGCAAAGGCATCCCTCGCTCGCGTTCCGCCCCATCATTTCGCGAGCCGAACGGCAGCAGCGGCGCGTGATTTAAGCGGGCGTAAAAACGGCCGTTAAAAAACAAGAAAGCACCTTAACTCCCACTTTGATTGGCCAACTCGGTTTATTAAAACGTTTCGCGCGCGACACTGGCCGCTCATTCTTTTCTTTCCTTACTTTTTTCCACGTCCTCTCGTTTTCGTGACGTTAACTTCCCGAATATCCGCTCCGAGAGACCGTATTATTTAGTTGCTCTCTTCCGCGTCCGCCTGCCCTTTTCTTCGTCGAGTTTTACTGCTCCTTCGGAGCGGATGGCCCTAGCGATACTATAGGGCATATTCGACCCTTTCGTTAATGACACTTCTTGAGACGCGAATTTATCTTTGCGAGTTCGTTAACGGCCGTATTAAGCCGAAACAATGTGGCAAAAGTGACACGGTAGTTTCGATTGGCCCTGTCGAGTGACAAGTGTAAATGACAAGATGATCTACTTTCGTATAATATCAAGTCGTACAAAGAAAAGTTTCGCAATAGTATTACCAAATAATAAAAGTATACGTAAAAAAACAAATAAAAAATTAAGAAACAATGCGTTTTTTCTGCAGATATGTGAAATTTATCTTAAAATATCTACTAATTATAATCGCAAAAAAAAGTAATACTATTTTATTTAAATCATCTTAATCTTTTCGAGTTGAAACGGAAGCTTAGGTCAAAACTACGAAATTTTTATATCTAAGTGCTAACTTTATACGCGACTATCGCTATGGCTTCGTAATTTCTCAGGTTTAAGTTTAAACGGGATTAGCATATCTCCCCGTATCCTTCAAGAAACACGCGACATTTCAGCTTATATATTTAAATGTCGGTTACCATTTACATAGTAGAAGATGTAATCTCAGCCCCGTGTGTCGCATAGAATTCCATGATTATTCATCGCATTCCGCAATTATACACACTCCACAGTTGTGCAGCGTTATTTTTTCACTTTAACGAGAATAATCTGCCGATTATCTTGTGACCGCATAATCGTATAAGCGAAAGTCGCGTTTCACAGAAAATGTTCTTACCCTCGCATCCGTCACCTCCTCTCCCTCTTGTCCCTTCCTTTCTCTTTTGGCTTTCTCTCTCTTTCTCTCTATCCCCTCTATCCATCCCCCCCCTTCCATCGTGTCTCTCTTCTGTAATATTAATTAATAAGGCAACTTCCGTCGGACGAGATACTTGCTGCTAATTAAGAAATACCTACCGCGCGCTCTTTTCCAACGCCGGGGCGAGGAGGTGGAAAAATAAGAGGTAGAAATTCCATGCTGCTCTGGCACCCTTGAAACGAGGTAAACTTAATCCTCAGCCAAGTTAAACCAACTGCTAAGCTTTTCATTATGCCAAGAGCGAGCGAAGGGGGAAGGGATGAGCGGAATTCGGTTGTGGGGCACCGCTTTTCGTTAATGCCGGAAAACCCGCAGCGCTATCGCGTTTTTGCAATCAGGAAAATTTTACACGCGTATTTCCGTCGCGAAAGCCGACGGCATGCATACGCGAGATCCATGGTCTTGTCGTAACAGGATTCTCATTTGCGAGTGTTTGCTAAAAATTATGTGACGAAATTAACAATATATATCGTAATTTGTGAATGGAATGCGAAAATGCAGCATTTGTACAACAAATTTATAAAATTAATGGAATAGATAATAAATAAACAATGATGGAAAATAAATGTAACGAATCGATCGGATTAATTCTCATGGCAATCGGGAAAGCGATATCTTCCGCTTGAGATTTCCCGCGAGCGAGATTACGAGCGCGTTTAGGGTTACTCGCCTAAGAACCGGCGTAATTCCGCACGCGGCGGAACAGTTCCTAGGAAGCTTGATGCGTCCCAAGAGTGCTCTCGCCGAGTGTTTTTCCGTGATGAGGGCGAAGAATCGGCGATGCCGGGAAAAGGCAGCGGAGCTTCGAATTCGCGCGCGCGACGGGCGCGAAAGGCGACGAAAAGTTTTACGAGCTCGCCAGGCGGCACCGGCGGCTGGTTTGAATTGCATCAATTAAAAAAAGCCGTTCCGCAAAAATTCCATAACGCCGCTTCGCGTCGCGTCGCATCGCATCGGGGTTGACGGAGGTGGTGAGGGGCACCCGCCGCGCGCGTCAAATGTCCGAGCTTTCGCCGTTTTTCCGCATTTCCGCGCCCCGCGGTAAAGCCCTTTTATTCGTTCGCGTCCCGTTCTGTTGCACGACCGATAACGACCGAGCCTGCCACGACTTAGGCATCAGTCGTAATTAATCCGCACATTTTCCCGGCTATTATTAATTGACCCGGGGGCCCGTTAAATAAATTTTACCGCAAAAATGCCAAATAAATTTTACTTCGCGCAGCAGCGAAATTTGCATGTGCAGGACGGTATGTGTATGTACGCATAAGGAAACACATGGACGATAAATCGATCGAATAGCCATGACGGGGTGTATATTCGAGGAATTTATTAGTAGATTTCAGTAAGGATTCCTGTCGCTTTTGTACAGTTTCTGAGCAGAAAAAGGGAGGCAAGTGTGATGGCCGCTCATGCGTCTCTCAGTCGATACTTATTGTTCGCCGGCTATAGAGAGGCAAATAACGTAACAACGATACGCGCGCGCGAAAGTATGCATACGTAAGCGGAAGTCAAAGCATCCGAACTATCTTTTCATTTTGCTTTGTTCCGTGCGGGGCGGGATATATACATATGAAAATATGTGAAAAGGGTCGTCCATCTTGCGCGAGGGGTGGGTGAGAGCGCGAGAGGGAAATGTCGTCAGTCGGACAAACAATTTCCCTGCGACTGTCGTCGTGCTCGTACGTAACAGAAAGGGGTGGATTTTAAAAAGGACGTCGAGAGAATCGACGGAGCCTCGGCTAGATGCGACGATCTGCGATAAGCGACGACGACGACACGGTTAGTATCGGGCACATTTTGAAATAAAAAGGGCTGTTACACTTTTCTTTCATCGCGATGATATTCGAAATATTTCAATTTCACGTTGATAGAAGCTGAACTCTGAATATAAAAAATTTCGTGCTGAAAGTACGAGAATAATTTTTCGGAACAAAACGCCAGCAGCGTCTCGAAATTCATCGCTACAATTTTCGTGCGAAAAAAGACGCGAACATCACGTTGGAAGGAGAAACTCCCAGTGATCGTGGCGTTTTCATAAAAAGTAATTTGATTAGCTCGAGTCATTGCTTGCGAGGCTGAAGTAATCTCGGCGGAACTAGGCGAACAAATACCACTTAATTGCTTTATGGTCTTTCGCGTAAGGGAAAGAATCTCGACCGCGTCGCGAAAGGCGCTCGGGGAAGTTCAAAGGCTTCGTCGCGAGAAAGATGGGGAAGCCTTTGAAAAATCACGGGGCGAAGAACTTCGTTACCTGTCCTCGCTCCCTTCCCGCTATAAGAAGCGAGCACTTTTTTCATTCACGCGACTCGTAACTCGTAACACATTCGGAAATAAATTATTTAACCGGTGTTGAAGAAAGAAAGAAAGAAAGAAAGAATAAGAGGGAAAGGCGAACTTGTATTATCAAAAGGAAGCACTTTTATGCATAACAATGAGACTTTTAATGGTATGTCTTACATGTCAAAAATTCAATTTAATAAGACATTAAAATTTCATGTAATTGATACGACGCAGAAATTGTGAGGAGGTGTTAAAATAATGAAGCATTATAAGATATAGGGGAAATTAGTTTTTCTTTTGAGATATTTAGTAAAGTAGGAGTTGAAAAGGAGTAAATCTGTGGGAATCAACCCGATAAACGATGCGAGTGATATTAGAGTGGAAATTCATCCAAACGATGTAACAAAGCTTAATTTTAGTTCTATGGTTTTATTCGATTTGCAATCGAGCCAATGACGGTTAATCTTTCACGTAAATTAGCTTGGAAGCTTGAAATCCACGTAGCGGAAAGAATAATCATCTATGTAAATCTTATTTGCTAATCGAATCGGTGGGCTTAATTTCGGAATTTTCAACATCCGGCAGACGTGCACGACAATCGCCTTAAGTATTCGCATAAATGATGATAACAAATCACGTTATTTGCGCTCGTATATGTTGCGTAGCTCGAAATAATATCTATCGCGAGATACAAGACTGGAAAATCTCCTTAATTTTATTACTCGAAATTTTGTTAGCCTAGAGATTTATCGGATCATTCCGGATCGTCGTTTGCTCTTTTTATGTGACATTAGACAGACTTCAGGCTACTCATCGGCGACGACTTTTCTCTCTCTCTCTTTCTCTTTCTCTCTCGAAGGGACGAAGGCGCCGCAAAGGGGAAAAGGGGGGAGGAAGAGAGGGCGATTCTTCCGCGGGAGTTCTTGAATGAATCGAGCAATCTTGAGGTCCTTTGTTTTCGAGAACTGCCACTTGTAAATATAATTACCCCGCCATACTGCTCTCCCTTTGGCCCGCCACCCACGCGCCCTGCACCGCTGTTCCTCTTTCCTCCCATTCACCCTACTCCACCGCTGTGTCTAATTTGATTCCGCGGTTGTTTTCACCCGTCCTCTCCTCTCCCTCTCCCTCTCCCTCTCCGCCAACCCTCCCGGATTTCTCCTCCCGCCTAACCACCAGAATACTTCCTCTCCGCCCCGGCGTTCCGTTCTGTTCTGGGCGCTTCGCCCACGCATTGTCTCTTGTCTCTTCATTCAAATTACCCTCGGCTTTCCCATTCTCGCGCCGGTACAACTCGCTACCGTAACCCCTTCCCACCCCTCCCGTTTCGGGGCTCCTGTTCCTATTCCTCGCGTACCGGTCTCGCAGTTTTCACCCTTATTGTTGCGGTTTTATTGAATCCGCTGCGCTTTGTCTGCGCGCGAGCGAAAGACGCGGCTGTTGTTCAAAGAAAATTGGCGCGCGGTTCGAAAACGCGCTTCCCCTGTCCTCACCCTTCGTCACACCATTCTGTTCATCTTTCAGCCAGTCGCCCGCGAGAGATCGAGTTTCACGGTTGCGTAAATATGGTAAAAAGATCGACGACGTAATGTCGTAACGTTGTTGCGCGTCCTTCGGCATTCATCGTGTATATGCAAAACTTTTACGCAAATCTGCATCAGTTGGCAGAAACGAGCGTTTCGTAGAGCTTTGAGAAATAGTAAGCAGTTAATTTTCTATTTCTAAATTCTCGAAAAAATAAATTGCGATAAGTTGATATTCATCAGAAAAACTGGAACTATATGCAAATTTCGAATTCTTCTTTTATTTTCGATTATTTTCTATAAAATTAACTAAGAAACAGTATTTTTTTACGGATGATATATCGAACGACACTTGATCAAAGATTCTTTTATTACAAAGTACATTGTTTCACGGTTTAATGAAATACTCTTTACAAAAGCGTAGGACAAAATGTGTCGCGAGCCGTATTTGAATCTCCGACGCTCGCCGAGAATCCATAAGTTCGTTTCGGAGCAGCGGGGGATGAAAAAAAGGGCGCTTAATAGCCGTCAGCCTCGTGGCTGTTGACTCGTGTAATGAAAATCAAGAGTAATCGAGAGGGCGATGGCTTTTGTCGGGGACGCATGAATTTCGACGGACGACCATTAATTATTCGAAATTAAATATCCTTCGCCAGCTTTAATTAAAATGTTTACGATATCGTTCAACCGGCTTATCGGCGACATTTCGCGCCGTTGATATATTAAAAACAGACGAAATCATTCGTCACGAGAGCGCCGATATTTTTCACTCGCATACTCGATCTGCATGGACCGTAAAAAAAAAAATATTGTTTTGTCATAAAAAATATTTTGATCAATTGTACGATATCGAAATCCGGGATAACAATTCGTTCCGCTCCTCGAATCACCGCTTCCTTACTTCGAAATCGGCTAATGCAATTATATTCATGGTCTCGGGTAATATTTCCGTAATTAAAATTCCGTCCTTTTTCGAGAGAGAAAGAGCGAGAGAAAGAGAGGGAGAGAGAATCGGTCCTTCAACCTCCACCACCGCTGACTCTTGCGAGCAAACGATTCTTGTTTGTCTTGCAAACAAAGGGTTTCTCGCGAGGGTCGGGGAAACGTCGCGGATGACGATGGTCGGAGGCAGAGAGAGGAGGCGGCGCGCGGTGGAAAATAGGGGCGGAATTATTACATCTTTTGTCCGAAGGCTCGAATCGCCCCGTTTGCGGAATTGCGCGATCGCGATTCAGCCGACGATTGCGGACGCCGAATGCCGAGCGAGCGAGCGCCGAGCGCGCGCGGCGGGTCGCCGAGCCCTTTGTTAGTTTTGACTAATTTCCACCGCGGGGTAATCCGCTTCAATTCGAACTCTCGCGAGCGGCTCGCGGTTATTCCATGAAACTGGATACGGTATATTTCACGTTCGTCTAACGGGAACCTTCGTGTGTCTTGCATCAATCTCCTCGGCTGCTACAAAACTTAATTGCGTGTCAAATACTATAGTTGGAATCAATTTTTTCCTTATTTCCATATCTTTTCACGCAGAATCATTTCCACTTGAATTACAACATCAATAACGAAATATTTTCTCTATTAAAATATAATTATACTTTTTTTTATAAATTACTTGTTGAATATTCGTAATTAAAAAATTTGTGATAAACAAAACGGAAGTTACACGCTTCGTGATTTAAGCTGGCGGTTCGAGACAATTAAACATTGCCGCAGTATAACGGAGTTAAGAATTTAATACGTATTTGACGCTTGCTGCACCGTCGCACCGATCTACCCCTTCGGGCGAGTTTAATTCTTGTAGGTCCCATCGGTGACTTTATCGCGAGAAATTGCCACGCTCCGGAAACCGTCGTTACAGCATCGTTACCGTAAGAACTTACTGCCGGCATTGTTACGGCTAATGGTACCGAACTTGGTTAACTTTCAGTTTTACCGCCGATTCGGATTAAGAATTTATGGTAACGACTGGTTCTCGGTCTATTATCCACCGCGAAGGGGCGAGTGAGACGTTTTCCAGCGTCGCGCTTTAATTACGACACTCGCGCAGTTATTTTTCCGCCTATGGGGACATTACATCGCGTTAGAAAATGTTCATTGTTATGTCATGTAAGCACTTTCGTCTTGGAATTAATACAGATGGTAGAGCAAGTCATGGCGTATCCGCCACTACGAGGGCGGAGCATTAAGGCTCTATCACATATCAAAAACTATTTTGCAAAAGCTCAGAAGCTAATAGTTCAGAAAAGAATATTTTATAATCTTCATTCTTGAACTATAATATAATATTCCAATATATTCCAATATAGAATATAATTGTAAAAATTTCAAGGCACTTTGACATTTTCTTTTTCCGTTCTCGTTCACAATAGCGCGATACGGCATTAAGAGCGCCGGACAAAATAACGTCAGAACAAGTCGAAGGAAAGATTCGAGTCTCGTGTGTCATCTAATCCGAGGACCTCTCGCCGACAGGCAATTGCATTAACGAAGAAACATGGTGCGACAAGAGCGGACGCACGCGTGATCAGAGACCAGAAGTTATAACTCCACTCGACTCTCTATTTTTATCCCCCTCCCCCCCGCCACCCTCCCGCCGACGTCCGAAAGTACACCCGTGGCGTGGCAACTTCTTCGCAGTCGGCTAACTTCTGCTAATAATGGCGAGACATTAATTTCGTGCGATTGGGCCCGGCGGACGGCCGCGACAAAGGCAACAAACGGGATAGCTTTGCGAGGAGGAAAAGGAGGAGGCGGGGAAATCTTTCTCTCTCTCTCTCTCTCGGATGAGATGATCCTCTCTCGTTTTCTCCTTGGCGGGTCTTTCTTCGCGCTAGTCCTCCCTCGTTCGAGCATTCGAATTCTCTCTGTAGCGAGAGAGAAAGAGAGAAACGAGAGAAGGGGTGAGAGGAAGAGAGAGATAGCGGGGTGTGCGTTTTAACCCCTTCTTCTTTACGCCGTGGCCGTATAATCCTTCCCTCTCCTCCGAAGCGGAGCGGTCGGTATAATCGCGCCACACTGCTGTTCCCGTGGGAGCCGTTGCTCCCGACACGATTCTCCGAAGGACGAAACGACGAAAAGTTTAATGAGTCCGCCTACCACGCGTTTTCGACCGCTAAGATTGCGCTTGCCGACATTCTCTTACGATCCCGATTTGTAAGACGTAAGATTTCCTTGCGAAAACGACGCGCAATCGGTCAATCGATGTCGAGATAAAACTGAATCTCTAGAAATTAAGAAGAAAAACTAGATAAAATTCACATAGAAATATTGTATGGTACAATATTATTAGACTATCGAGATTCTACTCGAAAATAGCAACTTCTCTACTTCATTCGTATCACTTATTATTGACAAGAAAAACTATGTGAGACGAAACTATGTGAGACGCACTATGTGAGCGTGAATCGAATAAAAGTCAGATGTAAAAATAATTCTATGAATGGAAAGACGTTTCCAAACAAATCTACTTGTTTCGCTCTAATTACAAGACAACTGGAAAAATTAAAATGGATGCTCTATTTCCTGCGTTACTGTGTGTCACTAAAGAGCGTATTATTAGTTTTCCTTTTGCTTCGATCGATTAACAAGCGTCATATTGTCCGCATATCCGGCGAAGTTGAATTGATTGATTAGATCGAAGGATAATCATCAATCATCCGCGTTTGCTGCTTGGCCGTCGCGTCGGTACGGTACAATTATGTTGAATACGTTCCGTAATTCGCTGCGTATCGAAACCAAGCGCAGGCAAAACACGATAAAACCGGGCACGCGAGGATCTGACGATGTTTCGCAGCGGAAACGCTGCTAGAGGCTAATGGGCCGTCTTAAATATGTAAGAGTAGTCTGCCCATCCAGGTGCGGATAACAATAAACCAACACTTACGACATACTCCGTGACACAATGCGCCAAGTCACACTCTCGGCGCTAACGATCTCACTTGCGAGTTTCCTGCATCGAGCTCTGCATCCATGCGAAGCGAATGACTCGATGGAAAATTATTTTCGTGAAAATTATCCGCGAGATTTAATATATTTTTCTCATCTCGAGTAAACGTTAATAGATAGTTATATGTATAATATAAATTAATAAATATAATTATTAACATTTCATTATAATAATTCTAAATTTGTAAGAAAAAACTACGACGAATGCTAGAATATTCAAATACAGCCTTTTTCCAACTACGATGACGATTTTTATTTTTGCCAAAATTGATTTCTGATTGTAAGATGTAATAATTTTTATTTTCTATTTTGTTGCCTGCATTTTCATTAAAAGCAACACTTTTTCAGCCAATCCGTTCTAATAAGAGTCCCGAGAACAGTCGCACGTTTTTTTCTCGGGAGCGATAGGAGTCGCGACCCCGTCATAAAAGCTAACAATGATGAAAATATTGGTTCTTAAAGCCGCACGGGGTGTCGTTAACGACTCTCTTGAAGCAGCGACTCGCGACGTTGCGAGAAGTTGCCGCTCTCTTGGCGACCGTCGAATTTCTTTACAAATTTTCCACACGTTACATCTCTCTTTCTCTCTCTCTTTCTCGCGCGTACACGATACGGTAGGTATAACTTCCCGTTGCTTCTCTTCCTATTGTAATATCGCGACGAGCTGACGGAGGAAAGGACTGTGCGTGAATAAACTTAACGTTTTTTTTTTTAGTTACATTTTAATCATGTCATTCACTCTCTTTCCAAATATCCTCGATGCAAGACAGCGAGAAATAAGCAAACAGAAGAGAAAATCCCAACGAGCATGATAAGACATTATCAAATTTTGCTAGATATATTTAAACCGCTGGGAACCAAAGTGGCATAACTCAATTTTTTTCTCACTTTGAGACACACTAGGTTTTAGTTAAATGTAAATTTAGACTTTATATCAATTAATAATTTGATCGATTAAATCTACAAAAGAAATGTTAAAATTTCATGTGATAAAGAAATTTTAGTTTAGATTTTAGAAATTTTAGATTAGATTTTAGAAATTTTAGATTTATGCTTTTTCCTGTTTTTTTATAGACTCTGAAAGTGAATTACGTCACGTACTCACTTTCTTGAGTTATATTACTTTGGATTTCGGCTCATATACACATATCCTATATGTTAAATGTCACAAATATCTTTTCGTTACTGAAGAGATATTTTTTGGAAAAAATATATAATTTTTTTCTTGATATTTGCACGTATCGAAAATTGTATATATGAATAGTTTAACAGCCAACCGAGATATGAGCTTGTCACGAATTAGCGACAACACTGATTTAATTTAGTAGCTGAAACTTACAATTAGAGTTTAATAGGACTGTAGTTAGACTAGCTTAACAAGTTAAAAAGAAAGTCGCAGTTGTCGCAAGGTCGCGATCGATATTTCGCGTAAACGAAACCTCTTTCGGGGAGTATCCTTAAATTCGCTGTTTGCGAGCGGCCGACCGATAACGCCGGAACATTATAAATTTAAGCGCTTTTAGCGAAAGCTACGTTAGGTCACAACCGTTTCGCACGCAAGCTGCACTTTGCATGCCGCATTCCGGATGGCTTGCCACCCTTGTTTGACCTGGCCAAGTGGTGTTGCGCTCGAAGTCCGAATGCATAATTAATCGGGTTATCAATTAAAGGCACACCGGTGACTCGTAACCGCGCTCTGTATGGTTACCGAGTCCTTGTTTATATCAATGCATATTATCGACTCGATAACGGGACTGGCGCGGGTACTGATTGACAGGTGATTAAATTCAATTAATTCGAAAACAAATCGTCACATTGAATTCAATCACAGACGATTTTTCCAATATCCTCAATTATTTTTCAATTTGAAATATTTTATCAATTCAGCTTCAAGTAACAATTTTATTTCATTAAATTATCACTCGTAGGAGTTTAATCGATGAATAAATCTTATTACGCGATCAAAAATTATCTCAATGTATTATCATTGAAAATTTATATACACAGAAATTTAATTTCCGATTGTTTGTTACGCAAAAACTATTGATATTCCGATATATCGATACAATCACCATTATTACTGATTTGATTCCTAATATCATTAAAATATATACGATACGGGACACCGTCTCTCTGTATAAAGTAATGCGATGCGTATTTATATTGCAGCAAAAATTATTTGATCCGCTCTCTATCGGGCAATAATCCAAAATATATACAATGCCGCGTAACCCAACAGTTTATATATAAAGATTAAATTATTAATTGATCTGTTGTGCTCTGTATGGTCTGTTATAACATTTGACGGGTAATAAAGAGTAATAATAATCGCGGTATTGCAAAACAAATAACAGATAATCCGAAATAAATCCGCAATTGACATTAATTCTGATTCTTCAAAAATAATCGTATTACTTTCCGATGCTTTTCAAAATTTATAAGAATTATATCAGAAACCGTATTATTTAAAATAATTTCGTATAGAGAGAAGAATAAAATACTGGCTTAATTTGCCACTTCTTATATTTCTTATTAAACATTAATACAGTTTTTCCCGTCCAACATTTAATTAAATGTGACTTTTCGAAAAGTTCCTAAATTTCAATATTGGACATTTCGCCATTTTCATTATAAAATCATTTCTGAATTCTAGTAATTTATTAGTTCGCTAATCAAGCGAAAAAAGATTATTATTTTTAGGTTAATCTCGTTAAGCATGGGATTCAATTTAATAATGATAGGTTGCATTGAAATATCCGCTTCGATAAATAGAAACGAAAATATGTACCGCATTTTATTCATGACTGGTTATATACGCGTGACTAATTGACCATTTAGTTTGTTCGTTACGATTTGATGTCGTTATGATTGCGTTATGATAATCGCGATTTGACAGGCTTATAATCGCTCTGAGTACTTCGAAGTAAAGATAAAAATCAGAATGACATATTAAAAAATAAAAATGTAAAATATAAAAGTTAACATTTATTCCAAAATTATATCATCAATAATTTATATTTTTCTAATTATCAATATTACTATCATTATTATATCATTATATGTATATTACGTATTTTCAAACCATAAAAAGCACAAGATGCTTTTTGTTTTGTTGTCATCCAATTATCCAAAATATTGACAACGTGATAAAGATATCCTGAAAAGATTTATGCCTGATCGCGGATCAATTCGAGAATGCGAGTATGCTTTTGAAGACTGGTGCGCCCTCGCGTATGTTTACCTCGCGATTGGTTAGGTACCGACCGAATCGTAGAACGAAATCGTGATTATCCCCCGGGATGGATTACCACGGTTTACCGACGATCAAGTAACAGACTACTATTACCATAAGAACACTATTTACCGTGGAGTATATGCACCTAATCGATATCGATGTATTATGTACCCGTTGGGAGGATAGTGCTACGATCGCGTGAAATTCATCTAATGAAATCGCCAGCCATTCGCAACATTGCAGAAACTGTCACTCAACTAGTGACGCTACGATCACACGGATCACACCTAAGAAATCTGTCACTTTATCGTTCAAAAAACAGTATTCCGTAGCGGAATTTCCATCAAATCAGCGATGATCGGTGCTCGAAGGCCGCAATATGTCAAAATTCACTGCCGGATCGTTATAATTATTCGCGAGTTAACGGGAAATGCAGTGTTTCGACGTATGATTTTTACTCGCGTCGGAAACTGAATTTGGAGAAGTCAAATCGATATTTGTCTGGGATTAGATATACGTGCGTAAATACCTGGCGATGATCCCTTGGCCGTATTTCGGGGAGTATATCCAAGAATAGGCAAAGACGACGGTTTCGCGATGCTCCAAGGGGCTGCAGGGGCTGGATCACCGGCACTCGATATATCACACAAAACACTCACAATTTATATATTCGCAACACACACACTGCACTTCAAGCACACATGGATTATATTTCGATCACACACGCACTGTATTCACACGCGAGATTCTCTTTTAAGCGGTAACGGTAGCGAGAGATACGGAGCAACTCGGATACATGTCTGTATCGTCCCGACGCGGTTCTAGAACTAACATTTTTCGGCGCGCAATTGCGAGCCTCCGAAATTTCAAAGTAAAGGAACCAATCACGTCGCGTTGTTCGGGTGTACTCTACCTGCACTTGCTGCACTTTATATGAGATGCATGTACACTTGGTCTTTGGAGGAAGAAAGAGAGAATAAACATAACGAGTGTAGAATAATTTATTAAAATGTCATTTATAAAGAAATAAATTACAATATTTTAATAAACAGAAAAATGATTAAAATAGTGAAATAATTATAATAATTTATTTGATACATATAATTATTTCTTATATTGTAAATTATATTAAAATATTGAAACAGAAACAATGAAACAACGGACTTTGAACATAGGAATTATTTAAGAGAAGTAGAAATAAAAATTCAAAGGAGATGTATCTAAATAAGAAAATTTTATTCCAGTCGATTTTAATAAACCTTATTTTATTAAAAGTACATACAATTCAAAACTTCATTATAAAAATATAAAGAGGTTATATTAACAGTCAAAACATATTCAATTTTGAAGCAACACACATCTCGGTATGTTTGATTATATCTTGTGCACAGTAAATATCACTATCAAAATTATTACGATAAGCATTATCTCGTGAGTTACCAAAAGTGATACTATTAAGATTAGATCTATTAATTTTTAAGAATCAGATAGGTTATGTGACAACTTTCTCAATTTTAAATTTAAAATCTTTAAATATATAGCAAATTAAGATTTTTAAAGTAAAAAAATTGAATCTAATGCTAAAAGATTGATTCCTAATTTCCAAAAGTTAAGATTAGCTTTAGAATGCATTACTGTTTTGTCTTCTACTTAAATGTACATATTCTCGATGGAATTATCAACGTTTTTATATAACTCTTGGTTAAAACTCTCTTTATTACCATTATAACATGAATAGATTGTAAGGGAAAAAAATTGACAATAAAACAATGTATTTGAAGTAAATTTTATTAATTTATTAACGGTTTATCTAACAAAAAAGCAAAAACTCCACGTCGCATCTCTAACATTTACTACGCATAAATTTTACATGGATAGCGATGTATTTCGAATTTGGCCTACATGTTAGATTTATTTAAATGCATTAGGGATCTATTATCACTCCCAACGTAGATTGTCCTTGACATGGTTATTAATTAACAGGTACAAGGCTTGCACGAGCACTTTCCACCTGATTTGCAGCTACATTGGTCTGTAAAAGAAAAGAATATAATTTGTTTGTAATCACAAAGAGAAGATCTAAAGTTTTCTAAAGAAAAAGATAAAAGCAATCATTCACAATAAAATCTAAAAAAGACCATTTTAAACAACTTTTTAAAAAAAGCTAATTGTTGGCTTCTTACTTTGCGCATATAAAATATGAAAATGTTATTGCTTTTTGCTAATTTAAATGTAAACTCAAAAATTATGAAAATAAACTCAACATGGAGCATATATAAGTGAAAGGACGAAAGGAAAAAGGAATACATAGTCTTCCGGGAAATCGTTTCATGACTCATTTCATTACGTGTAATGATCGAAATGACCGGCGTGGCGTAGAAGCTTCAAATAATATATTACGCGCAATTGCACTATGCGACGAAACTGCGCCACAAGACTCGTGGAATTGCGATGTTACAATGTTAAGGGATATGATGAGCCGATAACGGGGCGACGGCCGACATTAACCGGTCATTGTCCGGGATGAAAAACAAAAAATAATACAGTTACTAGTCGGCGCGCGTTCTTGTTTGTCGATTGTTTGGAAAGAGAGACATTCCGATGCGATATTGTGAAAACGGGTTCGACAACTCGTAACTGGTTGTAATTAAAAATAATAACTCGTTAGGAACACGACGAGCAAGTAGTAAATTACAGAAAAAGAGTAAAATGCAGTGTTAATTTCTAATATAAACATTACCCTTGCATCCGGAATCGCAGCATGAGCAATTGTCACCGCATTTGCAGTCCTGGCATTTGTCTGTAATTTTAAAAAATTATTTTCTAGATTTAAAAACAGATTAAAATTAAAAAATGTAAGAAATCTAAATGATGCATATGTTTAATTAATAATCTGCAAATTATTTAAAAGTTGTGTATAAAGTTTCAACAAAAAACTTTAATAATTCAGTAATTGATCAATCATTGCCCTTTGACCGTGCACTGCCGAATCAATGATAATTAGAAATCAATCGCGTGATTTCTCTTTAAAAAGCATAAATCTGTTTTCTGTTGTTTTATTACTATATTCAATAGCTCCTCTACAGAGCAACAATTGAGGAAATGTCATGTCAAATTCTCTATTAATGTCCATTAAGCATTTAAGAGCACTCACCCTTGCATTTATCGCATCCTGGTCCCGGCATCTTGGTCAGCTTTGGCTTGTCGCTTCACAGTTGAGGCTCGAACAGATAATGTAGCGGAATGCTTACTCGCCAGTAGAACGTCGTGGCTTCGAATTTATTGATCGTTCCCCACCACAGCCGGGTTTGGTTCCGAGCGACTTGACAAGCGCAAGGCGCGGCGTGTGCAATCGTCAACATGCGTGCCATGCGCAATTCTTCAGGGTCGTGTGACTCCAGTGACACGAGTTTTTCTAACAGGTTGTCGGCTGGGATGACGCAGGAAGCGGCATATCATGTTATCTCTATCTGGTCCCAGCATTGTTACTTTCCTGTAGATATTTAATTCAAATCAATGCGCGCGTTTGTCTTAATATAACTTTAAATGTATTCGTTCTTATCTTTGTATACAAATACGAATTTGATAATTATAAAGCTTCAAAATGTTAGTGTTATACAATATCAAACTATAGTTTTTATCTACAGAGTCATAGATAAATTTAAAAATAACAATAGATTAAATAAATTCGCTTATCAGAATCAAGGATATATTGACTTTGAATATTTTAATTTTTACATTATATTATTTCTAAAGAATTTGGTCTAACATAATCATGAATTGAATATTTTCCACTTGTAAACTATTTAATATAGAAACTTAATATAGATATTTAATATAGAAACGAATGAAAATACGAAATAAAAGGAGTGATTATAAATATTACTCATATAAAAAAAATAACTTTACGATAATTTAACGAACAAAAATTTTCATGCATTTTCACGGTTCTTGACCGATATCTATTATGTGTATCAGGAAGTGGAAAGTTACGTAAGATAAAAAAATTTTGTTCAAATCTAGCATATCAAGGCCGCTCAAATCATGCCAATAATACATGTCCTCGTACAATATGTTCGCCTTCCTGATTGCCTAATTAAAAATTCAGTGTCCACGATATTGGCACAGATCTCGAAAGTGTTATTGACTCGAAATCGACGGCCCTGTCGCATTGTCAATACGAGACCAATCACGAGAATTACAAGAAACGACGCAATATTGTTGCGCTTTATGCGTCGTATCGATAACGAGAGAGGAAAGAGAACCTACCTCGTCATTTTAGAATCTGAAAATCACGTAACTAATGATCGCCGTGCGCACACTCTTCGAGACCTTCTTATCCGATTTTTTGCATTCGCACCATTTTTCCACATATTTTACGACGTCTCTCATAAAATCGTTCTTGTCGAGATTCTCTCGGAGCAATTCCCATTAAAAAGCGCTCTGTGTTTTCCTCTTCTATTTTACATTCGAGATTGAGATCATTTCGTCTAGCGATGTATACAACAATATTACGAACTTCTTTCCCAACTACAATGCTCAATATAATGTTAATATTAGGATGGTAAAACGAACTAGGTTGGCACATTTACTATTAGATAAGACCGAGAATGTGTAGACTTTTGAATCGACGTCACTTCTTTTCGTTATGTGTATTCATTTTACTGCACGCTATTTTTCAAGAAATAGGTCGAATTCGAAGAACAGATCTAATCTTCCTGATTCGAAAGTAGGAAATCGAGTTATCGCAATTATAACCGTGATTAAACAGTTTAGAAAAAGACTGCTTAATCTTGCGCAACAAAATGGCAATAAAATACGCAGCAATGTATACAGTGATTTTATGACACAAAAATGCGAAATAATTGGTGAAGCAAAAGAAAAATTTAAATTGCACTTTTAATAAAACTGAATTTATATATAAAAAAAAAATGTTAATACTTAATTCACATATAAAAAAAATATCATAAAATATGAATTAACGTGCATTATAGATTTCATTCTTTGTAATAAACCACTAACATTAAATTAACAAATTAAAGATTATGACACTAAACATATACGTATCAATTAATAATTTTTTGTACATGAGATATGATATGTTTTGCGAACTGTCTATTCTAATATGCAACTCTTCTGCGGAATCCGTAATGAATTTCAGGTTATTCCAAATAATTTGTTTGTTCATTTTGTATGACCTGAAATAATAAAATGCAAAACTTAAATTATATACTTTGTTCTCTGTAAAACCTGAAATCTTTTTTTTTAATTATATTTAAATTTAATTTGTAATTCAAGTTTTAAAAATATGTATACATATTAGGCACAACTTTAAAAAATTAAAATACTTTAAAAAATTCTTCATTTTTCTCACTCTGATGAATATGCTATTTCATTTAACTCAACCATTTTGTACACTTGTACATAACTAGCTCATAGCTTGTAATTCAAATGCAATTTTACTTTTGTGTCGGATTAGGACTTTACCTTGCTTTGAATGTTTATCTTCTGTTGTTACTCCAGTCACCTTCTGAAATAATACAAGACAAAATAGAATCTTAATGCATTATAGATCTTGCAAATTATATTAATATTTTTATTAATGCCATTTTGCTTACCTTCTTTGGTCGTTTTGAAGACAGTTGAAATTTCGGATTGGGCGTAATCTTTGTTTTAGATGTTAATAACATTTCGTCCGTTTGTCGATTTTTTTTTAAATGGGACTCCTTGCTCCTTATGTACATTCCGACCGGCGAAATTACATGATCGTAATTTCCCACTTGTTGATAGATCTTCATGTGTGGATTAATATTAGATTTGTCTTGCTTATTCTCGTCCGGCAGCATATTGGGAAAATACGTGCGCTTTGACCTTTTAACAGGTGTCTTTCCGGGAGTAATAAATAGTTTTGACTTTGAAACAACTGTTTTATTAGTAGAATATTTAGCTGTCAAAGGACTTGTATTCTTCTTTCTTGGTGAAAGTTTTGGTCCCCGTAATGTTGATTTATCCCCTAGTAAAACCGTCGACGTACCGAATTTTTTATTGGACGTTTTCTGAGCTTGAACATCTTTTCCGTCACGAGGAGTACGAGGACTATTCAATTTTGCTCGATGAAGTAAACTGAGTAAAGATTTGTGCTCTTCTAAATAATCCTGATATTTCTTCACACACATTAAAACTTTCATGAATTTATCATCATTCGTAGTCGGCGAAAATTCGGTGATTACAATATTCGGATATGTTTCTTCTGTTCCTTCCGTCGCTTCCGTCGACTCTGCATCAATTTCCATCAATATCTTTGCTGTATCAAAGCACCTTTGTCTTTTCTTTGCAATCTCATACATGAGCGTATTCTCAAAATCGTCCAGGTCGATCATTTTGTGACACTCACTACGTTTTGTTCGCTGTTTAAACGTATCAGAGACTTTCTTCGATTCCGTTTTATCATCTATTTCACATAACAATCTCTGTTGCAGATTTTGCGATTTACGTTTTTTATTATGTTGATTTGTCGAGTCCGAAATGCATGTTGCTGCTTTCTTGAGCTCTTCGTGAATGTTGAATGAGTCGTTCAGAGAGGCCATTTGACTTTCACACACACGCCGAATATTATCCATATGTTGAAATGGAGACTGTAATTGAGTCTTCTCCCTTGCTGAGAGAGTTTCATATTCATCAGAACATAATTCTTCGCAATACGCTTCTAAATTTTCAAATGTATTTGTGCTGTCGTGCAAATTTTTCATAGTATGGGAAGTATTTTTTGACATACGCCGAGATATTTTCTTAGGGCTTTTATTGATGTTACGTCGGGGAGAAATAAGCATTAAATATAAATCTTTATCAGGATTTCCAGAAGAAAGAGATTTCCTTAAAAGATTAGATTTCAATTCTTGACTTTTTCTTTTTGCGCACCTTGGTGTTGATGTACCAGGAGACTGAGGCCATTCGGGAACTGTTTCATCCTCTATAAATTTACATATTTTTTGAAGTTCATTGTTAAATTTATGTAAACTTATTTCTGGACATTGTAAAGAATCAGTATTTATAACTGATTCTTCAATTATAGTTAGTAAACCTTCTGTAAAAGCTTTGGGTGAATCGTAACAGTTGGCGGACAAACGCCTGAGTAAACGTTGTTGCGTAGCTACCTCTTTCAATGGTTTTTGATCCACCAATGAATGTAAAAAGGTTTTTAACTCGTTAGGATCAAGTTCTTCTTTGGAACTTTTTTCGCTTGTTGAATCAGGCCTTTGATCATCTACCGTAGAGTAAAAATCATATTTTCTACTCGATAAAGGCTTTGACAATGATAGTGCATTAAAGATAGGAACAACTGCTTCAACTTCAGCATCACGACTTATTTTGATTGCACTCTTGAAAGGAGGAAAAAATCGATTAGCCTTAATATTGTAATTTGTATCCCTCTTCAAAATTCTATTGAGCGCAGAATAGCTTTTGGATTTCCTAAGTTCTTGATTAAGTAAGATTGTTTCTTTCAAAGAATCTGTTGACATAGAACGTGGACGCCCATTAAAATTACATTGTTTCACGGTTGTATTTTTACTTAAATGGTGAATATCAATGTTTTTGCTGACTATAGTCTCGGATAATGTAGTATTTAATTGTTTTTCAAGACTATCGCATTCTTTAATTAGATATTCATTATGAAATAAATTTATACATTTGTTTAAATCTGGTTTAATCGACAAATATGATGTTTCATCTGAAACAGTGTTTGTAATCATCGATGGAGGCTGGCTATTATTGTATGTGGTATTATAATTTTTCTTAGCAATATTGCACGGGTCGATTAATGAAGTACATTGCTCATTATCTAAATGACCTGCTAGAATAATTGAGTTACGAGAGCTGTCATGCTTTAAAAGGCCACGTTTATCATCTTCATTTTGTTTACATTTTATATGATCCACTCTGTTCTCTGAGGATGCTTGAGTCGTGGCCTCATTTATTTCGTCATCATGTAACGTTTGACCTATAAATACACATAAATGTATACAGATTATATATTCGAATTTAAGCATATATATAAAACGTAAAGAATGAAATATCAATTTATGTAAAATAGAAAATGGGATGAAAATTAGAACTTTAATAAGACTAAGATATTTATATTTTATTTTATATGTAATATACACTTTCTAAATATATATATATATATATATATGTAAAATAAGCATTTTATTGGAAGTTTTTCTTTTATATAATATATATACATATATACGTACGTACGTAGTATATAATTATACGTACAATATACATACAGTATACGTAAAATTATATTTCTCATTTATGAATATCGAGTATAAAGTAAAGAGAGGAAAACATTGGCATACTTACGAAAACTAGCCAAGGAATCTATGAAATTATGGGCATGTCTTCGTTGACCGCTCATTGTACCTTCTTGAGAAGGGATTCTATCACGTAACGATATAATAACGTAAAGAGAAAGCAATTTGTTCGACAAATTCACGGATACACAACAATATGACCGGTAACGGAAAGAATTTCACTGAACGACCAAACCTGTTCGAACGATCAGGTATACCAACATAATTGGTCACGTGATAAATAACAAAAAGAAAGCTGAGAACGGCTATCTCGGCATTTTTCGTGGACGATTGGCGCGAAGATTAAAGAAAGAAAGGCAAAAGGCTCAAAAGTGAGTTGTAGTAAAAAGAAAATTTTAATTTATTTAAAAAAAAGGATTTAAATGTATATTTCTTTGTCATCAGGGAAGGGATTGGTTGGTTGCATCAGCAATCTTCTAAAATTTTCTGAGACGTACCACGTGGAGCCACGTCCGAACGTTCGATAGTTCGCGAATGCTAGTGACGATTCTAGTGACATCGAACAAAAAAAAACTATCGTTTAGGGAATAATCGAGTTGAGAAAACATCGTTGAATAATCGATTCTGTAAAAGAAAAATAATCGATGTCAAAATAATCGACACAATATCGCCCATCCCTAACTGTCGCTAGAAATAATTTCGGACATGTAACCGTCCAGATTATCGGTTACAGATTTTCAACGATATTTTTCTCATATTCGCTCACGGTTCGACAGAAATGGGTCATCGTGTGCGAATTGTACTCTAAAAACACACTAGAACATGATAATGAATGGTCATTTCGGTTCGCAAGCGATTTAGATACAGACTCGGAGATTCCGTTCGTGTCAATGAGTTCAGATCAACAGGTAGTGAATACCGGCTTACGACCATCCACTGTGTACGATCAGAAATACGTGGATTTCGTAGATAACGTATTGAAAGAAGTAGCCGGCGATTTTGAAAAAGAGAAAAAATGTATGTGCTCACGTTTAACGGCTCGGTACAATTACGTTTCTTTCCAACTTTTTCGATTCATAAAGTAAAAGCACAAGTTTGCTACGTTCTCTCAAAAAATTCCGCAAATATAAATACGAGAAATCTAAAAAGAGATTAAGATTAAATAAAAGTATAATGGATTTTCTTTATTTTTCATATTTTATTTTATTTTAAGGTTAGATTACTTCCAATTATGACCATTAAAGTTGTATTAATTTTCTTAATTGAATTCTCCTTGTCTTTAAAAAATTGTCAACAATACTAAGAATGTTGGAAAGTACGTCTGATATAATTATATATTATTCTTTAAATATCCTAATAAATTTCAAATACATAATACAAGCAAATATGTAATTAGAATTTACTGAATATTTGTAATCAATGCAGCAGTAACATTTTATTGAGATTATTTTATTTAATGAGAAATACTTTCAGTCTCTGATCAAAGTCTGCTGAAACTATACAAATTATTTGATGGAACATTTGAAAGAGCCTTGGATTTATATGAGCATCAACGAGTGACACAAATATCCACGTCAAATGCAATTATAACAGAGCCATGTAAGAGTGCTAATGAAGCTAGCTGGCTAATGCAAGTTAAAGGGCATTCTGGGGCATTGTACACGCTTTTTCCAGAAGTAAATTATTGCACTTGTGCTGCTTTCAGGTATAATGTTCTGTGTGAATGAATTGTTCACTTGAAAAATAGTGTAATTATATTTTCTAAAATTTTACACATTGAATAAGAAAAAAAATCCAATACATATTATAAAAGTTGTTACAAAAAATTCTTACATGCATTCTTGCAATGTTACAGACATCAGGTTCTAACAGATCGGTCTGCTTTCACTTGTAAACACATCTTGGCAGCTTGGTTGGCCAGTATTGACAATGAGAAGTTGTTGCATCAACAATTAACACAGAAACAATTTGACAATTTATTGTTATATCAGGTTTCAAACAAACATGATGATGGCTTCTAACGTGAAAGATTACATGTTAGTTGCAAAAATGGGATTAACAAATTTAAAAATTGTGATACAATTATTAAAAGCTATCAACTTTAAGGAGGTACTTAGAATGTGCTTATATAGAATGTATATTTGCGTTCTTCCTTATAATGATAAGATAGTGATATTATTTAGATAGCTACTTGCCTCTGTAGTGAAAATGGATTAAAAATCACAGTCGAAGATGCAAAGTGTATGCAGGCCAGTGCATATATTCCATCTACAGTTTTTGACGAGTTTGAATTGAAAGAGGACGTGACGTTTTCATTAAGTTTAAACATATTGGTGGAGTGTCTTTGTATGTTTTGGCCCACTTCACAAGAAGATTCTGTTGCAGTGCAAATATTTTACAAAGTAAATTCAGAATCATTTTTCATCTTAATATTTCAAGTGTAAAGCAAGAAATATAGATTTTATTTTCCAAATTATACTAAATTAAAGAAAATATTTTGAAGTTGTTTAATGTTAAGGTAATATCAATACTGTTATCTGTTATAGGGTACAGGCTATCCTGTAAGCATTATCATTGAAGAAGACGGTGTTATAACAGATTGTTCATTAAAAACTTTAGAAGTGGATGCATTGTTAGACTTTCATCTTGAGGTAGAAAACGTTGTAAATAAAGTAGTATTACAAACAGAATTATTGAAAGATGTCATGGCCGAGTTAGATCCAACTAGTGAATTAGTCAAGGTATGAGCAACTTCAACTCAAGAATTAAAATTGCCAGAAAGTTCATTCGGTTTTTTTTTTAAATATAATGTTTATGTTCTAGTTGCGTTTATCGCCAGAGGAACCCTTCTTTAGAATTAGCACGGAAGGTCTAGGCGGCATTTGTCACATCGATTTACCACGTGATAGTGATTTAATGGACACTTTTCAGTGTACATCAACAACAGTGTCCAATTTCAAGTTAACACATATTAAACCGGCGATGAAAGCGTTATCGTGCGCTGACAAGGTTTCTTTAAGAATTAATAACGCCGGCTTGTTGTGTTTTCAGTATATGATCAAAACCGAAGATGGGCAAACTTGTTATATGGAATACTATGTAAGATTTTTCACAAGAAATTGTACAATCAAATCATTAATTTAGTACCAATTAGTTTTCACAACATGTATTTTATATAATCACTCAGTTTTGCTTTTCGATACAATATCTGATATATGATGATCTTGTATATTTCATTTACAGATTTCTCCATTAATTGATATGGACGTTTAAATAACGATAAATGGTTAAACAGTGATGATACTGATGTATCAAATCAGAAATAAAATATACCCAAATGCCCATGTATAAAAATTATCTTACTAAACATATAAATATATTTTTATATTTAATAAATTCATAATTTTCATGTTACACAATTTTTATTTAATATCTAAACATATTTTTATACATCTTTTTATCGCTTTCTTTCTATCATTTCTTTTAAATATCTTAGACTTGCTTTTTAAATAATATAAGAGAATTTTATTTCATTTACAAATCAATGCGTTTAAAAGTTCGGGAAATTTTTGAATAAAAATACATATATATATATTTCTATTAATCATTATTATTCATAGAAAAAAGCAAACATTCATAGAATAGATAACACAGCGAGTGCTGTATGTGGAACATAATTCACAGTATTACATATTTCATTATGTAATACACGAGATATGAATAGAAAATGTGCACAACAGATGGCTAATTTATGCTTCGGTTCTCATACAATACATCCGTTCTACGAATGCATGTATATGAAATGTATGAATTTTAATTTTGTAGAAAACATATGTTTTGTAATTTTTATAAATTACACTTCAACATGAATGATATTTAGCTTGTATATAATATATTTATATAATCTGACACTAAGTCAACATATCTTATTCACGTTCAAGCAGGATTCAAACGATAATTTACATATTCTTGGAATATTTATAGAAGCACTTGTAAGATTGTGCACGTCTTCAGCTTTGGTATTGAACTCCTATTCCTGAATCTTGTATACCCTTGTGCAAACTATGTCATCGACCTTCATGATCTGTAACAGAAATAGGTATGACCAGTTTAATATTTGATAGTGATAGACCTCGTCCGTAACACTAATGTCTCGGAATTATTAATAACAGGTTTCTATCTAAGCACGAGAGAGAAAGAGTGCGGGAATTATTCCTACGCCGGTGTCTCACGGTATTAACACGTATCGCCAGACGGATCAATGGATCTTTATTGGCACCGTTTCGGAGCTCTCTGCTGTAGAATTGTACGTGTCACGAACAGGAGGAGTACACGCGATAATTGGCCGGACATTTGACGAATCATTATAACATTAACCGCTCGTGCAACGATCCCTCGGCGTGACGTTTCTCTACGTAAGCTTTTATACTTTAATCGGGCAACTCCTGCGCTCGCAGCAGGCGAGACGAATCAAAGTTCAAGTGTTCCTTAAGAGAGGAAGGATGCACGTACGCACGCACGAGTGACAAATGCATCTTCTAGCACGATTAAAACCGCGTCATTCCTATAACTCACTCATTCTGTTATATATCGTCCGAGTTCGCAGGTTGGATGAGGCATTTAATTTAAACCGATACACGTCACGCGAACATAATAATGAAAATCGCTCGGTCTAAGGGCAAAATATAACCATGAGTGAAAATAATTTTTCTTAGGATTTACTAATTCTCGTTATAGTTAATCTTCCACACACGCAACGAATATTAAACGTGTAAATTTAGGGTATATATCATTATATTAATATTAATAATGTTTTCAATCGTTAAGAAATGCAGACGCAAGATTGCTCGTCTATAATCGGATCCTCGCAAATTTATCATATAACACACGTCTATAGAAACATGAGATATTTTTTGCTTAGTTTGTTTACCTGGCTGAAGGACAGTGTTACCTCAACTTTTAATAGCGTTAATAATAAATGGTCATATAGCTTGATCAATAAGGCTCGTTATCGATTTGCGAATAAAGCATTAAAACCGAGATTAATTTAAATATCAACAGGGCACGAAATAATCAAGTTATTCATGAATAAAATCACTGTAGAATTTAATTTGCTCCAAGAAATGCTAAAAGTTATATATTGTAGAAATCTCTCTTTTATTTTAATCATTTTTATCATGCGCAAATCAAGTTAATCCTCTCAAGTATCTTCTAAAAACGATGCTTACCGCCTTCATCTCTGTGGCATTGTATTCCCTCTCGATCGTAGTGTCCTTCTCGCCTTTTTGCACCTGCACAAGTTTGTTACCGTCCAAAGTACAGACGCTCTTCACCTTCCTGCCGTCCGCGGTCTCCTCATCAAACTCCTCGCCGAGCTTGAATTTTATCTCGGTGTTTTTGAAGGGGCTGGTCGTCTTCAGCGTGTATGTTCCGTCCTTCTCCGTCAGTTCGACGACGGGGCTGACGCTGCTACCCATTTTGCGCGTCACCATACCCACGCCTAAAAAAAGGGCAAAAGCTGTTTTAAAATCGCGCTACACTTCTTATCGGCCTCCTCTACGAAATTCTAATTTATCGGATACATTTATATCACACAGATGGCTCGTCTCCTCGTGTTTATTAACTGCCGACGCTCTCGCGGAAATGTTACTTCGTGATTTAATTGTGAGCTATCGTGATAAGAGGAATGTCCCAAAATTCTTTCTATTTGTTTAGGAGTTTGCAAAATGCTATTTAAATTCGATGGCAGAATCTTAGATAGCAAGTTAAAGTTATTTGTCGTCAAAATTATATTTTTGACAATATTTTGACATTAAAATGACGACAAATAACGTCAGTTTGCTACCTCGGATACGAATGTGAGTATTTTAAGCAAAGATGAAGATAAAATCACATAATTAGCGGGTAACGTCCATTGTGATATGTCATATCAAGCTCAATTAAGATAACTTTGAAATCATGAATCGAAGTCCACTCGAAATTAATTAGAAAATGAATATTTTATCTGTCAGCATTTCTGAAGCCCGCCTCTCAAGAACTTGATTTTCTATCCGAAAGGCCATCGAGTCCTCGATATTTCGGAAAAAAATCAATTGTTTTAAAGAATCCATGCGAAAAAAATTCATATGCAAAGTTCACAGCATCTATTAAGAATTTTTTTCAAAAAAAAATAAAAATAAAAAGGATATGCATCTCATCTCACCTAAGGCTTTCAAGTACTCGTCGAACTTTTCGCTCGATTGCAGCTTATAACGCTTGCCCAAGATACCGGTTAGTATATCCGACGACATCGTTCGACGATCTATCACCGACAACCGTAAGAACGAGACTGACTAGCGGCCCGGCCGGTTTGCTTGCCTTACGCTCGCGCTTCAGCAATTGATTAGACTTTATATCGTAGGTAGGATGAGTTATCGTCAGTGGGATCCGTGGTTCCGCGTTGAAAACCGCAACGAGAGAAGTAAACTTTGAAGTTTGACCCGTTCGTGCTATTTATAGACATAGCGAATTATCACCCGGAATGACATCACGTTAGCGCATTACGGTATGTGGCTGCTTTAACGAAAGACATTCTCTTATAAGTAAAGATTTTCAAAGTAGATATCGTCTTTCTACAGCAACAAATATCTTTTTGAAATTAGAATAGGACTCTCGTTTTAGTTGTGATTCAGGTGACATTTTCGAAAGTAATCATTCGCGTCAATTATTAACGGAAAATACACGTTTATCTGTGAAATATCAAATCTATTCATCATTCTGGAACGATTATGACGCTCATCTGATCAACAAATCAGCCACGATTCTTTTACCGCCATACTGTTAGAGCGATTAGCTGCCGTGAGATCGAGAAAATATAATTATCGGTTTAAACCGATTTGATTAAAGATTTCATGATGATTCACAATCGCGCCAACGACGAACGTGTCTCGAACGTTCCTTAAAGTGACCTCGGAAGAAAAAAAAAAAAGCGAAGATACTCTTATCTCGCCGCCAGGTGATAACAAAATTACAAATTTACGTCACGCAAGTGCAGTCGCTTATCGATCTCACCGTGCCACCTTGGTCGCGAGTTCGCGGAAAAGTTGGCGAACACCGTCGACTTTTTTCCGCGACGTAATCGGCATGGCAACGCGTCGGAAGGCGACACGTCTAGACGTGCTCTCTTATTTAATTTCCGGCTCTCCCGAAGATTACTGTAACGACGCGGTGAACGAGGGGGTGGGAAACGTCGATTCATCCGTCAACGATTCTGCTTGTACCAACTTGTCTCGTGCCGACATATTTACGATTATATCTTGCCCCGAGCCGCATACTTGGACTTTTGAAGAATAGTCGGGTAGACATCGAACAAAAACTCGCACAAAAATTTATCGTATAATAATTAATTAATCGCCTAATTGTTCCGCAGGGATAACTGATTTGCACAATCATTTGGGCTTAGCGAACCCACGGACTCGAGCTCAATACACTGCGGACACACACATGTTATACATATATGTCGTAGGCAAATACGTTATCGTAGAAAAATAGCTTTTTTTAACTATGTTTCGAGAACTAAACAAATGCTATATGCCTAGTAGGTAAATGCTGCCTCTCCGGTAAGCAGATAGCAAATATAGATTGTCTAGTAACTAGTTAAAAATTATAGTACAGTTAAAGTATAGTTAAAAATTTTTTCCTATAATTATTTGCTTACGACATATACACATTCATATACACATATTGGAAAATATTGGATAGCAATAACTATTTATATAACTATTAGAGGAAGAGGGGAGGCAAGATACAACTTAATTAAAAAAAAGTTAGACTAATATAGACTGATGTTGATAAATGAAGCAGTATAGCGAAAACTGGTTTTTTATTTATATCATTAAAAGATAATAATTAATAGATTAGTGTCTGTACGTGTGTGTAATGAGATAGAGCAAAAGAGAAACATGGAGATTATGCGCTATCTAGTTCTTCAGTTTATCTGAAGTCAATAAACGTTAGATAACCGGGTAAAATTATCAGTCTCGATGAACTAATATCAAAATTTTTTCCTCAATATTGATTAAAGAGAAGAAACAAGTGTTTGCGTCCAAAGGTGTGTCTGTTTCCAGGAACGGTATCTGGAGCGATTTTTGAAGATGATTGATAAGCTGAATTTCGCAAATTTTATATCGGTACGAATGCGCGCTCGCGTGTTTCGATTAACAATTACGAGATTTATTAATCCAATTGATGAATTAATTCAAATATTAAATTAGACCGCAATCAGACAGTTCGTGGCACACGGTCGGAATTAAGATCGAGGTCGGGTCGTTGCACGGAGGCGAGGGGGCGTAATTTAACGTATTAAAATTGATTAACATCCCGGGCTTCATTGATATCTCTCTGATGCACAAACGAGTTTAGCGGCTAATTAACCAATTAGGCCTACGATGACGGTATTCGCTAGGCGGAAGCTACCTACATTGAATTTACGTTTGTGTTTCTAAGCGAGGTTCGCAGATTGAGATAGAAATGTATCGAAATTACAGGCTACTAAATTATACGATTCTCTCTCAATCATCTGTTAAAAATCGATATTATTACAATATTTTCGTTAACACCATTTATATTCTTTGAAGCGCAATTCTTTTGAAATTTCATGAAGGTAAGTTGTAAGGTAAGAAGGAAGTTAGTGTCTCCCGAGGGGTATGTTTATGTCCCGCAACTTTTCACGCGTGCCTTCCACATATTAGGCACGTGCGCGTGTTTGTTCACGTTTCGTACACGCACGCGAAATTGTCGATGTTTTGCCGGTCTCGTCACGCGAGCATGTGTATGCATACACAGAACACGCAACGAAGCTAACGACAGATCTTGTCACAATAATAATACAGTCTGCTGTAATGTGTGTAATCGACTGTTGCTTTTGTAAGAATAATTTACATCGCGCAGTGTCGATACGTTGCCCGCCAGAGGATTCCTTTTGCGTTTTATTATGCGTTTATACTTGTCATTTTGTTTTGTCATATTCTTAATGTGTGACTTTCTCAGTTCTAATTATCTTCTCTATAATTTGTAATAACTTGGGGATTCATATGTTGCCTAAGTAGAGATGATTTAAAATCATTTTTCGGATTATCGGAAAAATATGTAGACATATTTTATATACATATAATTATGTATGAGAAAATTTCTTTCCGCGGGTTATCTTAAAATTATCTTAAATTTTACTTTTGATATTAATAAAATTCTATAATTTTATGTGCCGTGCAATACGAAAAACATGTTTAAGGAACCAAAATATATGTACAAAATATATACAAATATAAAAAATATATATATGTAAAAAATATGTAGTATGTTATGCAATCTGACACTTGTAGATAATCTGAAACTTTATCTTATATCTTGTTAGATACGAATCATTTCCTTCTAAATTTTTGTCATCAATAGAACCGCGTAATTTTATCGCATTTAACGTAACATAATGATGAATTTGCGGTTAATACTAAGCACAGAGTGATATAATCCAAGGTTTTCAGGAAATTGTGACAAAGAATGACAAAGGAAGAAACTTGTTAAATATTGCGCAACGTTCAATACTCAATTGTCCCGGGACGATAAAAGAAATCTATGAGAGAAAATAATTGTAACATATTAATAATTGAACATGGCGGAGAAGAATCTTATTGTTGGCAGAAAGAGTTTGAGCCAACTTAGCGATGGCATGCTAAGAGCATTTGATACGTGGTCAGGTCAAAACTCTCGAGCGAATCGGATCGATTTCGAGCGGTAAAACAACGTCTGCATTTCAAGAATATTGTTCTGAAAAGATAGCTGTCTCGAGTTTTCACATCGAGTTTTTCATGCCAATCACGCACGCATTCTAAATTAACGTATCCGCTGCACTTTGAACGGGCGAAGCGGTGCCAAGAGCGGCGTTCGATTACATACCGAGCGCCTTCATGAACTCGTCGAAATTCTCGCTGCTGAAGAGCTTGTAACGTTTCCCGAGGAACTCGCTCGACATGATGATTAGGCCGGACGAAGCACGTGGAGAACGAGAAGAGAGAGAGAGATAAAAAGATCGGCGGCGACTGGGAACGTTAGTCGATAGAGCCGGGAGACTGGATAGTAGATACCTCTTGTTCGGCGCGGTTACGAGAACTGAACAGGAACGTCAGGATGAGAAACGTGTGAGCGCGAAAACTCCCCCGAAGCTGATCATCTCTCTCTCTCTCTCTCTCTCTCTCTCTCTCTCTCTCTCTCTCTCTCTCTCTCTCTCTCTCTCTCTCTCTCTCTCTCTCTCTCTCTCTNTCTCTAGCTCTCTCTCCTTCTATCTTTAGCCCTCCTTCCTCGTCCCACTCGCGTCTCGTCGCTCACTTGTTTCGCTATCGATACCGAGGGTCGCGCTCCCTCTCACTGTTGCTCCCCCCCTGCCCGGAACCGCCCTTTTCCCCTCTCGTTAAAGAGCTCCGTCTCTCTCGGCTCTTCAGTCCTCGGTCTCTCTTCCCTTTCGGTCCTTTCGCCCTTCCACCAACGAAACTTCCCCGTCTCGCTCCCACCCAGAGTTTCCCCTTCCCGAAATCTATTCTTCGCAGCTGCGAATCCTACCCTGCATCCTGCTTGCGTAACTTTTCGTCCTCCTTGGCCGTGTCTCTTGCGACACGTCGATTCTCCGTTTGTCATCTTGTACACGCGCGCGTGATGCGTTGGAGGAAAGAATTGGCGAAGAACACGAATACTTATCGAGTCAATTAGACCATTTAGTTTTAAAGTAAATTCAAAACATCTGATGTTACTGCAATGCGTTACGTATTCATCGATTTCACAATTGCGATTATTAAGCATTATAACAATCGCGATTCATGTTACCTCAGCGTATAATTTTAACGACATTAATCAAAAGATTAGTCTCTGCAATCTTTGAATGATAATTTTACTCAAGAAGTTGCACATGTATAAAAAAAAATACTCTTCTACTATTACTATTAATGAAATTACATGAAGCAAAAACGTGAGCTTTGAGAGTGTCACGCGATTAATAGTACATAAATTTAACGTCATAACATTATAACATTAACTTATGCATTGTTGGTCGCGTTGCATTCTCAAAGCTCTTTATACAATTGTTTAATTTGAACAGTAGTAATGATAGAATAGAATATATTTTTTATATATGTATTACATGCGACTCCTCTAAGTAATAAGCGTAAAGCACACCTCGCTTATTATTTGTTTAATTTCATTCTCGAGAATTCTTTATTATCTAATTAATTCAAATAATTAACAGTGGGAGATAGAAGCGATATGTGAATACACAGTTAAATAGAAAAAATGCTATTTATGGTTTGGGCTGGATTTTAACCTAAACCTAATTTAACAATATTTCTCTGTGAATTTATATGTATATTTTTTCCAAATCAGTAAACTGCATATCAATTATGGTTTTAAAACATAATTCTAAAACTAACAAGTATCATATTCACATTAAATTTCGAATCCTTCCTATTTTTTGACCATAATTTTCTAAATTTGGCAGCTGTAGTTCCGAACGAAAGAAATCTAGCCACGAATACCTGACGAATTGTTTACACAAACGAGTTTCTATTTATTTACATAAGCATTTTTTTCCTTTTGTTGACGTAAGAACCTACGTGAATATTACATAGTTTTCGTAAACCTGCAAAAGTAATTTTCTCAATGAACGGATACATTGCGCGTTTCGGCAAAATAAAATAAGGCACATGAGTCATATATAACATATAGCGTGCTTGTTATCTGCAATAATCTGCATCGCGCGCGGTAAAAGTTCATAGGGTTATTATGGGAATCGCGAGTATTGACTGTCTCGGATCTCTGACAAAGTGCGCGCGAAATGTGACGCTACGTGCGAATATACGGGCTAATTCAAAGCTCAACAATGGGCGCAAAGTCGAAGGTGCACTTCTCGAACATGCGTGGCACCGAGGCACACATCGGACGATACGAATGCCCTCATCTCATTGGTCGGGTGGATCAATGCGCGCGACTTCACGACGAATCGTTCCTGCGTTCGAATAAGCGGCTAATGGGCACTCACAATCCCTTGTAATCCTCTCGTAATTGCATTCAAAGTCCTGCTTACGCATGTGGGCGCGACATATTGTATTATTTATATTTCGATTCATACGTTCATGTGCACGGAAGTCCCATTTTTTTGCAATCACATTCGCGATGTGGAAACGTCGTCTCATCTAACTTTCAGATGAGCTTCTGCATACATTGCATCCATCAAAAAGCCGACAAGAAACAGGAATAAATTGACCTTTTCTAAATTTATTCCCATTTCCTTCTTATTGTTTTTAGACTTATAAAACGCGCGATATCACATTACTGCTGGAAATATCGTTTGGATTATGTTCTATATTTCTACCAAGTTTTTTTTAACTTTAATACTGGAATTATGAAGGAAATCTAAATGACTTATTTAATATTTTATTATTATTATTTTTATCATTTATAAAACTTGAAAGATATTTAATTTTCAGTTGTTGAAAATTAAAAAATATCAAAGTGAAATTATTTTGAGCGTCTTGGTTCCAGTGTCAATCTCAATTTAACTTCTTTTTCTACACGTTCCAAAGGTTGGAACAAAAAAATAAAAAAATGATTTAAGCCGAGATATAAAGTTAACATTGATCATTATTTTTGTACCGTGATCTAAGTGACTTTTAAAAGGAAGTAGGAGAGGAGAGGGAGGGGAGTGTTGTCGACGTTCTGTCAACAAGCAAAAAATCCAACGACCGAGACGCGTTGAATTTTTTCAAGAACGCAACGGTTTTTCCTTGTGGGGAGGTCGGCGTCGGAAGTGTGACGCACCGCTCGCGCGATGCCACGTCTGATCGCGGCGGCGTCGATTTCGTCGCTCGCGATCCGCAACGCCCGCCACGGTCGATAACGGTGCGGTAGAAACGCGTCGACGTTGCCGTAATGACGCGCACACGCTCGTCGGACGCGCGGACGATGTCGCGTAGCAACACGTGAATTCCGACACCGACGGCCGGAGGCTTGGCAACGTCGCGGCGGCGCGAATTCCGCATTCGTCGTCGAGGGGTGTATCTCCCGGTGCGCGAACCGGCTGGAGCGTTTTATCGGTGCACCGATGACGTTCGATTCTCCGAAGAAACATCTCGCGCGAGGCTCCTCCGGTTTTCCTCGTGTCATTCGCGAATGAAACGGCAGGCCGATCGCACGTGCAAGATCGGCTTTACGCTCGCTCCGCCGCTCGTCGCGCCGAAATATATCTTTCGCCGTTGTCGGCTTTTATTTTTGAAACTCCCTACCGGGAATTGATGATGTTGCCGCCCGCTCCCCCTCTTGTTTCGATGCACTCGCTTTCTCTCTGTGGTTACTTCCTTCACTCTGAACTTCACTCACGTCGGAAATAACTACGAATGATTATCTTAAAGCGTCCCACTTCTACCTAACTTCTTTTCTTATACTATGTATCCACTATGTATTGTGCTTGATTTTCTAGTAAACCATTTACCCAAGTAAGACTTAGTCTCGTCATTTGCTAGACCATTTTGCTAACTTTGTCGCTATTACTATTCGCAAAGTACTTGCGCTAATGTAAATGCGTAAACTTGTACAGTTGGAATATATTTTTCCATTATCATATTACACTTGAGAGAAATTTTACACTTATTTCGCATTTTTGCGGAAAATTGCGATGTGATATATCGGGTGTCTTGAATTTAAATATCAAAACTTTAGAACATATAGAGAATCGATGAACTAATTGTAAGAAAAAAATCTCGGACATCAAGAAATTTACTTTGTTCTGAAATTTAAATCCTATATAACTCTACTGCGAGATTCTTGTCTCGTATTCCTGCATACAATTAAAACGTGTACCTATAAATGGCTAATGGCAACTTCCCGCTGCGAATGTTTCTTTTATTAGATTGCCACAGGAAGCGGAAGTCCGGGAGTCTTTCGAGAGGCATTAATGATTCTATGTCGACCAATATACTAATAGCTTAAAGAAACCGTGATTGAGTTTTCGTCGTTTATTTGACAAACACGATCGGGCGGTGTGCTCGTGGAAACCTAAAAACCATGAAAAAGATATATCCTTCCTGCTTATTCATTGGCGCGCGCGGTGTTTCGCCCGAGACGTGAGGAGTTTCTGTGCGCGCGAATATTTCTTCACGGCCTGGAGACCGTGTGGGTGTATGCGTGTGCACGCACGGCACAGCACGGCGCGGCGACGCGATTCCGCCGTTCTTTCGGCCCGCTCTCGACCCGCGGCGGCCCTCGGCGGCCTCGCCGACCGGCGCCGCGCCGCGCCGGTCTGGCAACGTCGCGGGCGGCATAGATTCCGCTCCGCAACCGCAACCGCACGTTTGCCGCCGGGCCGCCATGATACCAAAGCCGTGCTGGCCGTCCAACGGTTTCTCCGCAGTGACGCGCAAGCCGCTGCGACGACGCGACACGACAACGCCGTACGGACCACTATTGCGGCTGTTCCGTTGCCGATTTCGATATTACTTTTTGTATATTGACGATTAACTGATGGTGACCGCCGCGGTAGAGTAAACTTGCTTCTTGCTGCTGACGCACCGCCGATCCAACTCTTTTCCAAGTTCAAGTTCTTCGCGTGGAATTTGGGAATTTTTTCCCCTTGTTAAAAATTTAGTGCTTGAAAAGGAATATCGAGGAATTTTCCGACCGCGATCGAAATTGTTATTTAGTTGTATCACAGATTTTTATTGCGTTTTCTATTCCGAAAGATTTCAATACTAGTTGCCAGCGTGATTTCGAAGAATTGGAAATTCGTAGTGGCGAAATTATCAAGTCAAACAGTTTCGCTACGAGGTGTAAGATCGAGTTGCGAAGTAAATCGAGCGAAAGGACGAGTGAGCGAAGGAAGGAAAAAATCTCGGAGGCTCTATGAGCATGTTCGACACGGAGAGGTTCATCGAGGAAATAGAGAGGCGGCCTGCGATCTACGATGTGAATCGCGGCGAGTACAACGACCGTAACGCCAAGATGACCGCGTGGGACGAGGTCTGCCAGGTGATGGTACCGAATTGGGCGCGCTTGACGGACGAGGAGAGAAACGTGGAAGGTATATAGCATGGCCGCCGCAATTGATCGATCCGGATTCCTTCGGCCGCGTCGCCGCCGACCGCGGCGGAAATCCGGAAACTTTGGATTGCCGCGAGTCCACATCTTCCGCGCGATCAGATTCGCAAACGATTCAGTTGTACATGTAGAAAAGAATTAAAAGTTTTGATGAAAAAAGTTTGACCTAACGTTCCCACGGTCACAACCTTTTTGACAAAAAATTGGAGGGAAATACAGTTGCTACATTAATTAAATTAACATTATCGTACTTTATTCATTTTTAACTTTAAAGATATTTATGAAAAAAAAGTAATTAGAATAAATTTTCCTTTGTACTTTTTATTTCTTTTTGAAAAGAGTCAGGCAAAAGAAAATTTTTTTTTCAATCTTATGAGAGAAACGTTCCATGTTTGAAAAATGTTTAATTCTATTATATCTCATCAAAGAGCGTTTTATTGAGCAATTGTTTAATCATAATAATTTGCAGAGAAAAATTTGCGTGGGAAATGGAGAAACATCCGGGATTACTTTATGAAAGAGCTCAAACTTCAGAAATCGCACAAGTCTGGACCCGCCGGACGTAAACGAAAGAAATACATGTACTTCGATCGATTGTTGTTCCTCATGCCGACAGTGGAAAACAAGAGGTATCAGCTGTTCGTTGGAAACGACAAACGATCGATGCTCGCTCGGCTAAATTCGACCTTCTTTTAGGGGTTCTGCGACCATTAACCCTTGCAAATCGGAGGAAAGCGAGGGTGAGGTGGACAATCCCGTGATCGAGGAGTACGACGTGCCCCTTGCTCACGGCGGTACTTCTATAACTGGTAGCCGGGAGTATCTTCAGGCGGGTACACCCTCGTACAAGGTGTGTCCGCGTTATTCGAAACAGCTCTGCGAGACGTCTTTCACAACGCCCTTCGACAACGAGATACACGACATCCTCTCCTCACACAGTAGTCAGCGCATTAACCTCGACGAGGATGATTACGACAAGATGTTTCTCCTCTCGTTACTGCCGATTATCAGACAGGTGCCGGAGGAGAAGAAGCTAGATGTCAGGATACAGATGCAGCAAGTTCTGGCCATGGCACTCCGCCCATCCGATAATAAGTAAATCATTTAGCGTGCTTTTTTGGGGGAATCGAAGAAGAAAATCAAAATGCGCCGAATAGGACATAATTTTTGTATCGACTCATTTACACTATACATATATGTATATTATGTACATCCTGTTTTAGTAGTTTTTCTTGAATAGATTACAGATCATTACAGATTTTTTCAGCCTAGGATTTAAGTCTAGAATATAATAATAATAATAATGTTAAGGGGGAGGGGCGGTTCTCAGCGAGCCTATGGTACTCTGACTCAGTTAGATCCATTGTGCTTCCCCTTCTCTTTCCTTACCGATTACGGAAATCCCTTTCTTCTCCAGAAGAAAAGTCGGTCTCCAATCGATAGGCATTCAAAAAATGAAATACATACGGGATGAGGAGTCACTGGGATTTGAACCCAGGACTCTTCCGTTACTAATCACTCGCATTAGCACGGAATTACGCGTCATCCCAAGTCTAGGATATAAGATAATAAAAATTATTTCCTCTATTATGTTTTTGATTATGTGTGTTTATAAAGCTTACACTCGGTAAAGTACTTTAAAATATCGTACGTAATAAGTATTGATAATTGTAAACATAGCTTGCTCATAATTGCAAAAATTTTGATCTAATGAGAACGCGAATTATATTGAAATAACTTTGTATAAATTATAATTATGGAATATTCTAGGATCATAAAACGGATAAATTTTATACGATGTACTTTAAAATAAGCATGAACATAAATACTGCGTCTGTGATATATACATATAATTAAGCTCTACTCGACAATCGAAGACAAAGACGTCATACATGCAATATGTCGGTGCAGTCTTGTCATGCTAGGAAAATTCAATTGAAATACATTATATATATCGCAAATCTTATTTCTTACGTTTTTATTTCTCCTCTTGTCCTCTTGTATTTTAATACCTGAAATTGAGAAACCTCAATTCTGACGAGCATCATTGTAAATTCAATTATCAATATCAATCTTATCCATTCAATTATCGAAAGCCATTAGATTCATTTACCAAGTGCGATAATTTATCAATGGCTGCGAATTTTATCTGGCGTCGCGTATGAAGTATTGTATATCAATAGAGCAACAGATTTCTGCACTACTGATATTGGATAATATCACGATTTTTTTTTATTAATTTTAAATTCGGGGTTTTAATTTATAAATTATAAATATATTTTATTAATTGTAATAATTGAAACTACAGAACTGCAGTATCGTAGATAACCGGAAAATTCTACGCGTATTAATTTTGTCGGTATGGCAGATTGTACATCGATTGTATCAATTTACAAGGGAGAGAAATAAGTTTGTGAAATTCTTTATTTATTTAGAATTTATGTTGCTCTTTGTCACTTTAAAAAGTATATTCCATGTGAAAATTGCGATTGCACTCAACGTGTTCCTTTGTTAAATTGCTCGAAAAAAGCAGCGGTCGGTTGATTCTTATAAACGACGCGGTTCAAATATTCCTGATGTTGCTTTTGCTGCTCGGCAAGCCACAAATTCTCCTCCGCAATTTTCTTGTTGAGTTCCCTAGAAGAATATAACATAGTATTAAAGTACTATTTTCACGTTCAAACACAAATTTTGAATATCAAAAAATTGTCAAATTTAAAAAAATTATAATTTCTTTCGAAATATATCGTCAAAAATAATATCGTTATAAAATACATTTAAGATCTTTTTAAGCGATAGAAAAAAAGTTAAGTACGAAATTAGTTTTATGATCTTACGATTTTCTTTGATTTAATTCGCGCGCATACGAATATGCGGTTTGAAGATGCGAATTCATTAAATGATCCCAATCTTCGTTCATCTGCTTCTCTTCTAGTTTGATTTTCTGAAAAAAAAAAAACGAATTAGATAAAAGTTTCCTTGCATCAATTAAAATTAATTCTAGATAGATTCATGGCAGTAAGTATTTGAAATACGCTGTATCAAATCAAAAACTTTAAATATATGCGTCATCATGAATTCGCAATGATGTCACCCATGACGCATCCACAGTTTTTGTCTGAACGTGTATTGTTATGATATATTTGATTTGCAAGATTTTTCATATCGCAAGCTGACTATTAAAAATGAGTCTTTTTTTTAAAAGACTTTAAAAGATTAAGAAATATTAAGGAACATTAAGGAAAAATTAGAAATGAAAAATATAAATGATAAATTTACAAGTTCTACGATGCTACGATTCATACTAACACGAATCTCCTCTATTTGTTGCAACTGAGCATCTCTGAAGACCTTCAACTCTTCTGCAGTCATGCCTTTATATCGGTCCATCAACGGCCTGTACGGACCGCGGGTGCTCTCGGCCTGTTCCCTAGCCTCGGTGAGGAAATCTCCAGTCACGTGATTATAGATTTCCACTTTCTTGTCCTCCTCATCTTGAGTGGCTTCGCAATGACGGCGATGTTGCTGCTCCTCGGCCTGCAACCGAGCGAAAAGAAATTCCGCGAAACCATTGCGGAGCGTCGAAGGGCCAGGGACGCGCTCGCGAACCGGATGAGGAGGAGGGACGGGATTAATGCGGAGCTGGAGTGCGGGAGGAAGTAGGGAGGAAAAAAAAGAGATCGACGGCATTTCGTTGTGTGATTATCGGAGCAAATTATCGCGACACTCTGCACGATGATGTCACGAGGTTTATTCATCGACTGCGAGAGAATCGTGTAGGCGACTTTTATATTCTGCGGTGAACTAAAACGCATGCGGACTGCGCAAAAAGTCACGTTGTGTCTTTTGTTACGTTGTATCTGTTACGTTGTAGCCAGTTTATTGCTACAAGCACTTTTCGATCACAGTTCTCTCGAGAAAGTTAATACGCTAGCCTTACAACACCTCGAAAAGGAGAGGTCATCTCCTTTGTAAGGTAGTAAAGTAAATTAAAGTTTAAATTAAAGTCTTTCATCCTGCTCATGATTGCACAGATCTATAATTTTTAAATAATCGAAATTTCGTACACATATCTATCATTAAATTATATTAATTAATTAATTAAATATATTAAAACATATCATTAAAAAATATCGGAGCAGTATCTATTTATATAATGGCTAATGTATAATTACGTGTCTTTTAGCAATTAAAAGTCGATATAACTTTAACTTGTGGATTGTTAACTGTTTTACTACTCACGTTATTAATTTATATCTAGTATTTATTTAAGAAAAATTCAGATTGTTCTGTAACATAGCTTTTTTATGCGTCATCAGACCGGAATTTTCCTACGAGAGGTGTGACCCAAAAAAGAGGCCAGACCCTATTATATATATTAGAAAGATTGAAATCGGAGACAAACAAGTGGCATGTTCTAATATGTCAACACCATTATGTCAAATGTAACGATGCTCGAATCGATGGCTTCATTCGATGTAAGTGGCCACGTATTCGAATGTAAATAGTGTATTCTTATTCTCAATCAAACGTAATCACAAGGGTTAGCCGGTTAAAAAACTCAGCTCGCGCGTTCCGCGAAACGGTTTAATAAAAACACTACCCTTTTCGAACATCTATCTTACTCGCCAGACCTGTTTTCCATTCGATCTCTACCTCCGCCCGGAGATCAAGTTGGTCAAAGGAATCTATTTTTTGACGTACATAAAGTTAGCACCACCATTTTATAAAAAAAAATAAAATAAAAATTAATCTGTGCTGCGCTAAGCTTGTGCTTAGCTACATTGTGCCGCAAAAATCAATTACATATCTCAAAAGACAGAAAGAGCGTCAAATAAATTTATTTTTTTTATTTGATGCTTTGCCTTTTGAGATACATGATTAATTTTTGCGGCACAATGTAGCACACACTTAGCACAGAACAATTTTTATTTTTTAATTTTTTTAAATAAAATGGCGGTGGTAACTTCATGTATGTACATCAATGCAACAAATAATTCGCCGTCGGCCGTCGCTTATTTCTCCTCGCTTCCGAGTATCCTTTTCCACAATTTTGTAATTTCTTGCATCCTCATTTCACATTTATCATCACTATTATTATCACTGTCACTTGAATGACTTTATTATACACTTGCACAGTCACTATCACTCGAGCGGCATATACCGCAGGTAAGCGACAAACAACCGAACAAATTAGATTAGATTATCACGACGTAATTTTCGAAATTTCGAAGACGGTCGTGCGGCGTAGCGAACGCGCCGGACAATCGCCTGTTGTTTGATTCGACACAATCCCGATGCTTGACGCTTCGTCGTCCGCGATATTCACTCTCAATGGGTCAAAACACGAGAGTTTATGAAGGGCAAGTATAGTCCGATGTCACTCTTATATCACCGCGACAGGATCAAAATACAAGTGCACTTTTCGAGAAGACTAACCGAAATGTAAACGCGAATGAGGCTCGAGCTATCATTTTTGAAATCTCAAAATTAATTTTTACATTTATCTCGATTTTACGAAACAAAGAAGATTTGTATGCTTTTAAGCAAGCATTAGCATGCGAATTGAATCTAACTTCATGTATGTACATACATCAATGCAACAAGTAAATCACCGTCGGCCGTCGCTTATTTCTCCCCGCTTCCGGATATCTCCTTTTCCGTCTTTCTGTAATTCTTTGCATCCTCACTTTAAACAATCACACTATCACTATCACTCGAACGGTATACACCGTAGGCAAGCGATCGAACGAAGATTATCACGTCGTGATTATCGAAATTTTGGCCGTCGGCCGTCGCTTACTTCTCCCCGTTTCCGGGTATCCTTTTTCACCCTTCGACGCGCTTGGAGATATCGAATGCTCCGCGCACTGTTTCTCATAATATCACTATCAATGTATCACTTGCTCACTATCACGGTATAAAGTAATAGAAGGAGGCGATCGTCCGTTACTCAATTCGACACTTCCGACACTCATCCGTATGCGATATTTACTTTTCAAGGACGAAAAGTCGCGCGATCGCGGAACATAAACGGTACGTCTTCGCGTCCGGAGCTCCGCGACGGAACTGAAATATTTCTTGAAGATTTGGATCTAATTGGAAGGGGTAGGGGTAGGGGTAGTGGTAGGGACATTTCNGACGAGAGTACATTTCAAGAAAAAAAAGTAGCCCACCCTTTCAATCTTTTTTCAAATTTTTGGTATCTCAATTCTATCGCGAAGATGTATATCAATGCAACAAGTAAATCACCGTCGGCCGACGGCCGACGGCCGTCGCTCATTTCTCCCCGCTTCTGGGTATCCTTTTCCACCTTTCTGTAATTCTTTGCATGAGGACTTTACACAATCACACTTATACTGACGAGAGATTAGATTTATGTATCGCGATTTATGTACTCTGCATCTTTTTCTACTCAATTCCTCGAAATTTGTCGCATTTGACATGTCGCGATTGATTTATTAGCGTTCGCGGCTTGTCCGAAAACGATTCGTCTTTTTATTTCGTCATTATAATGATTATGGTCTCGAAACTGATGCTCGAGCTACGCTCGTAAATTTCGTTTATGTCACTTTTCTCCGCAAGGCATTTGGTAGCGAGCTTTTCTAATGTTTTCAAATTCGAGGTATAGATTTCCGCGAAGTCAGGGATCGAATTTCTGCACATGCGCTCCGATGTTTTTTACATTCAATTCCTCGAAGCGCGTCGCGTCCGGCTCCGGCGCACTTGCGTTTTTTGCAGTGTTTTTCGTCGCAGTGTGTTTCTCCGAAATCGCCTTACTATTTCCCCTTCCAATTCTTTCCAAATCTTCAGAAAATCCTGACCCCTCACTCCTCAGTTGCATTGCGGAGCTCCGAGCGCGAAGACGTCGCGTTTACACTCCGCGGTCGCGCGACTTTTTGTCCTTGAAAAGTAAATATCGCATACGGCGGAGTGTCGATTCGAGTAACGGGCGATCGCCTCGGTCCTTCTATTATGTTATACCGTGATAGTGATCAAGTGATACAGCGACAGTGACATTTTAGAGAAATAATTATGAGAACCTTGCAAAATGCGGAGCATTTGATAACTCCAAGCGAGTCGCGGTTCACGTCGCACCTAACGCTTGCTTAAAAGCATACAAATCTTGTTTCTTTTGTAAAATTGATGTAAAAAATTGATCTTGAGATTTCAAAAGTGGTAGCTTGAGCCTCGCTCGCGTTTCAGTTAGTCTCTTTTCTTGAAAAGTGCGCTTGTATCTTGATCGCGGAGCCATAAGAGTGAAATCGGATTACTTACCCTTCATGAATTCTCGTCTTTTAACTCGTTGAAAGAGAATATCGCGAACGAACAAGTATTAAACATCGGGAGTGTCGAATCAAACAACAGGCGATCGTCCAGCGCGTTTGCTACGTCGCTTCGAAATTTCGAAAATCACGTCGCGATAATCTTCGTTCGGTCGCTTACCTACGGTGTATGCCGCTCGAGTGATAGTGCAAGTGTATAATAAGGTCATTCAAGTGTTACTGTGATTGTGTGATAGTGATAATGTGATTATGTGAAAAGAGGATGCAAGAAATTACAGAAAGGTAGAAAAGGATACTCGAAAGCGAGGAGAAAAAGCGACGGCTGACGGTGAGTTACTTGTTGCATTGATATGACGTACATGAAGTTACCAACGCCATTTTATTTAAAAAGATAAAAAAATAAAAATTGTGTGCTGCGTTGTGCTAAGCGTGTGCTACATTGTGCCGCAAAAATTAATCACGTATCTCAAAAAAACAAAGCGTCAAATAAAATTATTTTTTTCATTTGACACTTTGTCTTTTGAGATATGTGATTAATTTTTGCGGAACAATGCAGCACAACACAAACTTAGCACAACACAGCACAATTTTTATTTTTTTATTTTTTTAAATAATTTTTTTAAATAAAATGGCGGTGGTAATTTCATGTCCATCATTTTTTGCCGTAGAAGACGCGAAGGTAAAAACGGTCGAGAGAGCTAGACAGCCTTTACAAAATGCGAAATAGCAACAGCTACCGCCGGCATGCCGATTGCCGGTATACCCGGAGTCATTTTCATCAAGATCATACGATTGATTTTACTTAATTTGTTAAATAAATCGAATTTCGTCTCCTTTATCGCGTCGGATCTAGTTCAAAGACGCGCGAATAAAGAGGATCCCGTACCAGAGCGCGATTAAATGTCGCCGTGGCTTCGTTCAGCCTTCGCCGGCATTCCTCCTCCATCCGCGCCAGCGTCATCGCGCGCTTGTCCCTGGAGAGGACAACTTCCTGGTAGGCATCCTCGGTGTCTCGTCGTGCCTTCTCGGCCGCCTCGCGCTCCTCCTTTTGCCTGTGCATCCACCAACGCATCTGCTCTCGCTGCGCCTTCAATCGCTCGGGAAAATTGCGATCCTCGCCCTCGAACCTGCGCACAGCCGTAATATTTCATTGTTCCTCCTCTCTTCCGCGCCCGCCGCGTTACGCTCATTACCATTGCGCCAGGGTGAGCAGGCTGCGGGGTAACTTATTATCCGCGCGAGGATCTTTCCCACACAACGGGTATCGAAAGGAAAAATATTAATATTACGCGCAATAGCCGCGGTTTACAGATTGCAGAAATTAATTCTTCCTACGACAGCTTCGGGATTTTTAATATTAGGAGAATCTTAATAAAAAAATCCGAAGAGAATCATCGGGAATGGGAGGAAACAAAGTAACGAGGTTTCACAAACACGTTCTTCTATCTTCCCCTGGAAAGTCCGAGATAAACCTCTCCGGGTACTTTTCTCCCGATTGCATCACTCATTGTTGGCGGTATTAATCAGGCTATTTACGCACTTCTGAGCGGACGCTACTCCCAAGCTCGGATCGTCCACGTGCGTTGGAAGCGATTTCTTTAACGCCTCGGGGTCATACAGGTCGTAATCCCGACGGTCTTCCGCTCGTTGATGCACTCGTCGGAAGGACTCGATCTCCTTGTTTATCTTTCGCCTCTCCTGCAAACAGAGAAGTGAATCGTCGGTTCTTCGTTAGGTGGCACGTGTCACCGAAATCGCCGAGTGTCAGATCGAATATCGAGCGAACATTCCCGCGTAATTATCGGCATTGACGGCACTCAATTACCTCCTCTTGCTGTCTCTCCAAATGCGCGGCATGCTCGCTGCTGCGAATGAAAGCCTCGTCCAATTGGCATTCTTTCGCCCATTCCCACTCGCGCTGCCGCTTCTTTTCCTCGACTTGTTTATCCAAGAACGCCTTGTCTATCTGCAAATGTCAGGGAAACAATCGTATGAATCCTATTCTATCTTGTTGAAACCAGCAACTTCCCAGACGTTAGATCAATCAAATGTCGCGTTGCGCTTCGTCGGATGATACTTGTGGAATTTTACGAGTCAGAGATATCGGAAAGCAGCAGAATCAATTAAAGTGAGATCAATTTAGTTGAGAGGGGATCGTAACAGCTTTAATGGTGAATATCAAAGACTAATGAGTACAGAAAATTTGCTTCATTAATTAGAACACAATAAATAAAAAATAACAAGATGACTGAATTAAAAATTGAAATAGATTTGGTCAAAATAAGATGTGAAAGTCTGATAAAAACGCTAAAGAACACTCGGGACTGTATACTTACTCCAATTTTTCTAACGCGAGGATTAAAGATGCGCTGTTTCCTCGTTTCTTCATTTTGTCGTTTGCGTTCTATAGACGCGGCGATTTTGAGGTCTTCCGGAGTGGCATGTTGTTGAAACTTAAGCATTTCAGGGGGGGGAAACTTTTCACGGACAATCTGGAAAGTACGGATTTCTTTTTACGACGGTAAGGTTACACGTGAGACCGAAAGCGTGAACATATCTGGACTTTACGGCCCCTGGAATCGAAACTGAAGTTTCGTTACCATGGAGAGTTTGCCCATCGAGGAGGGTCGTACGACTTGTAGCCGTAGATTTCAACTGCACAGCATTTATCTGTGACGTACCCGAGAGAAATAAAACGTTTATACTGCAGCATGTTTTGTCCAATTGGAATTTAAATAATAATATTTAAGTAAAAATCACGAAATGTCCAATCAGGCAGAATTGATCATTGGAAGAAAAAACTGGAGCAAATTAGAGTCCACGAAACGAAGCGTAAAATACGCGATAATACAACACGCCCGTTTTTCATCGTAATTTTAGCCCACGTGTTACAAGATCAACAAATGCATTAACGATGTTGTAAAGAAATCATTAAAGAACGATAAACAAATGTTTTAACTTCGCTCCACGCTTCGAGGAAGTTTATCGCTTCCAAAAAACTCTCGAGAGCGAGTTTATCGTTTTTAAAATCTATCAATTCTTCCGCTCGACAGCCGCTTCTCCTCTATTTTTTTCAAATCCTTTTATATTCGCTCATAATTACGGCTACACGATCAATACACGAGAAGTGTTGTCGTTTTCCGAGCTGTTTGACTTCGACCATATGATTATCTATCCGTGTCGGAATAAAAAAAAAACAAATAAAGAGAGATAATTATTCAGTTTATGATAATTATTCAGCTGTTAGAGAGGCCACCGTAGGAGGGTGTCACGTGGAGAGCAGCTGTCGATGGCATAAACATGTGTATGTATACCGCATTGTTATCTGTTGATTTCGTGAAATCCATCTTACTCTCTTCCGTTACGCACGCTACGCCGATCCAATTTGTCATCGTATTATTGCGGCGACATGCGATAACGAAAGCGAAGAGGAGAGAGAATGTGTCGATTAAACATTTTAATTGGGTTAGCCGTATCTCTGTCTTCGATAAAAAGCCTTGCAGCTCTCACGAGTCTGGAGGCCATCAGCCGCAGGGTCGCATAACCTCTGTCGCAGTTATTTACTTGGGAAACGCGACGATAGCGTCTTTTTAATTTAATTAGAGATCTCTGATTAAGCATCCGATTGAACTGCGACAGATTTTGAAATGTTTTGACTCGGAAACGTCTCTTCCAAATGGAATACGTACATAATAACGAAATAGTTCAATTAATTATTGGCACTTCGGAAAGATTTGTCTATCATCTGACAACTCTATTATCGCCTTATAATTGCCTTGACTAATAGCTGATAACTACTGAGCAGTACTGTTTTGCATTAGTATTTTTTTTCTTCTTGAAAATATGAAAACATGTAGCATTTACATTATTTACATGTCTTTTTATTTGACTTTATACCTTCAGATATTTTGTACATTCCTTAGCTTAGCTTTCGCGACGTTATAAAATTTTGTAATTAAATAAAATACATTTTACAAAAGCATTATTTTATTAAGTTTAATGTGATATTTATTATCGTATTAAATAGTTACGTTAAATATAAGAGAACGAGCGGTGTGTTTGATTAACAGATATAACGCAAAATGAATATTATCCAAGATTTTGATTTCAAATCTTGGAAAAAATATTAGTATGATCCTTAAACTTTTAACCAAAGGAAAAAGTTACACGATCGCTGCCCAGTATGCGCGAAAAAAGCCTGTCTAGCAACACTGGTTTGAGAACGAATTCTATCGCGTCGTTCTAGTCATCGAAAGAGAAAGGTGTCCGATCATTTCGACGCAAACTACACGGCGGAAGTGCTGTTCGCGGAAAGCGCGGAATGAGCGGAATCTCGGATCGATCGCGCATACATCAGTCTCGCTTGATTAATTCCGGGGGTGAGCGCGCGTGAGCCCCTTCATAAGATCGATGTACCCGGGTTACGTTATGAGTGCCGTGGAATGCCGCGGGCTGCAATTTTAATCGGACCGCGAAAACAACTATGATACAATTGATAGGCGACTGCATAGTCGATCGGCCCGCGAACTGGACCGCAATGTTTGCGCGAAGTCATCGGTGAAAAATCGCTGTTGACAAACAGATAAGAGGAAACTCTCCGCGCGTCGCGTCGTCGCACGCGACGCGCGTGCGCGCGCGCGGCAATTTGCGCCGCGAGTAAGTACAAAGTATCCAGACGTTGCGCGGTATCGCGCGGTATCGCGCGCGTTTCGCCTCCCTGGCCCCGCGGGGAGAAGAAAGAGGGAGAGGGAGTGAAAGAAAGGGAAGATGCGCTCGCAGCATGGCGAGACTCTCGGGCGCCTGCGTGGCAGGGTGACGTCATTGGAGAACCGGGCAGCTCGTCGTCCACCAGACATTCAGTCTCGCCTCAGCGCTCGAGGAGATTGTACACGTAGGTTCTCCCGCGATCAAGCACCTTCTCTCCCGCGCCAGTCTGAGCCCCTGACAGCCCGCAAGTGAGCCGCGCAAGTTTGACGTCGCGACACGCCGGAATCGATCCTAATCGCCACGCTCGGCGCTCGCCGTCGGTCAGTGGATCTCCAACGGGCGGCCGAAAGGAGGACGCCGCTCTCGCGGTCCGCGCTCGCGCGCGCTAGCGCCTGATTGACTAAATCCGCCGGTCGTTCACCCGGTGCGCGCGACTACGAATATTCTTACGCAACGAGGAGGAAAGTTTCTCCAGCGCGCGAGGGGGATCGTTTTTCTCGGCGGGAAAGTCGCGGAGCGACGCAAACGCGCGACACGTGCGACGGATCTCCCGCGAGGGGAGATCTCGCGGGGACGCGCTCTGAACTGGAGGCCGCTCCCGGATGTGACTCCGCCACCGCCGTCGTCGTCGTCGTCGATTGATGATTGCTATGCGATTACTATGAGAGGATGAGCTGCTCGGTAAAGATCTCTTGCGGCAAGAGCTGGAGCGGCTCGCAGCGCAGGATCGGCGCCCTCGCGGAGGAGGCCATCACCTGCTCCGGCCTCCAGGCCGTCCAGTCGACGAGCGCGACGTCGACCTCGAGCTCGACGAGCACTACCAGCACCACCGCCACCGTCACCGTCGCCCTCAACAACCCCGTCGTCATCACCAGCAGCAGCACCAGCACCGTCGCTACCGTCGGTGCCGCTGCCGCCACCGCCACCGTCAACGTCATCGCGGCCGGCAGCCAGAGGGTGGTCCCACCACGCCCCGTCAAGTCGATAGCCGCGAAGAAAGGGGAGGACACCACAAAGCTACTCAAGTACATCGACGATAACGTCATTGGCAAGAACGGCACGTTCTTCGGACCATTCGGCCGCAGGAAAGGTCAGTAATGAATATAGTAGACTTTACCGCCCCTTCTATCCGTGCCCTCGCTCCCCCCCGCGCCTGCCCCGCTGCCTCGACCCTCGGCGTGCATGGCGGACGCGCCAAGAAGTGGAGTCGTGCCGCGTCGTCGGCTCGTTGGAATTGTTGGGATATAAGTTAAATGACACGGCGCGTCACTTTTCACCTTCGCGCCGTCCGCGTCCGTCTTGTTGTCCGACTAAGCGGGGCTTTGTAGGGAATCGCCGGGATGATTAGCACTCCCCCCGGTGAAATTGAATACCCCCGCTCTGAAAGCCGGAGATAATTTCTTGGGGGATTTCTTTCAACACCCCGGAATGCGGCTATCGCGTTTGGAGCTATCGGGAAATTACGTCGGCTTAATCTGTTTAAATTTAGATTATTTGTTACGTATTGCGCGATCGTCTGCTGCGAAATGAAATATGATTATACGTGCTTATCTAGAACAGTGATAAAATTAGGCATTATTACGTCTAATTGTTTACCACTTGTTCTTTTGCACTTCAACATTTATATTAACGGGATAATTCTCCTATTCCTATCCTATTAATATATTAGAAATTTAATCGTCTCACCTTGTTTTCTTTAACTGTCATTTGCCAAAATATCATAATTATTTGTCAAAGAACGAAAGAAAAACGGAGCAGAATTATCCTGAATTATGAGGAATATTTTTAGAAGTTGTTGCGTGTAGAAGAAACTTGTAATTATTGCAATTATTATAGGATGCTTATAACTGGTTTGTTTACCAAATTAACGTGCGATTTTTCATTGTTGTTCCAAAGATTACAGAAATACCAATGAATCATCGGTATCGTAACGATAATCGCTGTGCCGAATTTCAAATACTGATATAACTCTCCGATTATCTCTCGCGCGTGCAAGTCGGTTAAGTAAAGTACAAAGTCGGTGATGGAGAATTCGCTTCTCGAGTTATGCCGTGGCGTAAGCCTTCGCCCGCTCAATTGGGACACCCTCCAAGTGCCGTTGGCGTATACCTTCCGTAATTCGATACTGTACCCCACGAGCGATAGCGCCCGAAACCCTTGCCGTGTGTGCCGAAGTATCCTCAATTAAGAGCATAAAGCCGTATATTTTTAGTCGTCGATCGATCGCTCGCGGAAGATTTCCTCGCCGCCTCGTGCACGATTTCGGATCGATATTGAGAACCGATATTATTCCCAGCTTCTCCCCCGTCAAAAATTTCCTCTGCGCCGTTCATCATAGTTGCCTTGTTACCTCGCGTTCCCGCCCTTTTCCGCGAATGCGTGTAAATCAAGCGCCATGGCCGTATCTCTAATTAACTTTAGGTAGCTGATGACTAAAGCGTCGAGTTATGCTTCCGCATAATTGGGTCACACGAGTCCCGTGGACACATTTTTTCTTTTTCGTTTATTTGTAATGTTTAGTTTTGTAATATTTTTGATATTGCTGAAGATGGCTTAAAGCGAAATGTCCGTTTATTTCTAACTATGAAATAGTTTAATTATTCAATTTATGCACCAATAAGCACATCGCACTCTCATTGCCCAATTGTTACATTATTGATTTAATCTCAAGAGTATCTTTCTAAATATCTTTTTTTTCATGTTGGAAATAGTTTGTCAAAAAAAAGTTTAGTACATTTTCGCCAATCTTCTTCTCTGACTTTGACTTGAGGAAACTTCAAACATTTTTTTAATTAAAAATTATAACGCCATGTTTCCCAGAAGATCTGAGTTTAGTCGAATTCCTTGGATTTTTTCATTCCGTTAAATTCTACTAGGAAAAAGTATTGCTCCCCGGCTTTTCTACTTTCATGATTAAAACTATCAATTTTAGGAAATAATAATTCAAGAAAGAACTGCAATCTCTTTCCGAACTCGACATTTTCGGAGACTCGTGGCGAAGCACTCTCTGTGCTTCTCGCAAGTTTAGATTGCGTAATACATCAATATGCCCCTTTCACTTTTGCATCCGAGCGACGTAACGATCAGTCGATGAGCGTAAAACCACAATGAACAAATCGGCGCGTAATTTTTCTGCGCGAATGCCCTCGAGTCACAAAACTTTTCTTTATCGAGCAGTTTATCGTCTCGTCAGCACGTGTAAATACACTCCGCCACTAAAGTCATTTGGTAGTTTCGTGCGGCCGACCATCAGAGATGTCATTGTCCGAGGACAATGTTTCAAAGGCCACGTGCTACCTTGGAAACTTCATTCGTCGCCGCGATCAATAAGGCTCGCGTGAAAAGCGTCGCGTGGGACCTTGAACGCGAAAGAGAGAAAAAGAGATAGAGAGAAAGAAGGGTCTCGGTCGAGGGAATATCGTCGCGCCATCGCGCCAGTGGTTAACATCGCACGGCGGACTATTTGGAATACGAATCGCAGCTTCGTTGCGCGAAGTCGGTTTCCTCGGGTGTGCTCATAAATATCAGGTTGACGTCATGCATCGCTCGGCGCGATGGCGACCTTAACTCTCTTTCGCGCGCTAGATAGTTCTCTAGCGGAATCGCGCGACGGACGGTCGCGGAGCTGGAATATCTCAACGTTTACAGCGATGATCGACTTATTTGCTTAACGAAGTGAAAGTCCCGACAGTCTCTAAAATGCAGATTGACTCGCGTGCGGAGCGGGGGTCGGTAATTTCTATCACGAATTTATGAGTCTCTCGGCTTCTATTTATGCGGATCGTGGGATATTCGATCCTTTTCATAATTAAACGCCTGTCCCGATTCACGTGATTTGTTGCAGTTTCACGTGCGAGAGATGCGGCTGTAAAATCCCGAATCTATGGTATAACGGTCGGCTCGTATACCACGTGTTGCACACGAAACGCTCTCGTGATCTCCTACGCGCGGTTCGTGACCGTCGTCTGTAGACACGTGTCAATAAATTGCTGAAGCTATCGCGCGCTTACGCGGCTCCATTTGGCGAATAGACGACCCTGCTTCGACGCGATCATGCTCGCTAATTCGATTTGCTCTTTCGATGGCACACGGCTTTTTGTTCGACCGTCAAAGCCGCTTAATGGCTTGCTCGCGTAATGAGCGGATGCAGCAACGTTTGACGACAAACACCGTGCGAGTGGAGTGTGCTGCACACCGCGACAACGTAATCGAAACAGGAAGCACGGAGAGTACTCTATCATAAGTCAACGTCAGTTCTCCGAAAGCATCGAGTTTGAAAGAAGATTTCGCGATTCTTCTTTGAAATATTTTTTTTTTCAAAGTCAATACTCTTTTGAAATCTATCGATCTGTAAAGGGTCGTCTACCAATAAGCAGTAAGATGTAAGCGATAAATAAATTGATCAATTACAGTTGATTAATTTTCGTTCTAATCTAATAATCTAATAATAAGAGTAATCAACGTTAATTAGTCAATTTTCTTACTGCTGGTAAACACTTGTTGTATCTTAATGCTTTTAACGACGCATTGTACACGTAATTTTTGCGTAGAATTTTGTGTTTGGCAAGAAAAAAATTGCATAACACTTTACAATTAAGAGCTGAGATCATCGATGAAACGAAAGGTAACAAGTGTAACAGTGCGATCGTATCACAGAAACATGTGGTCTTTAGAGCTTCGCGCGGATAAAATATTGCAGATAAATATTATTCTTCAAAATGTGACGAACATTAGGAAGGTGGCCTTCACCGAAAAACAGGTTCGCCGCCTCGCTCGTGATTCACGAGCGACGACGCTCGGTGGGAAGTAACGGAAATCTGCATGAAATTTGCAAGTCGGACCGTCTCCTTTAAAATAGAAACGAATTCGATTCGCTTTCAAATGCAGGCCTCGAAATTGCAGCTAGGTCACATTTCTGTTTTAATAATCGCAGGAATGCGCTATTTAATTATCGCAGGAAATAGGGAGACAAAGGAAAGCTCACTTTTTCTTTCTTTTTTATTTTTATTTCCAGTATAAATTATAAACAGAAATTACAAGACAATAGTGAGGCGACGTGTCTCTTTTTGTAGAATATCTCGATCGATTTTATCAATCGCGAATTTAGGAAGATTATTTCGGTGCATAATGTAGTGGAACTCGATGCGCTTAGACGGTCCGCCAACAGCAAACGAGTTTCTCGAGTGGGTCAGATGTTCGTGATCCGTCATCTTCCGATAGGTTGATCTCGGTCTGACATGTCTCGAGGTCGATGAGAGACGCGATCCTGTTAGGCCACTATTTCGCACGAGTCACGTGATGCTCCGAAGGAATAAGGATGCCTACGTCATCAACGAAGAATGATTTGTTCATCTCAGCTCTCCCTTAACATTCTTGTCTGGCAAACAGGCCAAGTCAATATTTCGTCGGTATTAAGAAATTGGAGTAGTGTCAAGAAAATCCATTTGGTTAGTTAAATATTTGTCAACTCTTCGCGGCGTGTCCCGCATTGACATCGTCTCAAAATAGTGATTTGCGACAAATCTACAAGCACACGGGAACAGCGAAGATCTAGCTATATATTTCCAGAATTTTTATTATATCCCAGTAACAAAAAATATATGTTTGAGCACATTCTTATCGAGAGTCCGAGGCGGAAGAATTATTAAGCGTCCCCCGATCTCATCTCTCCGTTATCTACAATTTATTTCCTCCGCATGACAGACGACGAGAATGCGACTCCGCGATAGTTCGACTCCACTGCGTTTCAATAACGACGGCATCATAAAGTGCTATAAACCCGATCGTCAATAATGCGCATACGTATGCACGCGCCGTTCTCATCGATTCGACAGTTTCATCGGGCATTTCCGAAATGCAAATGCCGGATAATGCATTCCCGGATCGGCACGAATGGCGCGTTTGACCCAGTTTTACTTGTCCCGTACCAACTTGACCCAGTTTCTTCCCGGTCGTCTCAGCATAATAATAGTGGATCTCGAGCGCCAATTGGTTGACGAAAAATATATTCTCGCTTCATTATAACTCACTTTCCGAGAGATAACGTGGTAATTCGTCACCGATTCGCTAACCGCAGTTTTTCACGAAACGTGTAGAGTTTTAATTTTGTTGATTGAAAACGACAGAAAAGTCGTAATCCAAAAGAATTATAGGGCGATGTCAAAAATTTACAGGCATGTTAAAACTAGAAGAATAAAGGAGAATGGAATACGGAAATGGCGATAATAAAATCTTCCACGTAAATCTTTTGTTTCCAAATTAATTTTATCTCGATAAAATCGCGTTTTAATTGACAATAAGCTGAAATAAAATTTAACGCAAGCTTACAGCAGATATCTAATAAATTAATGATCGTCGTCTGATAATAAACTATATCGAGCCGTGGTCTCAAAAAATAATTTATTAATAACGTGAAAAGTTGTTTGTACGCGACCAGTATATCAGTATCTCAAATCACGATCATAGATTATTTTTTTGTAATGTTCTTTTAATCGGACGAGGAATTAATGATTTGACATCTGGTTCGTTATCGCGCAGCGATTCTTTTTACTGATTATTTACAGATAAGTCTCTCTTCGTTAAGACTCGCGAGACACGCAGACATACACACACATATACATATTTCATAATAACAAAAAGGTATTATGCACAGATACGAAACATCAGTGATATAGACAGAAAAAATAACTATACATATATCCTGTAGCGAGATAAGACAAAAGTGACAATTTAGCTAATAAAAATTAGGTAACCATGTTTACGAGAAGTTTCACCGATTTATTTATTATCGACGATAGTAATTATGCAAAACATGTTGATCGAATCGGATGGCAAGTGGGTTTATTCGATAATGCGACTTCCGAAAAAGAAATAAAAAAAACACTCAAGCAACGTCTTTCGGTTTGTTTCGCAAGAAAAGATATTAAGTTGTAATTACTTTTACACATTGAAATAAAAAACACTCAATCAACGTCTTTCGGTTGGTTTCGTAAGAAAAGATATTAAGTTGTAATTGGCTTACTTTTACACATTGAAACGCGTGACGAATCACCAACCAATCAATTACTTTTATTTTCGTCCCGAAGCGACGAGGCACTGGACTTTAATTAATACCGACAGTAGCAATTAGCAGTAATTAAAGAAATTTCTCTGAAGGACGATCTGTCACTGTGAAAAATCAGAAGGATAAGTCTCTCACGTAGTTTGGCGTCACGTGTACACACACCTTCGCATACGTATATACATATATACGTGTGTCACACAAGTATTAGTTAGTATTGTACGCCGAGACACAAAGACGAGTATTCACTCGATGTCACCGCGTCAGACGTGCCGCGAATCTCGTCGGATCTTCGGCGCGGATTTAAGCGAATCCAGGTTTTCGATCGGAAAAACTACTCATCGTGAATGACTAATCCGATGCGAAATAGTGCTCGCGCGCGCGAATCGAGGGACGCTCGCGATCGGATTAAGTCAGTGGAAAATTTATCGCACTCGAGAAGCACGTGGCGAGCGAACCTATCGATGCCGTGTTTTTCGATTAAGCAAAATGTTTGCAAACAGCCGATTATCAGATAAACTAAGTGGTCGACCCAATCACCGCTATAAGTAGCATTTTTTTTGCGTCTTTATCGGATCCGGTTAAAAAAGAATTCCGGAATGCGTGCTTGTTTCTCGGGACCGGTGCACGCATCCCAGACTCATCTCATTAGGATGCGTGATTTTTTTTTTTTTGTTATATACCCAGGATCGGATTTCTCATGTGTTCACCTTACGCGCGCAGCTCGCATGTTATCGGAGCTGTACTTTGTTGTGTTTTATTATTTTCGATATTCGTCATTCAGTCTCTGCTGACACGCCGGCAAGCCGCACGTTAAACGCTCTCGCGATTGTCACGATTTCATCGACAAATACGCAGTTGAGTCACTCCGTGATTCGATTTGAAGAGCAAATGAAGAACTCCTGTCGTCACACATTTTGATAGGTGATATCTTAATGCGCTTTTGTAGATAAAAATGATGACACGGATTCTTTGTTGGATCAGCGAAAGTTATCAACGAAAAACAAATTTTTTTATTTCGCTAATAACTCGTTGTATTATTGTATTATTATTAGATCGTTATATTTACATTTACTATTACCGTGAAAGAAAAGACCGAGTTCTCTTCGTTGAGCAAAGTCGATTCTTACAGTTTCTTTTACATGAAATGGAAAGCAACTCTAAATATCCGGCATTTCTCGGCGCCCGTTATGCCGTTAATAAACAGCTCGACTTTCTTGCTTTGAAAGTCTCGGGGCTTTAATATTGCGTTATACGGGCACATTTAAGACGTGTTTACAAGCGACACGCGATGCCGATGTTAATCCAGGAAACTGTCGCGGGTTCTCAAACATCATACACCGTAATTTCCTCTCTCGCGCGCGCGCGCCGCGAAACACTCTCGATCGAGAAACACGAGATAACAATAATTCTTGTTTGAACTGAATGTCGTCTCAGGTTCCGCTACAACGGATGTCCGATAGCAAATATCTAGAAATAGCCGTGACGCCAGCGTTAGACGCCGTATCGTTATCAAATGAACACCCTACCACTTTGTCTTTGCAATCTTGCACTTTTTCTAGAACAAATATTCGACGCATTGCAGATGCACAATTACGCATAAGTGTCTCGCCACAGCTCTGCAAACGTTTAACTCTTTAAAGCGCAGCTCTCACATTTATAGATAAATCTAAGCAATTTTGATCATTTCAACATTATTTATGCAGATTATAGCGCGTACACAACTTGAATGTATAATTTGAGCAGCGCTCTTGAAATAATTTAATAATACGGTTTTAATTATGAATGAAAAGTTTATTCACTTCAAAACTTACAACCAAGAAGTAGGACTGGTACATTAAAAACTTATAGCCACACATTTATACTCTAATCCTCCTATTTCTCTTTACTTTTATCTTTTGGTTTCAATTTCTTTTATCACACAACCTAATACCCTCTTTCCCTTATCTCTCCTTCCTAATTTAGTAATTTCCTTTTTCTTTCCTTTCATCCCTTTTTTCCTAATCTTTCTATTCAGAAATTCCTTAATACCTTTTCTTTCTCATAATCTAATTCATTATTTCAAATTCTATATTCTCCAATGTTTTTTCATAAATCTTATAAACTACTCAATACGATTTTGATAATGTAGGAAAGATAGCAAAGACGTAGATGTCCCGTTCTTCTTTGAAACGACTTGGGCGAACGTCCTAGTTTCTCGCTTGTTATTATCTCGATCGCCGTAAAAGCACGTGGTCACCGTGCCTCAAGAAGTTAAGGGTTATTGGAGCGGCTGCCCAAGTCGTTTAGCCGTAAACCCGCATTCGAGCGCGCGGCCCCCGAGAACGGGATACGTTTTGTCGCGCGTCTGTCGTATGTAGGTGACAGACGCGATCCGCGAAGCGAGGTCCGTTAACGGGACGCCCCGTAGACATACGTATATATGCGTACCGTCGACCGATCCCGGAGATCGACGCGGATTCTCGTCCTCGAATGCGTCCCACCTTCCTCTTAAGGATGCCGCGAAACACTTCGCGCCGCGTCTCGCGGAAACGCCAGAAAGACGTTAAATTTACGTCCGCGTGTTCTCCGTTATTCTCCGGAGCAATTAAATTGTTGTTTTTCCTTTTCCTGAATTTCCAAGGGTCCCTGAATTAAAGGCGGAATTGTATGAACTCGTTCACGACCAACGTTCTGTCCGGTCGCCCTTGTCCGCTCGAGGCTTTTACGAGCAATGTTGCGATTGCCCGCAACGTGGGCGGAAACTTGAATCGCGTCTCGTCTCGTTGTCTCAATCCTCTTTGTAATAACCGCGGTGCGCGATCTTGTAGTTTAGTTTACGATTCCGCGGCCCTTGAAGCGTACGTGGTCTCTAAATTAAATACTCCTCGGATGTACGTACGAGCATCATGGCGACGAAAAAAAAAAAATAGAAATGGCTTTACGAGAGGCGCATCCTGTTCGGGATAATTTCATTTACTACCACTCGTGTGGTTTACGCGACCGTCATTGCGCGACACGCATAGCGAATTTTTATTATGATCTCTTTTTTTCTTTTCTAGACATATGATATCGCGGCAACAGCATGGAGCACTTATCGCTACGCGCATTAGTCAGCCTCGCGCGTGTTGGATAATTTGATATCACGATGGAATCGTGTAGGACGCACGCGAAATTGTCGGCGAAACGTTTTTAACCTTTGCACGTCGGCTTCGTGCTGGCGTATAGTACTTCGTTAGACATGCACGCGAAGTGCAACAGCTATGAATTAAGGAAACGCGTAATCATCCTACGATTAGCTGATTATTAAGCGAGATAACAGACTTTTTGCGCGAGGTCGATCACACCTTCTCTACATGCACAAAGCCCGTTCACTAGTTTTAAATATTTGTTTTTTGTTGTGTCTTTCAAAAGAATCATAAAAATGCGAAATATATATTTCTCAACGTTTCTTTTTTTATCTTGAGAACCGTTCGGCAATTAAGATATCGACACCTTGTTTTTTTTCCGATTAAATTACGTAACATATGATGAGAATATAAGAACGCGTGAAATTTAGATTTTACGAAGTACAAATTAATTCACATGAAGTATATAAATGGGATATTAGAATGGGATATTTAAATTTAAAAAAATCATAATTGAATTTACTCATTTGAATTGACTGAAAGTAAAAAAGGCTATCATTGATATATAATAACTTTTATTTATTTACCAAAGAACTTGTGTGGCTTGTATTCTAATCTGTCTCCGTTTTTTTTTCCACTTTTCACGCGAAGCGAAAAAGGAAACAGCGGATTGGTCGTGGTGCATTTACACACTTGTTCAAGAAATAACAGATCAGATAGATAATCGCATGTATAATATCGAGCAAATTATAAAATAGCAGTATTTTCAGTTTTTGTGAATTTATAGTGCTATTTATAGCTGCATTATAAAAACCTTTGTATTGATACAACAACTCGTTTACAGCGAGTAAATAAAAGAAATATCTCCACACGAAGTCTGATGTTATTCTAAATTCTATTTATAGCTTGTTCCTATATTTAATCTCTCCTTGGTTTGACATAAACAAGAAAAGTGAAAAAAGTTAAAGATAGAGGCAATCAGTGCGTTGATTACAAATCCAGATACAATAAATAAAAAAAACTTGAAAGCCTTAAATTAATTTTTCCACACTGGTAAATTCTCAGAATGAAAGTTCAAGATCACGCTCATAGGGCGAAGGGATGCCGGAAATGGAAAGCGAAAATCATGACGTTTACAGTGGTCAGAAATCAGACGGCCGCGCGGAGAACGTAGACGGCAAAATCGCGATCGGAAAAATCCACTGAGACGGTCTTTCTCTTTCTCTCTCTTTCTCTCTTTCGCGCGAGCTGAATGCAACGCACAGTGCATATACAAGTACAGCAACGTCGATGATAATAGTGCGGCGTGTTACGTCGCGCCGACGGCAGTCGATGCCGGTCGAACGCGGCCGAGCGCGTTCACCCGCACGCCCGTTCCATGCTCGCCGCGTGCTAGGATCGGGATAGGATAGCTACACGCGATCCGCTCGGCGCATTACGTAACGCTCTTTACGCACCACGTAAGCGTTGCAGGCGGAAGCGGGCCGCGGCTATCTGCATTCCGCTGCCGCGTCCCGGGCGAGAGGTAGGCGGGGGCGACCATTGTAACGCGACACGCGCTATCCGCTCATCTGTTTGCATACACGCTACACCTTGGTCGCCAACTCGAAATTCAGACAAGAATGCAGGGAGAAAAATCGCTACATAACATATGATGCGGATTAGAAGAAAATGTTGATCTCGAGAACTTATTCATCATTCTGCGTGTTACTCGCGTTTCATAAGTGTCAGTTTGAAAGATTAGAGAAAAAAAACGTAAAAATATATATAGAGTTATGTTATGTAAGGATAAAATAAGTAAGTAGATAAGTTAGATAAATCGAGTATAATCTCAGAATAACGAGGATATAATATAGAGTATGCCTTGCAAACATTTCCACAAAACATTCCAGCAAAATTCTTACAATATAACTGGAATGTTATTATAATATTATTAGAATATTTTATATTAGCTGAATGAAATGAGGAATGTTATTACAATATTATTAGAATATTCTATATTAGCTGAATGAATTGAGAGAGAGAGAGAGAGAGAGAGAGAGAGAGAGAGAGAGAGAGAGAGAGAGAGAGAGAGAGAGATGTTGAAGAAGAAAAACACTAAATAAAATCCAGTGAAATTAATTGATATACATAAAATTATTTATTTAATATTATTTTGTTACAATTTCATCATCATTTAGACACATTTTCAGATTTGCATAAAAAAATTTAAGTAAAATCAAAGATAAAATAGATGCTTTGCAGTATATACTATAATATATTGCAATTATATATTATATAGTATGTATATTTATCTCTTGATTTGATTGTGTATATCACGTTAACAACAGGTCACTGAATTTTCAGTTTGAATACATCCTCATTCACCTTTGAACTTTCCTCGCTCGTGACGTATCCTCTGTATTTTAAGACGCGTGAGTCTGTTTTTATCCGAAGTGATTCAAAACACTCGTGGATTGAAAACACTCGCTCGGTTTCACGAAGAGATCCTCGTTCGTTCGTCGTATATCTGCGAGATATCGAGGATCTCGCGGTAAGAGAATAGGGAAATCATGCATCTCGATGTACGGTGCCAATTTCTGTTTCGCACGTTCTGTCGTGGACGTACAACATGGCGGAACGCACATTATTAGAGACGTGTTTTATAAATAGACGCCGCGGATGAGAAAGAGTATAATCCTGACTGCTGTACGAATGCTTCGAAATAAAACATGCGCCACGCGCGTGTCACACTCGACGAATTGTTGTTCGATCTCTCAGCTGCTCTTTGACTCTTTCTCTCGATGTTTTCTTTGCGAGAAAAATGCACAAATCGATATAGTCGGGCAAAGAAATTCATATTACTATTAATCTATTATTAAATGTTTATTCAAACAATATTATGTCGAAAATTCATAAGAATAATGAGTCAACTAATTGACCTATTAGAATGTTATATTTTAATATAATTTTATCTATTATAAAGTAATAGAAATAAAGTTGGCTTATTATTCTCATTTATTTTTATTAACTAATGAGCATTTCTTTTTAGTGATATTACATTGACTCTCGATATGTGTTTGGCAAACGATATTTCACTTTATATTTCTGTGTCGCTTTAACTCCCCTATTGATGTATCAATAACATTTTATTTCTCGACAATAAAGTAAAGGTAAAGAAACGTTTATTGGATAAGAAAAATTACATTGTCTTAAAGTTCACAAGGCCGAGATTGAATGCGCCTTTCGCGCAGTTTCCGACACGCTTCGCTAAAGACATTAAACATGAATTAAGAAAATAAGCTCGCGGGGATGTACGGAGTTGGAAAATACGGGCACGCTGGGAATTTCTTCTCCCAACGGCCTCTCGCCTGGAGAAAATTCAACGCGCAGTTGTACGTACCCGTCGACGCATCCCAACTCGATTTTACGAGAACCCGGAGGTTGGCCGGGTGTAATAAGGCGACGAGGAGTCTCAAGGTCGCGGTATCGATCCGTCAACCCCTGCTGTTGCCGCCTGCTTCTCGCCTTTCTCGCACAGCATCACAATTTCCGCGCTGTAGCCAAAAAGCGAGGTAAGAGAACAATCGTGAACATGGCGATATACGTGAAAAAATATTTTACTAATAATTGGAATTATTATATATAAAGTGGATTTTGTGGTTTTTATATAAATTTGATTCGATTTAACTGGCTTTGCTCTTAAATACCTAAAGTTTAAAAAAAAGTTTTTAAAAAATATATAAATTAATCGAAAATGATATATATTCAGTCGAGCGAATCTATAATTAAATTTGCGACTCTCAAGTGAGCTTAGATCATTAAAGCTCGTTCTCGCAGGATATCTCGGGAGAGTTTCACTTCTTCGTTTCTAATATCTTGGGGCAATTTGTGAATGAGAGGGCCGAGAATAGCGGATCTAAAAAGTGGCGTTCGCGATTTCTCGTAGACACTCGCGTTCAAAACAATTAAGGAACGGCCGCGCATTCGTTATGCAAGACTTTCTATTTGGGTCTCGTTTCATTTCTCGTGAAAGGCGTATGCATCTGAACGACGGTGTAATATTAAAGATGCGATCCTTGCAGGTGATAGAGAGATAAAGCGCCAACGGTATCGCGTAAAATAGCCCGGCATTGTATAATTCCGCGGGTTATACCCCGACGATTAATAAAACGATGATGAATAAGACGATTGGCTATTGCGGGCCGATCGGTCACATTTGTCGGATGATTATCAATAGATAATTCCCTCCAACTCCGACCGCAGTTATCTATCTTTGTCGATTACATCTTCCGGTGTAATCTCTCAGATCGCCATGCTATCGCGGACTCCGCTCACGGAAAGTTCCGTATTTTGAAGAAGACGACAGGCAGCGTAGTTAATAAATAACAACTAAAAGAATCGATGTATTTATTCCGCGAGAGAGAAGGAGAAAGAGGGACAGCCAGATGGAAAGAGCCGGCCAAGGTTTACTCCATAAATTAAAGCTATAAATCGCGCCGTATCATTCCAAGGCTGCTTGTGACCGACCCAAGAGTCTTGGTGGGCACTTCGATCGGGTGAAAGCGCCCGGGATCGGTTTCGCGCATGATCGATCACTCGTGGTCATACGTATTCGCGTATTCCTTCTGCTCGATTTCCTTCCGCACCGACGATCCGAACTCGGCGGAAAACTGGGTGAAGCTCTGCAGGATGCCGAGGCGTGGTCGACGTCGATATAATATTTGTTTTCTGCCTCTCCTAGCACACATCGCGCGAGCGTGCGAAACTTTTTATAAAAATATTTCCCACGATAGAAACACGGATAGAAGACAAAATTAATATTTCTCAATTTTTGGCCATACTGACTTAGAAATGCAATTATCTCTAGGCGAAAGTATGTAGCGGAACAATTTGCAATATAAAAAAAAAAAATATGTGTCCCGTTTTTTAAAATATAAAGCAATATAAATTTTTTTAAACTTTCCGCAAGCTTCGGTAAAAAAATCGGTATACCGCGCGAGAATAGATTTAATTATTTGTTTGAAACTATACATATAAGTCGCTCCGATATTTTAAGTTTTCCTCCGTGTGAGAGCGAGGTGAGGCGGGAGGTCTCTTACGCAAATTTACTATCGGCGGGCGAAAGGTCGCGGGTCAATCTGCTTTTCTATGCACGCTGCACTTTGTCTCCTCAGTCGACGAAGTTTAGTCCCTGATTTATGTGTTTACGGTAGTTAGCACGATCGCGCGCTCTCACTTTCTGCGTGGACGGTCGCTTCGCAGATCCCAGCACGATCCGTATTATGGCCGTCACGTGCGCGAGAGAGGGAAGGTAAAAGTCGCACGGCGCTCCGCTCTGCTCCGCACCGGAAGAAGCGGCCGGCTCCATTTGCACCCGACCGTGCACGAGGAATATCGCGAGGAATCGCACCGTAGGAAAATGCCTTTGAATAATTAGAAAGTGCTCGTTCGCTTTTCGCCCGGAGATCGCCGAGGCTTACCAGCAAATGTAGTTCTCGCGGGTAGATTACATCCGCCGGCGCAGTGAGGGAATAAGTCTCGCGTGCAATAAATTAACTCGCGGCTGAATTTTATCTCAAAGACTTCGCCGCCCATGGTAATTAATTAAATCGTACCATCAAATTGATATCACACCATTTCGATACAATATTATTCCCTCTGAAATTCTCACTGATAAATTAATGTGTGTATCAGTTTGATCCACACTAAGGATCAATTATTCGCGGATGATATTAATTCCGGATTAAACTGATTGAATGGACAAATTAGTAACATGCAAGATTAAATTACGCAAATTTTGATATTGTTAAATACGTGAATCCTGATATTTGAGTGCGTGTAAACGGGCCTACGGGTGCCTACGGGCGACGGCGGCTGAAACAAAGACCGGCAAAAATGAAGGCGCGAGCTTTCCGCACCTTGCCCTAATTACGCACTCTATTTCGGCCACGACGCCCAGCTGCCTCGCGCACGTCATTCTCAAAATACATTCGTCTGCACGCGATGTTTATTCATCTCGCAGAAGTGGACGGAGGCGGCGAAGGAGACAAGAGGCGCAAAGTCATCGCGCTCGATGTCGAGTCGCGGTCGCAGTCGCGGCCGTTCTCGTTCCGCTTCGGGGCAAAAGAACCGCGTTTAACGGTAATAACGGAAAAAAAGTCGACAGACACGGCACACCCCGAAAATATACGCGCGCGTGGTGTATATCGACGTTCGTGACCCCAAACTGTCCGTCTCTGTCAGTTCCGAGCGACTTGTCACTCGGAGTGACTTTTTCGCCGACTCTTTTCTTCTCTCTCTTTCTTTCTCCCTCTCTCTCTCTCGACGTATGACAAATTAAACGATGACCAATTAGAGGCTTGTGCGAGCTTGAAAATCACGATGCTGGCTTTGCTGGTCGTAACGATGCACGGTTTCAGAATTGCTTTGTTCGTCAAACAACGTGGGCGTCTTTTCCAGAGTTAATTGCAATTATTCGCTTGCCACAGGATTGTTATTTATTTACAATAGGTGAAGCGCAAGTATCGAGGTTGATTTAATTAAACGCAATATCGCGTCGATATTACATCAGCTAGACAATTGACGGAAGCAAATAGCCCGCGGAAATACGGCCGCGTCACCGCCTGTATCGTTCGTCTTTGTACCTCGCGTTAGATTTCGCAGAATTTAATTCGAGCTGACCGCGTTTGAATGCCAAAGTTCAGTCTCGGAGGTTCAGGAAGTAGGTTTTATATTACAGACTACGACGATTTCTTGACGTACATACATACTTTGCACGCCACGTACCTTGAGTCGACAAAATTTCAAAGAACTTAAATTATAGACCGAGACACCTGATTGCAGCGATAACCTTGCTTGATTAATTCTGATTGCGAATAGCGACTCGTTATCTCTCTCTCTCTCTCTCTCTCTCTCTCTCTCTCTCTCTCTCTCTCTCTATCTCTAGATCGTAGGCGCAGTTGTAGCACAGGCTGGGAAAGGAGACTTACAATTAGTTTAGCAGATACCGGCAATCATCGGCCGTTAAGGACATTTGCAGCGGCAGCCACGGTTAACGAGTTATAGGTAGCAATCTCCTTTTCCTCTTCGAGACGCGCAGCCATCGCGCGGTTAGAGCGCCGAGACCTTAATTAACCGCTATTAGCGCTAATCAATCTTATAATCCTTGTATCCGACCGACTTTACATCGTTTAAAAATACCACGATGTGTATTCATGGTTTTTTTTTGAATTTATGAATCACTTGTAACTTTTAGTCTATTAAGACTCGCGAAAATTGCAATAAATATGTCAATAAATTCTTAAAATTGCAATAAATATGTCAATAAATTCTGATTGTGTGTCGTCAAACTCGCAGTGAGATTAACATGCGTCTTACTCGCGTTAATCGAAATAAAGCAGAAGTTATTGCTAATAAACATAAATGTCCAAAGCAAAACACACAGCACGTGATACCACGACCGACGACTCCCCGCGCGCGCATTAGCAATTCATCCGTGACAATCGATTTTAACGAACCTGCCAGGAAATGATAAATCCCATTAGCATTGCTAATATCACATCGTCGAGCGGTGGCTTTCGGCTTGTACGCGCCGTGACTTTCGTCGCTCGTGTATCTCTCCTCACGGGAACGTATCGCCCGGAGCGGAAGCCTCGAGAATTACCGTCGTTAAACAGCTTTTTTTTCTTTTCTTTCTTTTCTGTAATTCACTTGCCGCAGCGGGAAGTTCCGTTTCCCGAGCGCTCGCCGCGCAGTGAGCGGAAGCCGATCTCACGTTTCCCGAGCGTGATTCGTGAGATTCGCGTCGACATTTTGTCGCGCAGACATCCCACGCGCGCGTATCATGGAAATGATTATTCCCGCGTCTCTTCCTTTCACCGGATCAATTACGACTCGTTGCGAGGATCAATCGCTCGTGTGGCGCGACGTGCGTTTTCCCCCGTCTCTCTGACGTCGGCCGTCGGGGACGCCGAGTTAAAAGCCGCGCGGTCGCGACCAAAGTCGTTCCTGGAAGCGGCCAGATGCATAGATATCGCCTTTGCTCCTGCTATAGTTGCTAGAAACTCCAAGAACGGCCAAGACTTGATCTGTCGCTCCGCACACGATCCGAGATTCCGGTTCTCGGCGGTTGCCATCTCGAGTGTCATTTAATGCCGTGTCATTTATCCACGACGATCATTCATTGCGACGTACCAGGAAACGTGTGAATACTATCCGATTAAAGTAATTTTGTCACCGCACGTACGGATTCTATTATTATATCAAGCATTTTCGATTTTTTTAATCACTTAAAAATCGTCTTTTTTTTTCAACGTCATCACGACTCCTCGATATCTGTCGCTATAAAGAGTTTTTATAATTAAGCCGCGAATTAAAAATTCCATTAGAGCAGAGTCTACTTGAATTGAATAGTCTTACAGTTTTGTTATCTGTTTGTTCCTCTAAAGCTTACAATTAGCCTGCGGAAAGTTTCTTATCTACAAATGTTAATTACATAGAAAATAATCGTTTACAATGGTGGCGTATAACTAAACATGACTGCACTATATTTTTAAGGCATGAGTCGCTGACTACTCTTTTTACCACCTCGGATCATCGTATATCTCTTTATATAGAAAATGTAACTCTTTTCAATCTCAGGGATTGGGGAAGATTTTAAAACTTCGCAAACTTTTCATATTCGGCAAAGTGTCGTTACGAATTACGGATGGGCTTGTAAAACTCCGAAGCTATCGCGCGCGGCGCTCGCAGTAAGAAGGTTAATCTTGCATCAACCGAGATACTTCTCAACGATGCATCTCGCTTGGTTGGACTTAATAGCATTAGCCTCGCGAATTCAAAACATTAGGAGTCGGCGTGCGTGCCGTAGTGGAATAAGCCCGCATCGCCATTATATGCACCGGCAGCATGCGACGCTGCATTTCCACGATCGCGCTGTGACGACGGCCTTCGTGGTGGATGGTTACTTGCGCTGGCCAAGCGCATTCCTGGCGTGATGCCTGCTGAAAAAGGCTCTACGGGCGCTCTAGGAGAGACGCAAGAGTCGAGCGATCGGATCTCCGTCCAATCCAGATCAGCAAGCGCGCGAGTGTTCCGTCTGACGCATCTCTCACCTACGCACGACGGCTATTTCGCCGTGTATTTCCGCGAGACAATTTGTCGCGGGACACCGGGTGTTGGACAATGTTCAAGTTTTCTAAATTATAAATGACATATAAATATACACCTCGTTAGCGCATCTGATAGTCTCTCTGTTTCGAGAATTCTGGGACGTTTTACGTGGTACTGAAGCAATATGTCTGAAACGTTTAGAAGAAACTACGTTGCCCTAATCTTCGAGGACGTGCTATTAGTCGATAATAACGAGTGAACAAAATTATACCTGTACTTCGTGCTGCAGAAAAGCTGCATGCTATTCTTTCGTTATTACTGGGGAAATTGGAGCGCAGCTAATATGTAATCCATATTTAAGCGAACGTACCGCCGAATACTTTTTTCATTTTACTCAGATGATTTTTCGTTGATTTGACGAGCTAGTCCAGATACAGCTTCTGCGAGATTTAAAGACTCACGGAAGATAATATCACGTTATAAAAAATTAATGCGCGACTTATCGCGAATGATTGCAAAACTTATCGTGAGCGCGGTGGCAATCCATCTCGCTTATAATGGCAGGTAGTCATTTTGCCGCTCGCAATTTAAACGAGATGGAAATATCGTCGCCGCTCGTACTTTTATTCAGATCGTCTAATAGCGTAGTATGAAAAAGTCGCTGATGCGATCGCTCCCTGCGACACGTGCGTGGTCCTGTTATTGAAAAATAACGAAACGTGACTTCTCTCCGCCACGATAGCGCACGTATGACGAGCGGAATGCGGTTTGCAGGGCATGTTTATGTCGAACGTTAAGGTGCGCGTTGCCCCAAATTCCGTTAGTGCTTTATTAATTACGGCAGTGGTTCCCGCATCCTCCTCATAACATTAAATAAACAAAATTGATACGATTTTATAGATTACACGAAGTTATTTAGAATGTGCAAGCTACTCTGTGAAAACCTTTCAGCAGGTGATACTTTCGTGTTAAACGCAAATTCGCGCGGATCCCTTTCGACCCGAATCGTTATCGGGCTCACGATCCTCGGTATTTGCATTTTCCTCGGAGGGAGGCAAAGTATGCCGCAATTTGCAACATTCGCCGTTATTATGCGCCACGGTTAACGAATCCATCGGAGTAGATGCCTTATGAAATTCGAATGTCCCGCTCGATAAACGTACGGCGGCAAAGTTTATGTGCGACGCGCGTTAAAAATACAAGGAAGAAAAATATATAATAAAATATATATGTATATATATATATCACTCTTTGGCTTGCCGCGTGCCTTCGGACGTTGACCCCCAGGGCGCTCCGCGCCTATTTTCGGTTAGTACCTTCGATCGCGTCATGAGTTTTCCCTTCGCCTCTGCAGAGCGTGACGAACGATCGCTCGCTTTCCGGCGGAATCTTCCGGGTCTGTGCAACCCGGTGACTATCGGTCCCCGTGACTGCGCCGCGAGCCGCGTGCATTCTGTCAAGAGACAATGTCCTGGAAATCGGCCAACTTGCGCCTGCAATGCCATCGTACAGCTGCTTCCTCACGATTTATCCCCACCGTTTGCGCCAATCCGAACGGATTCTCCGTTGTGCACGCCATACTCGTTCCTATTTCTTCTCTTTCCATTTCTTTTTTTTTTTTAAATAAAACATAGTACAACGTTGCTTCCGCCAAGAACGGTCGTCGATTCTTAGGTAAAGAGACCATCTGCCGCGTTTTGACGAGGCCTGACTGACGTTGACAATGCAACTTGATGTGTGCGCGATCACGTTCACATCGGATAGTCGTTATCCTTATCGGCCAGAAGAGACAATCGACGTTTACGAGATTATACCAATTACGCTGACGTAATTGGTATAAATTACATTTATATTGACTTGGCATGCATTTGGTTTTATCGTTATTCTGTCACGTTTATAGGAAATAATGAAGCATCGCTTAATTTAGAAATCATCCAACCGCTTTAAAAAAAATCGTCTCGGTTTTTAGGATTGGTTTTTACTCGCGCGTTTGAGTCATCTCGTCGCGTCTGATTTGCATCTCCACTTTGTCCGATGCAGTTTCTCAGAATTCTCGGTGTTTACAGCGTGACGCTTGATAAAATAGTGAGAGCCGCTCGGACGTAGCTTCCGGACTAAATCAATGAACATTCGAGATTGATATCGGGAAAATGATGATAGGCGGAATCACCACGCGACGATCTTTCCGGGGTTCCGCCGGATAAAATCAATGAAAGTAATGTTCCGCGTTCGGCGCTCGTGCGTAAAAGGCGCGACGTGCGAGCGAATCCGAGAAAGTTAAGACATCATCCGCAGAGGCGATCACGCGGAAACGTTCCTCTTATCGAGATTCACGATTTTCTTTACGGTCTAGCAGAAATCTTCGCCATGCGTCAATGTGCAACGCAAAGGAAATTCTCCACACGCTAAAATTATCACGGTTGCGAATTACGCTCGAAATAGTTGAAGCCGCAACCTTTTTTTTTGAGCCTCCCGGCGCAGTTTTGCGACATAAAAACGGATCTCGTTGGCAGATTCGCGATTTTCTTTTAGACGCAACAGTAGAGTTAAACAACAACTACATGTTCTGTGTTAAAATAATAATTTTCGACACACGTGGTAGTTAAAAATAATAAAATATTTTTTACTTTTATTTAATTCAAGGAATCGGTTTAAATTTGATCCTTTTACAGTGTAATCATCCTAATTGAAGTATATTTTTTCCCGCGACTCGAACTTTCCGTCCGTCCTGTGCTTTCTCCATAACTTTGTTGATAGCACGGCGTGCATGATCAGCTCCTACTAGACGGCGACCCAATTTACAGTCGTCAGAATCAATGAACAACGCGGTACATGCGACACGATCAGCTCCGTAGAAAGTGATCGAGCATTTCCGGCTCTCCGGCGCGGATAATAGCGGCGTGCTATCGAGAGGAGGATGTAGAGAGAGAAAACGAGAAGGGGAGAAACGGAGGAGGCAAGAGACGAGGACACGAGTGTGCGCTTCGTTGGTTAAATGTCGGAGCGCTGAAGGCAAACATCGTGCCTTCGATCGCGTGCGAATCGTCACAGATGACAATCTCTCACGCTCTCTAAAAACCAAGCATATCCTCGAAAATGCGTACGAATGCGTACGCTGAAAATTCGCGCGTGCAACATAATGCAATCGTGAGCATCAGAGATGGCAATCAGAGATGGCGGTGGATTCTTTTGCCGTGATCTGGGTGACGAGGGGAGAGAACGTTATGTGTTCATGTACATGTATGCGTATGTGTGTGTGTGTGTGTAAGCACCGCGCTTTCTTTGACTTGTGGGAACTGAGAGTAATAGAAACGACGGTTGTGTTTGAGCGTTGCGACATTTGCGGTCTTTTAGAGGCACTGAGGACATTCGGAGTATTTCGCAAGCAGTGCATGTGGCAGCAAGTAATGATTAGCTGCGAATTAAAAAAGGAAAGGAATACGTTTACGAGCGGAGGCGAATGTCTAAGGAATGTACGCGAAAACTACTCTCTTTCCTCTGTCTAAAGCGTCTGTATCAAAATTACTTTAATAACTTTCGAGTTATTTTTTTATCGTAGAAATTATCAAAGTTTTGAACTAATTTAAAGCGTAATAAATTTACATGTTTATCGTTAATAATCCTTTTATTTCCTCGTTAATAATTTTTATTTTAGAAATACATTGGCTCGGTGCGTGTCAGCTTGCATGTCTATTTCACAAAATAAATGCGTACAGGCTTTTTTCTAGATCCGCGCTTTGAAATATATTATTTCTATCAGGTTGGTTCATGGGAGAATTACCTTTCTTTGAGGTAAGAAAACGTCAGCGAGGCAAACTCGTCGTCGCGTAAAACATGCGCAACGTGTGAATATTTGAACTTGCCGTTAAGGCCTGGGACTTGGGAGTTGTACGTGGAATATAATCGATACCGGGCGTTTCAGGTAACCGAAACATGCACAGGGAAAAGAACGAAACAACGAGTCAGTCACACCACCTCGCGATATTATCCAATTTCGCTGATCGCCATTCGAAAAGCAGAACCTATTGCGTGGCACAGTAGTTGCAGTCGATTTCGCCGGCCTCGCTAGCGCGAGCTATATGCATTGCGGATATTCCAGAAGCAAGAGGAGGGCACAATTTCCGTAATCGCGAATGTTCTACTTCGCAACGTAAGAATAACAATGTCGGGTAGCCGGTAAATATAGAGGCAGACGAGTTATCAAACCCCGCGTTCGACGATCAACCTCGATCTTGACGAGCGTTCGAGAAAATAGTCGAGTAATTTTAAAACGTTCTCAATGACGTTCCGGCGATTTTCTTTTCGCAAAATATATCGGACTTGAAAAAAAAGTCAGGCTAAATGAAGTACGTAAATTCGTAATGTTCTTGCGAAACTATCAGTGTTAATAAATATGAATAAAGTGTAATTTACATATAAATTGTGGTTTATAAATGTTAAAAATGGAAATAAACATATGTTTGTGTACGTGCGATGATAAACTTGCAAAGCGAGAAAGTCAAGGCGGTAGATATTCATACATGGAGAAGCAGTTTCGTATTCGATCGTAGATTATGCTTGTAAAAATTCATAGAGCTATTTCAAGGATCACATCTGTTGCACTGGCGAAATTCGCTTAGCGGCTCGTGTGTCGTGCCTTTCATTTCGCCTGAGGAATTTACCCAGCTCCGCCGAGCGTGACCTAGTATTCAGAAACGAGTCCTGGCCGGTGTACACGTCGCGCAACACGTATCCTTGATCCTGCAACGAGTTCTGAACGAGAAGGAAAAACAATTCAAAGAAATAAAAGGGATCTTCCTAGAGAAACTCAATTTCACGAACTGAATTGAACTTGCGATATAACTTCAAAATCATACGTTTGCGTGTTACAAATATCAGGATTGTATCGAAAACGCAAGAGACTTTTACTTTTTTAATCCTTTGAAAACCAGTGGCTCTTTAAAGAGCCAGGGCATTTATTAAACTTTTGAATTTTCTGAGAAGAACATTATATTTAATCACAATTCATTGAAGTAAAATTTTTCTCGGCGAAAAGAGTGGATCCTTAAAAAGTTTAAATCCTCTTCGTTTTGAGTCTCTATAATGACAACAAAGATTAATCCTGTTAAAAATTTCTAAGACTGTTTCAAGGACCGGCGGCGTCGGCGAAATTCACTTAGCGGCACGTGTGCGCCTTTCATTCCGCCCGAGGAGTTTACGAGCCGCCGCGCCGTGAGCGTGACCTAGTATTCAGGACCGATTCCTAAGTGTTTGCGCGTTTATCCTTGATCCTGCCACGAGTTCAGGACAGGAGGTAGAGCGTGAGCGTGACAGAGGCAGAAAACGAGAGATAGGGATCGCACGGAGGAGAGACAGCGATGAAAGGAAAGTATTGTGGTGAACGAAGGTGGTCGTTCCTATTGGTTGACGGCCATCGGCCGACTCGCCAGACCCGGCGTCGCCTGCGGTATATACTGGGAATTACGTCATGCCGCGCGCTCGCTGATAAGCGCACGTGCGCGTGTGTGCGTGCGCGCGCACGAAGTGTCAGGGTGCTCCGGCGCGTCCGTGTCGTAACGCACACGCGAGCGCGGCGCGCAAACGAGCGGAGCGTGTCAACGCGCGTGTGAGCGTGAGGAACCTTGAATGGCGACTGCGTCTTCGCGCAGCGCGTTTGCGGTCGCGGCAAATTGCGATCGATCAGCGTTTCGGATTAACGTCACGCGTGACAACGACGCGTGCAACGCATCCATGATTAACCCGGTTGTTTATGGTCCATACATTAGCTCACGCAGAATTTTACGACCGATCGCGCGCACCGCGAGCGCGACACTCGGCTACGTTATCTTATCTGTTATTCACGTTAGACGGACAGCAAACCGGCCCGTAAACTTACGAGCCTCAAAAATCTACGCCTCGAGGATAATTCCTGAACTTGGAGACTTTCGTAATTTTCTACGGCACTTTCCGCCGGCCGTTTGGGAATAATACTTGTTTGCCGCATAAAGCAGCAGTCCTTCTCTTTCTCTCCGCAGCCGCTGACGTCACCTTACGCCAAAGCTATTTCTAATGACGGGAAATATACCACGGCCAGTTGGAACCATTCTCCGACTCCGACTCCTCTGCTGTTTTGCATAGTTTGTTTACGTGACAGCGCATCGGATACTGACTTACAATTTATAGGCGGGCTTTGCGCCAAGTGAATCGAGCGATAAGAGCGTACTTTTGCAGATAATTATCGAAGTCGATAAACTCCCACAATTTGTTTTTCAACAAAGTTATCGCGCCTCTCATTTTTTCGGTCATAACAAGTTGACGCTCGGAGAGTTCTCATTGACGGCTCTTTCTCTCTTTTCTTCCTTTCTCTTTCTCTCTGAAAATTCCAGGAGTATCTCTGCACAAAGCGACGAAAATTTCTAAGCTTATCAGAGCGTGACCGAGATCGCTCTCGTAGAAAACTGGCTTGTTGGAAAAACCTTTCGCCGATGAGGCTTGAGGTGTGCACGTGGAGCCCAGGATCGAAAACAGCCCGCTGGGAGCGAGTTTGATGCGAGTGTCATACTGCATGGCCCCCGGGACTGTTTGCAAAACATAGATAACGTATTACTTTACACAAACTCTTTTACACGTCGCAAGTTCAAACAAGTAAGTCATTGTATGCGCGACACGCGATTACGTTGGCTTCGTGTCTCGTAGAAAGAGCGTTAGGGAGGGTGCTCGATGATAATGAGAGTTAGATTTTCCGGACATGCGAAGTTCTGAAAAAAATATGCCGAAAATTGAAAAACGGTATAATGTTTCGAAAAATCTTAATTCCAAAAAGTGTAAGTGTGTATAATTTTTCGAGGGACATTGTGTCATTTCTTACATTTTGAACTTATGACCTTTTGAAACCTTATCTTAGTTTTCAATTTTCTGGATTGTATAACTTTTCAGGATGCATGTCTATCGAATTTCTACAGTAATGCGAGCTTTAGTCGTTACTTCTTTAGCCGTAAAATAAAGAAAATAAGATATCGCGACGCGCAATAAACATCACACAGTCTTTTTATCAGGTCTGATATACAGTATCTTATTAACTTCGTCTGCACATTGGTATATAAACACTCAGCTGATATAGGCAAAACTTTTTATTTGGGTTTAAATCTTTGGTTTTTCAGTAAGGAACCATCTTTTAAATTCTAATAAAATTTTTTGCCCAATTGTAGAGATACTTGGGTTTATGTAACGCTTGTAATCTAGGTATCAACAGTGCTTACGTAAACTGTAGATAATGAATATAATAATGTCATTCTAAAGTACTTCCGACTGGTTAAAAAATAATTGTATGAGTTGAAGCGGATGTCATATTCGTTAATTTATCGCGATCTCTTCTAGTCCAATTAGATTCTCTTATTTTTATTAGAATCTGGTTAGAACCGGTTTGCAACTTCGAATCGGAATCTGTTTTCGAAGTACCCTCGGGTGAAGTAAGATGATGCAAAGATCCAGTTTCGTCCTGGCGAAGATACCACCTTGTTGGCAATGTCGGTCGTGCTCTCACACGAGTCTTACGTAACGATTCGCTCATGTGATAAACAAGGTGTCGAAGTTCTCCGGCAATTAGTCATTCGGTGCATCGGCAAACAACGCGTAGCATCGGCAAACAATTGTCTTTAATCTTTTGCTTTCAATGAACGTTTCGTCGCACTCATGATTCTAATCCTTGCTCTGCATTTTATTCTTTATTTTATTTTTTTGAGAAATTATAAATTGATCATTGAACTCTATGCCGTAATTTCGCTAAACTTTTTTCTCGCATCGCTATTTAATTCTTTTCGTTTAAATATTAAAGAAACTTAGGAAAAAAAACTCATGCAGAATATGTTTGAATATTTATCGCTCTATGCATCTGCACTTCTGGTTCATGCATTTCGAGTCTCTCTTACATGCAACAAAGAGCGCATAGATCCCGGACGCATCTCTTTCGTTGTTGCGCGAATATTGGTTTTACGTAACCGCAGTCATGCATCGAGTCGTGCATGCTGTGATCGCGTGTGCGAGTCGCGATTCGCTCGACCGTGCTTATCGCTTTATTAGTCGGTTCTTTATTGCACCGGCGACCCGGTTGACGCGTCTCGTCTATGATAGCATTGCAGACGCAGCAGCGCGATAAAGAGTCTCTCTCTCTCTCTCTCTCTCTTCATCGTCGCAGCTGCTACGTTTGTATAAGGTCCTGACAGAAACTTTATATCGTTATCGACTAACTCTTTTTCTAAACATCCAAAGCAAATGTTGAACTTCGGCGTGATACATTGTATCTTAGGTCAGGACTTTAATATCAAAGCTTAAAAAGCAAACAATCTCATGTGAATTCGCCCGAATTTTATTTCCCGGACCGGAATATTGAGTGCTGATTTTTCGCGTAATAAAAAGGCTGTTTATCATATTAAATCATTATCGTGTAGGTAATTCTGTAGGTTCTGGAATGTTTCTATCGTCAGTAAAGGGCTGATAGTAATTAATAATTAAGATAATTACGTGTGGCATCGACGTGACGCACCTATTTCCCTGATACGCGAGCAGGATAGACCATCGACCTTGACATTGACCACAGTTGCCACGGCGCGTTTACGTAATCGCCACCGCCAACGGACCACCGGCCATGTGCTAATGCAACGCACGCCTAACGCGTGCACCGCACTGCTATGCATCAGCCGTGCGTGGATGTATGAGGATCTCGTCCCCGGAGAGCCCGTCGTCTCTTGAGAAATCGACGACGCACAACGGGCGAGAACGGAAGAACGATAAATGAGCAGTCTAGCTGGCTGGCGCGTGTAAGGTTTATTCATGATCGATGCGATCTCGTTGAACTTTGACCGGGGTATTATGTCCCCAGTGCCCGGCTAGACACCGAAACCGGTATAATTGCGGTGACTCGAGATTTTCTATCGTTGCCATCGATACGCAAAAATAGCTTTAATCGTTTCCGATTGATGAATGGTTGTGTTCAAAGTGCAAAGAAGTCAATTTCTCAACAACTCGGGTTTAATTGGAAACATTTTATACACACGGCACTCCGAAGCCACCGGACGGCTTTTTAGTTTCTCTGTCTGGAGAGAACGTTGGAGGAAATTATTTTTCTTTTGCAACTTTTAACTATTTTTGTGATTGAGTGTCGATTTAAGTTTCTGTTAAAAATCCGCTTAAGATTAATTGGAGAATGTAATTTTATCGCTTATATTCTGCTCTCGAATTTAATTTTGCTAGAAGTTATTTTGATCGTTAATTACTCGGAAACTATAGATGCCTCGACAATTTTTAAATCAAAATATCATAAAGATTTAACAATGTTCTATGAAAAGAGCGATTTTGAGAATTTCGCATTTTATATTAAATTTTCAAATTTTATTTTCCAATGTTATCGTGCTCGAGATCGGAGATCACCGAGAATGGGTTGCACGTTTCTACCTGCGCTGTCCACGTGAGAGTCACGACGAATGCAGCCGACTGAACACTCATCTATCGCGTTAATTATGCAGCTCACGCGTTGTCGTCTATTATTACGTAAGCAACCACCTGAAGCTAAATTTCCTGTATTTTCACGTAACGGAACGTTCGCCAATCTTCCATCATCATATTTTTTCCTTTTTTTTTCGGAGAGAGAACAGAAGCGATCCTCAATCCCGAATCGCAGCTGCGGATTTGCTCACATTCTTGAGAATTTACTCGAGAATTTATATCCATCGATAATTACATGTCCTTCTGGATTGCCGGGAATACCCGGCATTTCCCAATGCATTTAATAATGTGCTTTTATCCGCGTTTTTTTGCGCGCAGCAGAAAATAAATCCGATTTAATGGAGTTTGCATGGAGCTTAATTGTGGCCGGCATCCTCCGACGACTGACGTGCTCCATTTGCTCCAATAAAGACCGCGACACGATAAAAATATTATAACGCCAAGGTCATTCGTGTCCAGTTACTCGTCACGATTCGCCAGCACCCTCTTCGCCGGTACTTGGTCGCGAAGACGATTCTCTCTATCTTATCGCGAGAAACGCGACTCCGTACGTGATTTTTCTTGATTTTCGTCCGAATGACTGATCGGCTGATGAATTACTCAATACACTAAATGAAATTTACCGTAAACCGCGGAAGGGGACTTGAAAGTTTCAGCGATCGGCACGCGTAGAATAGCCGGTCTCGGCGACGTATTCGTTAATATTACATCGCGAAACGCACATAAACGCGATTAATCGCGTCGAGTAACGTTCGAGTCGGCTGAAATTTGAATAACTAGAAACGCAGGATGCGAGTTTCTCCATAAGCGGCGAGCGACATTGCTCATTCACATAATCCGGATAAAACGCCACGCCGCGTCAGATTGCATAATCCTGTCGCGGGCATCCGGTTATGGTCGGTAGATGCATGCGCGCATAAGTTCGCCCGTAACTACGCTCCGATTTCTCGGTATGCGATACGCTCGTCCGCGTAGTAGGCCATCCTCCGTTCGCGCGTCATCGCCTCGCCAGGGTTAAACGCTCGGGCGAGGAAGTGATAGTGATTTAATCGCTTTCGGTTTTTGCGGCGAGTTAACGGTCGACTCGCAATGTTGATCATGATTTCCTCAATCGCGTAGTGCGGAAGGGGAGGGAGGAGGGGGGGGGGGGGTAAAAATCGGGGGCTCTTCCCCGGGGCGCAAAGCGGCCGCCCGCCCTCCGCGAAGAACCGACCGCCCCCGAACAGACCTGTCTGTCCATCGTGCAATATTAAGGCCGCCGCTGTACTTACACGTGCCGCTCGACGTGACGTATATATGTCGGCGAGATAAAAAGACATTCCTTAAACTGTGAGATACTTGCACGGCATGGATCGCGCGATTGTCGGATAGGCGCACCAAGTGGCGAAGCGTTAATCGACGTCAAAGACGGCTCGCCGGCTCGTTTCAATGAATTGAGAAGGCAATTGGTCTGAGGCGACGCGTTTATAGCACTCTCCTCGGGATTATATCGTCTCTAAAATTGATTCAATTGCATCGCGACGTCGTGCGATCTGGTATTCGCGCGTGGATTACATACGATAAGCCGCGACGAAGCGGAGGTGACTCTCTCTTTCTCTCTATGTTGGAACCTCCATTTTCGATAATTAGCCGAAGACTAAACGATAAGACTTGTCGCCGCACTATCGCGCGCTGCTCGTCCATGACCCAATCTGTTCCACGTGAAAGCCGGGCGTAACAATGCTCTTTTTCCCTCCCTCCCGACTTTCACTGCTTGACATTTCTGTGGCGCCGTCGCGGCCGATCGCTTTCCAGCATGCCTTTCGATTTCCACGCGCGATGCGCAGCATCCGGCGTGGTTTCCTGCGTGGATCGATCGGCGCTATCGCCCCGTGACTATCTTCCGCCGCTTGGACGCGGACACGATCGAAGCCAGGCCGCGTCCACCAGCCCCCGGGGCGAGGATGCGAGAGTGGCGAGAGGGTGAGGAGCGGACGGACGCGCGTGCTCGGAGAGGAAGAGAACGCGAACGGCCACGGCGAGCGTACACGCTCGGGCGGACAAAGAAGGCGGCTGCTATTTTCGTCCGCCGTTTCATGGAAGTGACCCAGCACCCGAGCAGCGTGCTACGCTCGATCCCTTCGCGATGTAGGTCGCAAGCTGCTCTCTCGCTCCGTTGCGTTAGTACGCGCGCGCACGTTCTCGATCCAAATTTAGTGGTGCTCTCATGCCTGCCATCCCTTGCGACAGGGTTTTTCGGTGGACTCCAAAGGTTTCAAGGGCAACCTCGAAACGCTGTTGTTGTATCGAGTGATATTCATTAGAGGTGTACACTAAAAACGGCTGCAAGTATCACTCTTGAAGATTTTATAAGAGAGTATAGGAAGATTTATTTTAAATATCAGTATCCAATTTTATAGATAAATTGCTTAAGAAAGGACGGGATATAAATATTTTACATATTTTAAGAAAGTCTTGTAAATATTATTAGTAAATCTTATAACGTGACTTGTAATCTATCTTAATATAATGAAAGTAGTTTAAAGAGAAACTTACTAATTGGTAGTATAATAATAATTATAAGTTTCATAAAAATTACTAGTAAATCAGGTTAAATGTTATGTTTATAACGCTCTGATTTCTGACGCTTTCATTTTCTTGATGGAGCTTTATTACATAAAATGATTCTAGTTAACCGAGAATATTTTTTTCTGCAATTCTTCCGTATTTTAAAACTTGTGTTTGTTCCTAATTTTGTATTCGTGCGTAAATGCGCGTAGAAAAACAAACAAAATATAATAATAAAGTAGTCTGAGTATAATAAAAAATAAAAATAAAAAAGAGAAAGAGCTGTTGGAGCGCGTTCTAGTTTCCCCTTTATTTAAAAAATTGCCAACGTGCCAATCTTTTCTTGTTCCAGTCGCGCGCGCACGCACACAAATGCGGCATTCTAATTTCGCATCGTTTATTGACGAGCCTCCGCGTTTTTTTTTCCCCGATAGTTAGTTACTGGTTCCGAGCTGCGAACTCTATTCTGTAAGCCGCGAGAGATGGATCGAACATCGACGCGACTAAAAGGTGGGGGGTGATCGAACCGGCAACTGGGTCGCGACTATTCGATCAGCGTCGACAGACAACCTCGATGCGCCAGTCAGGATTTTTTGATATTTTCCATATGGTTTTATCTAAATTGTGTATGTCTCAACATTCGACAAAGTCATTTCTAATCGCAACAATTTTCTTATAACACCGCTTTCAAGTGTCCAGAATCGCCACGAAATTGTATGATTCCGAATAATATTTGTATAAATAGGACGCATTGTATATTCTATTTGTGTTCATAGACAATCTCTCCGGAGGGTCTTTGATAGTTGTACAGAATGGCAACAACTTCGAGGAATAGCCTCAATAGTATAGCGAAGCGACTATTATAGTCGATGACTGTAGGACGAGCTCGCGCAGTATATGCCAGCTGTATTCAATAGAAATAGAAGTAAAATAGAAACAAAATAGAAGATGGAAAGTCGAGAGAAAACGAAAATGATTGGAAATGATTTTCTATTACAGTAATTTTTAGACATTTGATTCTTTAGAATAAGAAAAATGCAATAAAAACACAGACTTATTCAACAAAAATACTTGACTTAGTAATGATATCTATTAGCAATGATAAAATATGGTATGACATAATTACTCGAAGATAAGATTGTTTTGCATAAATTTGCATAGATACAAAAATAAATGCTTATACATTGAGCGAGTAATCGCTTTAAATAGATTGATCAATCTATCGTTTTGGCGGATTAAAGAGGAATGCGTAAAAGTGCAATATACGAGCGCGCTTCAATCTTTAAAGTTAAATAAGAAGCAACGAGCGCGCTGGCCGTGATGTACACTAGTCATAAATTTCATTTCGCTTTAATAAAGCGAGGATCGGAATGTTTTTACGGGCACGACTTACATTTGCGCGGCGCGACACGGCGCGGCGTGTTAATTATTTTCCGCGTCTAATTAAAGGTGTCTACGAGATGCGCGGCGGCGCACCGCAGCAACACCGGATATACGGCTTGCGTGGCTTGTGCACGGCCTGGCCCCGTATGCTAATGAATCTTCCGAGGCCAGAAGAGCTCGCTCTAACGGTCTAAGCGCAGACAGCGCGGCGCTGGCCGATGGATTATTAACTCCGGCGAGTCGAAAGAGGCCCTCGAGAGAGCGAGCGCAAAAAACGCGATTCTCGCGAATCGCGACAAATGGCGTGCAGGGTTGGCGTGCATCTAAATCACTTTGCGCACACGTTCTCCTTTTCTCTCTCTCTTTCTGTCTCGTTTTTTCTGTCTTGATACTCAGAAACAAGCCGCCTGTATACCGCATACCGCGCACGCGGATGTAGAAGCCATTCCCACTAAACGCGCCGGTAATTACAATTGACCGACATATCCCGCGTCCATTATCGAGACATCAAAGCGCCTGCGCTTCCGCGTGTCGTTCGTGGAATTGCATATGCGATAGAACGAATTTACATACCGTTGTTATCGCCGTGAAACCAATCGTGGTCGAGATCCGTCGAAGTACGCCACGCTCGTTCGCCGCGACGACAAAGCGACGTCGTCACGCGACATACTTTTATTCTCTTTTTTTTTTCGATTTTCGGCGGTTCGTCGTGGGAAAGCGCGATGGGATCAGCTAATTTGGCACCGTATAGGCGCCAAAACTCGAGCGCGATAAGCGAGTGCCTGCGCTCGCTTTTTCGCGATAATCGCAGGGTGCGAATAGCGTTAGCGATTGTCGGCACCGTTTTCGCGCGACACTTTGCACGTCGGAGGCGTGAATCCCCGTGTAAATGCGTCCGCGTTTGCACTCGCAAATTCGGGGCACTTTGCATTAATTACAAAAAGGGAGGACGGACTCGGCATACGAGCGAATAGCTCGACCGAGTCTCGTACGATGAAAGACGGTCAGCCTCCATTCACGTCATCCTCGACATTCGGGTCAAACCGCCACTTCGGAACAACTCCTCGCTCGCACGTCAGCCAGTCGCGTAACTCGCGATTACATTTCGCGATGTGGATGCAAGTGTCGTACTTTAGTGGGGGGAGAAAGTGATTGTCTCCGAGATATGCGCGTAACACTTTCCGAGCTGCGACAACAAGCCTTGCGACGTTTCGCAGGTTTTGCATTCTGGCGAGGAATTCGGGATTCAAGCGAGATCCGGTTAACTTAGGTCAAGTCCGCGCGATGACTCAAAACATATCTTTAGTCCTTCAGTCATCGTATAGAATCTTTAAAGTCCAATGTTCAGCAAAACGCATTTTTTTGTAATAAAATACAAATTTTATTTGAATTAAGTAAAATAAAAATTAAGCAAATAATATTTTGTTAAAATAATATTTTAAATAGCGTGTGTGTGTCAAAATTATTATTTTAACACAAAACATGTTGTTATATAACTCCATTGTTTAGTAAGTTTAGTTAAATTAACGAAATTAAATCAAGTAGAAACGCACGACTTAAGAAATGGTTGAAAATGACTAAAATTAAGTATAATCTGATATTACATATTTAACAGCATGTAAAAATTAAGGAAATTAAATTTCGCACGGCTCACAATACTGTGAGTATTTTTACAGCGCTGGCTATTCCTTGTATAACGTTGCGAACTTTACTCCGAATGATCCAAAGTTCCATGATTTGCGCTTGTTACGCATTCAAATCATTTTCGCGGAATCGATTATCGCCGGCGGAACTGAAAGTATATACAGCCGACTCGATGTGTTCCCAGCGACTGTTCATTCCGCTTATCGACGAGATCGCGCACTTCGCCCTGAGCATCGATTGCTCAAGGTATAATATCCTGACGTCATCTACGACTGCCAGCAGGAAATGCAGCCCCGTTTAATCGAGCATAATTTAATAAAAACCGCCGGGGTGGTTATCCAGCGAGCTAATCACGAGCTGTCAACTATTCGCTCATTTCGATCCGCGGAGATAAATAAATTAAACGCCATGCTTCCTCGCGTTCAGTAATCTCGCATCTCCGACGCGATCGAAGAATCGTTCGTTGTGCAATCACAAATTCCCCCTTCGAGGGACGCCGCTTTTCCTTTCGAGATTAGAAAAGTATCCCACTCCGATCGCATAACGATAGACATATTAAGAGGTAATAAGCACTCGCGTTCGCGGTTGCGTCACCGACGATTACCACCTCGGCTTGAAATATCGCCGATTTCAGTTGAATAGAAAAAGGAAATAGAACGCGAGAGATCGCGCCGGGGAATTTGCTAGATGGTAATCTCCGAGATGTTTTCACGATGTTTTCCTGTGCAATTAAACAGCGGCGACGAGGCAGAGAACAAATATACACAGGTACCTGCGGATAGAACTCGAGAGCGTCGCGATGGTCTACCGCCGCGTCAGCGGATCGCATCGCGTCTCTCGGTCTCGTCTTGCCGTCGTTTGCCGTCGAAGAAAGAGAGAAATGTATTAGGAACGTGTACCGTGCCTAAACTCTCGAAAGTTTCGCTCGCTTGCTCGCTCGCGTATGTAATTTCGCCGCGCCGCGACCGGTTGTCGATCAAGCGCTTTCGTAAGAAACACCTGCGAGTCATTATCCCTCGCCTACCTTGGCTTTCCCCCGGCGATTCGATTTGCACAAAATGAAAAACTGCTCGCTCCGCTCGCCGCTCTAAGCAATAATGAATGGATTATCGCTGCATGCCATAAATCCGAGATACCGCGATGAAATTTTGGCAGATCCGTGCCACATCCTTCGACCGAGTTTAAGAGTTTCTCCGATCTGTTCTCCCTTCATCGATATGCATCGCGGATTCGTAAAACATCGTAATCTGCACATCGCGTTCCACGTCCGCAAAAATAGGTGAGATTTATGGTGGCCGATCGTCGCGGAGCGCATGAAGTAATTATGGAGATGTAACAGATTCCGTCGCGAATAAATTTGCATACCTTGCGATCCGATCGTGCCGTCGGCATAAATCCCATTGACAGCGAAGGGGGAAAGGGGAGAGTGCTTGATATCGGGCAACATTCTAAACGGGCCTCAAAGCGGTAACGCGAACCGACGCGGGCCTTGCTCCGGGCATCGACTTTAATCGACGGCGCGACGACGTCCGCTGTTTGCCGCTTGTGTCGTTTCCCTGGTAAACTCGACTCGGTAAAGACTGGAAATAGCGGCGGAAATGGGGCTTCTTGCAGTTTACGCCAGATATTTTAACGCCTCGACACATCGCCTCGACAAAATACACCCGCAAATAGACCGCCCTGTGTTCGCCACGCTGCTCGCTCGTGGACGGCGGAATTGCGCCTCTCCGCACGACGCGCCAGCGAAACGTTCTTTCGCGAACGTCGCGCGAATTGAGTAGAAAATTAACTTAACTTAAACGAGTGCGTGGAATTTTGTAAGAAAATTAAAGCCAAGGCTTTCTCTTTTCTATGACTTGATTCAATCACAATCGCTGTTGATTTCTAATTATTTCTGAGCAATTATTTTTTACAGTGATCTTAATATGATGCTTATTAGCATCAAAACTCGATTATAGATTTAATTATGTGGATTTACTATTCCAATTAGGAGCTATGTTTTACACCGGCAAATAATTGTGCATAGTTTACTGAAAATGAAGCTGAAAAGAAGTGTATAAAAATTTATATAAGATGAACATATCTTCGTAGTTTAATAATATTTTTATATAAATAGCTTTTCTTTTTCTCTATTTAATTGTGAATTATTTCTTTGTTTTTCAACATAAATGAAAGAGTAATTGTATTTAATTAAAGAGGGGCACGTAGTGCCTTCTCGTGATTTTTTTATAAATTCAGAGCTCGATGAAATAGGCGAGCAGGCGTGACAGCGATTTATGCGACGTGATCAAAAATACAAATGAAAATAAAGATTTCGCGATTTTGACGGAAACTCCTCCTCGCGAAAGCAGAGACTTATTCTTTACATCCACCTTTCACCGGACATTGCTTTGTGTTTCAGTGGTTTATTGTGACTATACTGCCTCGGGAAGGTCGCTGCAATTCCTCGAAGATTACATTGCGAAGGAGGTGCTACCATGTTTGGGCGACACTCGGGCATCCACGTCCATCTGCAGTCTACAGTCATCTCTTTTTAGGTAAGCGATAATGGCCTCGACAGGCCTCGTCCTTCGGAAGAATAAATGTTCCTTTGCGATTCACGCAGAGTCCCGCTTTCGTCGGAATCGTATGAATTGTACAAAGAAGTTCAATCAAGAAATATTCCTTTCCATTGCATTTCATTTTATGACAAAACTGTAATTTGTTTATTAATCCTCCAGTCGTCATGGGTGTTTACAAATTTAATAAAACACATTTTTTTCGTAATAAAATGCAAACTTTGCCATTTGAATTTAGAAAGTCTGAATAAATATTCTTTCCAAAAGATATAAATTCATTTTTTATATTGAGATATCTCAAGATTCCGCACGCGTCGATTTGTATTATGAAAAATAGCACGACGGCTGAAGTGTTAATTTTTTATTTCGTCCTATTTTTTTCTTCTTTATAACAGATTGGTACCATAAATGAAAACCTCTATTCATCTCGTTCCATTTAACTTTCGATTCACGCTCGCGTGTATGCATTTTACATGATTTATCGTAATTATTTCATTAACGTAATCTAATTTCCTTTTCTCGTCGCTTGCTCGTGAAAGGATTTCATTCTGGAGAATAATAAAACTCGTTCTCGTTCACTCTCATCCGCTCACTCACTTATTCAAGCCATAAATTAATCTTATTCATATTTCATTCCAATGTAACTGGGACACCGCGGCATTATCGGACAAATTTTCAAGCGCGTTCTCCGCTCGCATTTATTTTTGTATGCAAATAACGTTAGGCGCGGTACCCGCCGTTTCAGATGCATCTCACAATCAGACGAGACGGCTCCATCGCCGACGCGTTTGCAATTAAATCGAGTTATCGTCCGCTGCAATTTCTAATCCGATACTCCGGCTCGATAAGGCACGAGTTACGGCGAGCTGCGACGGCGATCCTGCTCGCGTCTGTCATTTTGCTCGTCTCATATTGTCCTAGAGATACCCGCGTCACGTCCGGAAACTTTCTCGGCCGCGACACAATTTAATCAGCGTCACGATTAAAAAGTCGCTCAATGACGAAGCGCCTAACGTCTATGTATAATATTATCGTCGGCGTTATCGCGACGGCTTTCATAGCTTGAAGGAAAACGCGGATCGGATCGCTTTAATTCTCGCCCGACCGGGCGGCGATGGTCGTATGAAATGTTCCCGTCTCGATTCTCCCGTTTACTGGCGCTGATGTCCCAGATCAATAACCATCCCTCCGGAGGCCGCGATGCTTACCCGGTAGCCTGTGAGAACCGCGATAATGATGACGATATGCACGGGTTCATCATTCAATAATGTATGTACGCAATATACAATAATTTGCCGCGACCCGCAATTTCATTCTCTCTCTGATTGCTGAGGTTGTTTATCTCAAATGACGATAGCATCATTTGAGGCATGTTGCTTTCTTTCCACAATTAAATACGCCCATACATGTACAGTAAAGCGTAACACTCACAATCAGTCAAAAAAAAATCTGTTAAATTCGTAATGTCAAATTATGCTTCGCTAGAGTCACTTTTAATCATCTCTTAAATCGTCACTTTGCTCCTATTCAGTATGTCTTTAATTGAAACAACATAGTTAAATAACATGTTTTGCGTTAAAATAATTTCGACACGCACAGTAGTTAAAAATAAAAATATTATTTTTACTTAACTCTGGGAACTGGATTTTGCATTATAAGTGCCGGTTACATTGAATGAAAAGAGTTTTCGATCAGATAAACGTGTTTTGTATTGGCTGACGAGCGTAGCTACTTAACATTCAAGAAATTAGTGTAATGAACTTTCTTGAGCGGCGCGTTGTCTCAATGCCGCCTGAATCCTCGAGCGGGTAAATTATGACTAACGCGTGCCGCGAAATCGATGAAGACTGTGCAAACTGGAAGGTGTGCATTGCCTTACTCGACCTGTGTCTCCTGTCTCGCGTCACGTCACACGCCGCTAAAATCCATATTGACTCTTCGTCAATCGCTCGAGCACAAACTCACACGTGTCGCGAGGGTGCTCATGAATACCAAAGATGCATACAGCTTTATTATCGTGAATCAACGGTCGCGTTGTGTCTGGCGCAGAGCGGAAGGCAGATATAGCGTTGTCAATAGCTCCTCCTGAGAAGGGAGACGATCGCGCCAGCNGACTTCTTTATCGCCAATTCCACGAAGGTCGGTCCCTTGAATTCACGACCGTTTATGTTACAGGCATGAGGCCAGAGACATCGTCAGACACGCGGTCGGGGCTAGCGAGCAGGATGCGGTCCTGTTCACCGGTCAAGGCACCGCCGCTGCCCTTCGCACACTTTTACGGCACCTCGATCTCTCGAAATCCACCGTGGTCTTCGTGGGCCCGTTCGAGCATCACGCCAACTTGAGGCCTTGGCGCGAGCTCGATGTCAAGGTAAGCGGACAGTCGGCGGATAAATTCGCGCGGAAAAGATCAGAGCGGCTGATTCAAGCGGCAGATAAGATAGGGGCGGGCGGTAAAGCGCGAAGCGACGGCAAAGTGGATCGTTAAAGCGGGGCGTGATGGCCGTAGGAGATGCGTAGGAGATGCGAGAGAGATTCGAGCGAAGAGTAAGTACGCAACAAACGCGGCGTAGCTAGCTCGAATTCTGGCGGCGTGCCAAGCTCGCCGTGAACGGCCGTTCCACCTTTTCGTCGCGGCCCTGTGCGCCGCCNCGCCGCGCCGCGCCGCTTCGTTCTTCTTCTATTATCTAACGTCTTCCAAAGGTCGAGCAATTTTGTTGTTAATGAGTTAATATTAGCGTGTAAGATATAAACGATATTTCTGCATCTATAAATATTTTTGTTTTGTAACACATATGTAACGCATATTCTTCAAGTATAACGCGGTCCAACATCGATTTCGAGGAATCTGACTGTAATAAATTTCGCGGGGACCTTGGGACATTCCGTATAAATATTTTCAAGGCGCGCGATGATTCTGAAAAATGACCCTCAATCTAGAATAGTCGGGGATTGATGCTTGATCGTTCGCAGTCGTCTAATTGCGAGCACCGCTAATCGTCTTTCATTGTCGGCGGGTCTTTGATGAAGCAATTAAATTGTCCTGCAGATAGTACGAGTTTCCGAGACTCGGGAGGGCTTCTTGGATCTGAATGATCTCGAACGGGGCCTCGCGAGAATGCGCAGCGAGGGCGTTGTGCAAATGATCGGATGCTTCAGCGCTGCCAGTTGCATAACGGGGGTTTTGGCAGATGACGTCGCGACGACCCTCTTACTGCATCAATACGGCGCGCTTAGCGTGTGGGATTACACCACCGCAGGTAATAATCAAAAGAAAAAAAATCAATTGCGAGTCGATCCGATCGACCGGCGCATGAAGTTCGAGTCAAAAATGAAAAAAATGAATGGCTAATTAATCAGCGAAAATGTTGTTAAATTAATTACTCTATAATTTTCTTTGGGTCATCCCCCTGCTGAGAAGTTTTAATTACTGGTTTTTGCCGAATGGTGGATGTGTAAAGTTCTGAAAAAAATATGTCGAAATTTGAAAAATGATATAATGTCCTGAAAAGTCATAATTTCGTAATTTAAGATCGGCATTATAATCTTCGGCTCATTGTCTTATTGTTAATTTTCAATTTTCGAGATTATGGCTTTGCTTATTCACGCATCGAATGACCTACGTGTCTCGTCATATGTGACACTCATAAAGTAGCGTAACATGTTTTTGTAATTTAAATATTATTATTGGTGACATAATGATCCTTTACGTAAGCGCTCGCGCGTTACATAACAGACAGATGATAGGCGGTTCGGTATCGGGGATAGAAGCCACGACAGGGCGATCAGTGATCGATGTTGTTATCGTGTTTTCTCAGCGCCGTACGTCCAGATCGACATGAATCCACATCTGCCCGGGGTCGGAGAGACCGCGGTGCACAAGGACGCAATTATCTTTGCGGGCCACAAATTCATCGGTGGCGTGCAATCACCCGGTATCCTGGTGACCAAACGATGGCTCCTGCGGGAGGATGTTGAAGCGGAAGACATGAGGGACTCTCATCTCTATCACCGCGATCCCGAGCTGCGGGACGAGAGCGGGACCGCCGGGGTAGTCGAGAGCATTCGATGCGGATTGGCGGTCCAGTTGAAGGAGAACGTCACGCCGAGGGCTATCGTCGCACGGCAGGACAAGATCTCTCGGTGAGCAATCTCGCTTCTTTTCGCAGGAATGATTACTTCTAATTGAGCTACATGATGATCGAATTAGCGATTGCCGCGTAAAGATTACGTAAGAAATCGTTCCCACATCTTTTCCCACCGTCCAGGAAATAAATGCGATCATTTCGAGTAATTTCTCGCTGCAAATGCCTTCCTGTTTACGAGCGCCGACTTATAGAAAGCGACGGAGCACTGTTTAGTGCTCTCTTTTTTGTCCGCGGGTCATAATTTTCTTTTGGATAGTTTTGCGCGAACCACAAGGGACTACGAGTATAAACGTGCCGATTGTATTGCCGTGTAATTGAGAGATTTCCGATACGTCGATCCATCAATTGACTTCGTACAGTTGTACGACGTGATAGTTCAAAGCGTAATACTAATGTTTATCGCTTTCTCTTCAGGCAAGTCTTGGCCCACGTGCGCACCATTCCGGAATTGATTCTACTCGGCAGCTCGTCGCAGAACGTGAAACGACTGCCCATCTTTTCGTTTATGGTGCGTCATCCTCGCGGCACGTTCCTACATCATAACTTCGTCTGCGCCGTTCTGAACGATGTATTCGGTATTCAGGCACGAGGAGGATGCGCGTGTACGGGTCGTTACGCTCATCATCTCATGGGAATCGACCGCGAACTCGCCAAGAAATACGAAAGCGTTCTCTTGGAAGGGTATGTAATTGTTTTTGTTACACTTTAGATCAAGAATTGAAACTGTTTAGTTCTATAAAATAAATTTTTCATACTTGAGAAAATGCAAGTATAATCGGCATCGAGGTGAACAATATAATTTTTATTTAGTGGATTGTCTGGAGTTTATTTATAGTCGAATATAAAAGAATTTTAAATTATATGTCGATACTTTAAAAGATAAAAAGCCCAAAGAAAAAAAATTGTTATATAAATATAAATCTTATTTTTTTTAAATTATAGTTATATAATTAATTAAAGAAAATCCTTATCAGTATATTTAACATAATTATGTCGATGATTTTAAATTATAGAGAACGTAATAAAATTATAAGAGCGAGAGATGGGATTGAACTTTAAAAATATTTGCATAATTCCTAGGCTGACCTCATGCTTTTTAATAATTATCTCATATGTTTTCGATTTAAATGATCTTTCAAATACAAAGAGAAAATTCATCAAAATCTCATTTTAATGTTCATTTCCTTTTTTATTAATGGTATTTCTAATATTATGAATAATGTAAAAAAAATCTGGTTTTATTTAAAATATTATAACAATTTCAAATAATTTTAATTGTTAATTTTATGGCTTCGTATAAAATAATATCGTCGCATGTACGAAAGATTATGTGCATCATACAGATCGACAGAACAGAAATAATTGTTTGTTAACTCGATGCGATATAATTTTGCATAATAGACACGCGTAGAAGTAAACATATCAGTTTGTTATCTTAATTGGTGTAATATTTTTTTTTTCATGAAAATATTCTGCACGCAGATTGTATATAATTTATTTTATTTTAGACAACGGACCGGCAATGAGGAGACTACCGCGGAGGGCCTCAGACCAGGCTTCGCCAGACTGGCTTTTCCTTATTTTATGAGCGAAGCGGAAGTTGCCTTCGTGCTGGAAGCTCTCAAGATGGTAGCCACCGAAGGCTGGAAACTGTTGCCGCAGTATGTGCTGAATCCTGATACCGGCGAATGGCGGCACCACACCAACAGCGTCTTCAAGGAACGTAAATGGCTGGGCTCGATTAGATATACGGATGGAAGGATGAACGCCACGGAAAGGCGAGCTTCCGGCGCCGGCGTCTTCCCGCAAACCTACGGCGATTCTCTGCAGACCGCACGGAACATCTTTAATCGCGCTCGTAAAATGGCACAGCGATATCCGTTGCAAATCGACAAGAGCTTTAACTTCATGTGCGAGCGCATGGAAGCGCTGCGCTGGTTCATGCTACCGAGTGAGGCGCAGGATCTTCTCTTAGGTAACTCGCAGAACGTCAAACAAGATGTGCCGTTCAATCCGCTGCTGGCTTGGAACAAATATAGTCACTCGAGCACCAACCATCACGACAGTCTGGTGAACTGTCTGACGTTGACGAACGGCATGAGACGGCTGAATAGCGACATTCCGCGCACGGGTAACGCGCCCATCTCGACGATCTCGCCGAGACATCGAAGTCTTCCGGCGCTGAGCACGGTTCGGCGGACTCTGATGGCGACGGAACTGAACCAACCGTCGTCGTCGAGCGAAGAGGAGAGTCTAAATCAAAATGAACGTAATCACTTCTCTGGTGGACATCGATCACCCGCTACGTGTCCAAACTCGCCGATGCCTGTCAGATTCGCTGTGGGCGAGGCCGTGACCACTTCGGTCTTGGGATCCCGCGCGGCCGCCCGACCGACGAAAGAGCAAAGGGAACTGATGGAGGCGACCAATGCTGGACGCGCGAGATGCAATTCTCTGGGTAGCACTACCGACGGATGCAACATACAAGGAAATCGTGCCGGTGCCGCAACGGCGTCCTCGCCGATCCCGCCGCTTCCTCTGAGCCCGCAAACTCTAACCAGCTTGGGACTGAGCACGTCAAACGGCTCATCGAGACACAGACGTCTTCATTGCAGTTGCAGCAGTCAGACGGAGTTAAACTCTCTGGAATTGGATTCCGCTGCCAGTCCGAGTCATTCGATTACTTCCTTGAATTATAATCATAATCCGGGGTCGCCACCGTCTTCGTATTCATCGACCAGCGATTACACTGAGAGACTGGTAAGCGGTGGCAGATCGTCGCCCATCTCAACGAATTTGGGTCAGGATGATCTGAACGCATACGTAAAAGAGATGACTAAGGAATTAGCAACAGAGATCAAATCAGAGATCCGCGAAGTAATTTCCAAAGTGGATGATGCTTTGTCGGAGACGAACACGTCCGAGAACACGCCGCAACATCACTCGCGGGCTCAGAGTATAGTTAATCAAATATGTGTGGAAGACAAACAGTCCAGGCACGATTCATTCACGGCCAGCGACATCGCCGAGTACTTAATGGAATTTTCGAAGGAAATGGCGAGCGAAGTGAAATCTGAGATAAGGTACTTAATTATTATTGACAATTAAAATACGCGACACTATCATTTAAATTCTAAAATATAATAATTTTTAGAAAATTGTTATTTATATGAATTTTTTTCAACAGATGCATGGTGAACGCCGTTGATGGACTTCATAGATATTCGCCAGATGTTTCCACTTCAGACGTTTCTTCGAGCGGATGCGGTTCGCCCGATCGTGGAAGAATCGTGCTTCCCTCGTCGGCGTCCCCGCGCCTTTCGAGCTCTAGAAAAAGCGGGTCGATCGAAATTACCAGCAAGGTCGGTGAGCTGTCACAGCAGGAGAGCAAAATGTCCAGCGAATGCTCCTCTGATGAAACGGTGATTTACGTGATGAAGCCATCCGAGAATGAACAAATGGTCCGCACTCGTTCGAAGACCGAGGATGAGGAGGTGGAGAACGACGTAGATGATTATGTGGACGACGATTCGCAGGAGGGACGCAGCAGCCTCGACATCGAAAACGCCCGGAAGGTCCTGCCGAAGATTTATTCGGCCGTGAACTCCGTCAGCTCCCAGGACAGTGGCATAAATATGTCTTTTCAAGAGAGCGATAAATCGATAGATTCTCTGGATCTAAAACGGAGCAGCAGCGCCGAGTCCAACTCTACCCACAGCCACGGACGGAAACCCAGGACGACATCAATGATGAGTCTGTCGACTAAGTGCGGTAGCAAACAGCAAACAGCGCATCAAACTGACAATCTCTCGGAGGACGAGGAGTGCGCGGGCGATCTGCGAGAAGAGGAAGACGACGATCAGGAGAATAATTTTGACGATAACGAATCGAGACTTGAGTTCCCGCGAATTCAATGGCACTGCCCGCCAAAGAACATATGGAAACCTTCTGTGGAAGCCATGCAAGAATTTGACATGATTCGGGACAACGACAAGGTTTTGGTCTGCTTATCAGCGACGGGCAAAGATTCGCTCTCTCTTCTGCATACTCTGCATCAATATAGATTTTACGTCAGATCGAAGGGGATTGATTTCGAGATCGGTGCGACTACCATCGACACGGGTGGCTCCGATCCCATGGAACTAATGAGTTATCTGAAGGCTCTGGAAATTCCCTATTTTTACGAGGAACAAGTGACGGACTCGATCAGCGTTAACGTCGAGAATCCGCTGGATGCTAGCATCGCCAGCGGAACCTGTAGTTTTTGCGATAAGTCGATTAGAACGCAGTTGTACTCTTTAGCGAAACGGAAGGGGTACAACGTGCTAGCGCTCGGTCAGCATTTGGACGATTTCACAGAGAGCTTCTTCATCTCTGTACTCCATGGTGGCATGTTAAAAACTATGAAGGCACACTACTATATACGTCGAGAAGATCTCAGAGTCATCAGACCGTTCATCTATGTGCGAGAGAAAGCATTGAGGCAGTTTGCCGAGAATAAGAAACTTCCTATGTCGCGGAATTCACGAACTCTGTCTGAGGTAAGATCTATGTATAGAGATTATAAAAGACTCCTGAAGAGTTAAGCATTAAACATTTATTTTATAGTAGGCGTTAAAAAATGATCAACACTGTTATTTACATGTAAAATGTATTCTTATTGATTTTCTCTATATGTTACAGAAACAAAGCAAAAGAAAGGAATTGATGCTCCAACAGGAACGCGCGTATCCGCGACTACACTGGTCTGTGCGCACGGCCCTACGACCCTTGATATCCGCTCACGGACAAATTACTGCCTTTGACTTGGCTTGCAGTGGCAACGGCAGTAACAGTCCGAGCAGCACCAGCAGCAGCATAAGCAGCACTTGCAGCAGCAACAGCAGCGGTAGCAACACCAGCACTCAGCAGAAACGACATCGAAGGATTAAAACGAATTCCTTGGCGAATGCTTCCTCGTCTCAGCGGACCAACGAGAATGACGAGACCGACGAGGAACCCGTGCTCTGAGGAGGGCCCATCGCGAGATGGGATCCCGATCGCCCCGCGGTCCCATCCTCGCGTCTCCGTCGCCGGCGTCCGACGTCGACGTTTGCTCTTAGACGAAGACGATTGCGTTTTGCGACAGGCGCCGCCGCCAAGGCGAATGATCAGAAATGCGCCGACAATGGCAACTAAACGACGATAGCGGAAGGCATTTAAACACAAAGGAGACTTTGCGAGGAAAGACTCTCTGAGAGAACGTTATTCGCGAGTGTCCGTCGCTCATCGCGAGATATTCGAGGCGAAAGATACCCAAACGTCGCAGTGAATAATTGTTGACTCAATGAAAGTGTGACTATTATTAAGTTGCCGTGACGATCTCGGACACGTTGCTTTCTCGATGGACATTCTTGGAAAAAGAATGCGGTTGGCAGAATGTTACTTATTTAAATAGTAGTAACGCAGGAACGATAAGTAAACGTAAGATCTTTGAGGAATTGTTTGATTGTAAATAATAGGCGTATCGGCAGCTGACTGTACGATTAAGCTGTTTTACGCAGAGATATGACACGATGATTATAATTGATCGATGAGCTGATAGGGATAGATGACAGTGCATCGCGCCGTTACTTTGTCACGTCAATCGTGGACTATATCGTTGGAACGATAAAGCATAAACCTTCGCCGATAAGCATATACGATTAAGGGACGCGATACGCTTGTGAGACGCGATAAGCGGTAGCTGCTTAACACTGACACAGGATATTGTGTCACGCATCTTAGAGAAGAAGTCATGCAGCGAGGGGAACGGAAAACAATTTTACGAGCACGCCGAAAGACCTCGCTCGCTCTCGCGAGACAGAATCGAGTCACATACATCTTTTTTTACAAATATACTATTATATACTTTTTATTTGATATACTGCCTTTGGCAACGCTCTAACGATCCTATGATCATTGAATCGCGATCAAGGAATTTTGTAAACGATCAAGACTCCATCGATCGAGTCCTTTTCTACGTGTTTTCGACCTTACCGGCGATACGACTTGACGACAGGCCCATTTCTTTGCGGTCAAATAAATGTGTCTTTTAGATGGTCAGTCGGGAATGTCATTTCGGGCGGATAAAATGACGGCGCGATTATTGTTACGTTATTTGCATCGGTTAATCCGCTCTCAAAAATAAAACTAGATCGAACATTTTGTTTCGAGAGGACCACATCGAGAGGTAAAGGCTGCGACCAATTCTCACCTGCATGAACTTCTACTTGGAGAGAATGAGAAGCACCCACGGCACGCATCTGACGCGTAAAAGATCATTGCTTCTCGTAATTAAAGCGTATCAAGACGGATTTGTGTGGGACTATCTAAATATTCCCAAGCAACACATATAAATCCATCGAGTTATCTGATTAAGGTGTCTGAAAAAATAGTACCATCTTGTTTCCCACGTTGATGGGATAAGTGCGAGAGAGGCTTGTAATAAAACATTAATTTAAGGATTTGTTGGAAGGAATAAGTTTTTCGTTTCTGTCCGACAAAGATTTGAATAGCGATCTCCGATATTTCAGGCTACAAAACGAAGGCTCTTGAGTCTTAACTGACATTGCCGAGAACACAGTGACATAATAAAGTTGCGCTCTTTCTCACCGTAACTTTGTTTATGCAGCTCGATATGCGCTGTGATCGATAAGTTTAGTTTTGATGCAAGAATTAATGTGTTAGATGATGAACGAGTTGCAGATGAGAGTCCGATCACGTCGTCGATTTATTTAAGTATGTAATTAATTATGAATCACTGCGCGATATTTGACAGGATCGATGAAAAAAATTAAATTACATTAAAAATTAAAATTAATCGAGCGGAATAAAAACGCTAAATTTTCGATATAAAAGATCAAATTATATTTTGTCACATCGAAGATATATAAATGTATCTCTGACCTTTTGTCTGAAGATAATGAAGACTCGAGCTCAATCATTGATAGTTCGATAACCAATGAATCCTAGACTTGTGAACCTTTTGTATATTATAATTGTGCTTATCAAGATGAGATAAGCGTTAAAATCAAATTAATCCGGATCAATCTGCTAATCGACACCGTGGCTTTGATCATGTAACGAAATACGTAATGTTGTACAGAGAGCATTCTTGTAAGAATTATTTCGTAAGATAGTTTAGAATTGTAATAAAAAATAGTAAAAACGGAGAATAGATAATGTTACGGTGGAGAAAAGTGGCGCACGCAATCAGACCACGTAAGCGCCAGTTAATGAGAGACCAGCAAGATGATGTAAGGGGACTTAAAAAAAAAGGACAGTCCGAAGGAAACCAATATCAAAATTTTGCAAAAGGACATCCGATAAAATATGTAAGCCGATGGGTGTTGATCGCTATGTCGATTACTTGTAGCAGCAGCGGTCTTATGTTGTTCACTTCTTCTCTCATGTTTGGCTGTTGTACGCTCGCTAATCGTTAGTACTATAAGTAACGTTTAAGACTTGTACGTAGATCGCATGTAAAACAACGTACGCAACGTAGACGATGTTCGTATAAAATATTACGCTATGTACGTACCGTTTGCGTCGTACTGATTTTTTTAAAGTGTTCGTTCATTCATTCATCGTTGAATCAAGGATACAAAAGGCGGAATTAACAACCAAATGCGATAAGTGAGATGGAAGTTTTGATCTACACGAATCTTCGCAAATAGATATTCTCATATTTTCCGAGAGTTACGAAAGGAACATTGTTACTGTAAAGATATGTAAGTTTATTTATCGCTAATAAAAATGAACGTTGAAGAAAAAAATGAAGAAAAAATAAAGAAAACAAAGAGATTCCATTCTTTTCTATGATAAGTAATTGATTATAGTAATTATCGTTAGTCAAATAAAACCGCTGTGAGAATTTTAACATTTAGAGAATAAAAGAAATCTATCAGCAATTTGAATAATAAATAAATCGAAAAATCAGCAATTGAATAGAGAAAAATATGACGTAAAATTTGAAGTACGTCTCATTTTAATAGACACTATCTTAGGAAATGGACATCGCAAGGGATTAAATAAACCTAACTGCCAAAGCTATATATATATAGATATATATATTTTTTAGCGATTTATTAAATCCTTTAAAATATTTGAAACAGCATGCGGCTTTGTTATTGGCGTAACAGTGATATAGTCGTTTAAGGTACGTAATACGAGGAGGGCAAAGCGAGCGAAGATCGATGTAAAATCCGCCCGCCGGTCGCCCGAATAACTTTGGGCGAGAGAATCGTGGCAGAGGTCCATCGATTCGGCACGGTAATTGCGGATCGTCGGGATTGAGCGAGCGACGTAACGATCCTTCGGTCTTTCTTTTCCCTTCCCGCTCGCTCGCTTCGGCGATCGCACCATCGCGACGCGATGCATCGGCGCGATCCGCGGAGAAGTTGCGGTGCGCGCGCGTCCGTTCCTCTTAAGATTACTTTAAATAGAATGTAACGCGTTATCTAGTAGTATTAGACGAGAGTAAAATCGAGGAAAAAAGTCCACATACGAGACGGAATTCATTACGGTCTAATCGATCTTACATCTTAAAGTCGCCCCAGTGCGGCATCGAGAGACTCGGAAAAGGGTACATGGGAGCCGCGTCGCCTCCTCATAATCGAGAGAATACGTGTGAAACGGAATTATCCATTTCTCAATCAGCTTCACGTCTCTCTCATATACTTGATGCTCGTCTCCCGCGAGGAATATCGTGCCCGCCGGAGGGACACGGGCTTCACTTTCCCAATAATCTTCCGTTTTCCGAGATAAAAGTCATATAGTCGACCGCTGATGATTTAGCGAGCTTATGGCATGTCGCCAAATCGTTCTTATCACTATTCACCGCAGCGAAATCTCACCGGCTCGTTACGAACTGCCTCGTAATTATCACTATCTTCTTAAGCGTGCCAACGAAAGAATCGCTTTTCACAATCTTGTACTTTATTTTACTCCATTTACCTTGCAACTGGAAATTTTATTTTATTTTGTTTTAAAGGAAAGTATTTTTTTGAACGAATTTTTAAACATAAATCATGTGAGTCAAAATCATTGAATTCGTGTGGAGCTGTGTACAATTTTTAGAATTGAAAATATATTTCACGGCTTGGAATATTCACATGTTGCACGTTCATCAGCGGACGACTGGTGACTGTTAACTAAATCAAGTCTCACGAGCCATCGAGTCATGAAACTCGTGATTTATCGAAAATCCCCCGATCGACGGGGGTCTCGGTTCGCGTATGACGGTGTGTTTAGTATACATCGAAAATGCAAATTCGTGCTGTACTCGCGATGATTCGCGCAGATAACGATAGCTCGGTGCAGAGATTTTTTATTTCTTTTTTTGATTTTAAATCTATATTCACAATGCGCTTTAGCGAGACCTTCGCGTTCCAGCAGTAAAATTTGATTCGAAATTTGAGAATAAGGATGAAGAGAATTAAACGTGAAACGGGTTCACACGAAGTCGAAGTTGAGCCTCGTTCCGTCTTGTCAATCGCACACGCGTTCGGATTGCGAAACGTGAGAGAAAGAATGTTTCGCGGAAGCGAGATTGCACATCGCTTTTGCCCGTATCGGTATGGCTTATCTAACAGAGAGGTGAGAATAAACGTGATCTTAAAAGAGCGGAGATTGCAGGTCTTCCTCGTCATCCTCCTCGTCTTCGTCGATTCCCGGCTCGCCGAGAGCATGAACGAATTCTAAAATCACACAAACAAAGAAGAAATTAAATAAATATTAAATATCCAAGACTTTGCATATCCGTTTTCAATAAGCCAAGAAAATCTAATTGTCAGATAATATTGCGAGAAAAAGAGAAGAAGAATAAAATCGTACACATTTCGTTTCTTCCGTAATCTTTTGAACAACTCTTATTCTTTCGTTACGTTCTTCTCTTTCTCTTTTAGATGTAACTCCATCGATCATTTCAAGGATGGATCGTGCGGGAATAGAAATTGAAATTTCTTTTTTAGCCGGCTCTTATCCTTGCGTTTTCATAAAACTATGGCACTGTACAAGATGGAGAAGAAATCTTACCGTAGAAATCAATTCGGCCGTCCCCGTCCACGTCCACTTCCTTAATCATATCTTCGACTGAAAGCAAAAAAGAAAAAAATGGTTTACAGCGTAAATTTATTTTTCTTCTTTTCAGATTTATCTACGAAGAGTGAATTCCATTTGGCACTTGCGAGTATCATTCCTAATTGTTTATCATTTGCTTAAACAAGGATGAAATAATTTTAAGAGCGCTAAATGGAACGTATCTTAAATGATACGTTAATGCAGAAGAAAGAAAGAAAGGTAAGCATTTATAGAATACTTAACGAGCCATTTTCTTGTGCTTTCCATTTTTTATTCAATGTCGGTCGTGATTGGATGTTTAGGAAAAATATGCGATATATTTCAGGCAGGATTAAAAGGCGTGTCGAATCGCCGATGCAAATTCAAACGGGTATTCCTATCACGGCTCCTTGCATAGAAAATGCGCCTATATCCCCAGCAAGTAATTCAGTTAATATATCTTTGCTGCGCGTTGAGCGATGGGATTAATTCGTATCACGAGTGCCGAGAGCGATGCCGTGAAAGATATTCCCGATATACCCGCATTATTTCCACGTAGAATTTATTGCTACGAAAAGGAATGAAGACGGCATAACGATCCGTTACGGTACCACGCTGGCATTCGAGGACTTCCCCTCGGATGCTTTCTTGAAATTTTCGAAATTAAAATTTTCGCTAATAAGAGAATTTAATTTCTCATTAGGTGTCGTCAGGTCCCCATTTCTTACGCGAAATTATTACAAGCGATCGCTTCCTCTCCCTAGTTTAATAGATAACGTGGTAACTTTCTGAATTTTTCGTATCTTTCTAAATCTAAAATTGATTTCTCTATCAAATACCTTGAAGCAAACGTAATATTCTGGTTTATCTCAATTACTGATATTTCTATCCGCGGAATTATTTAATACGGTAATCTCTTAGTTCTCTTTCTCTTTTCGTTCTGGGTTTTGCGATAAACGGATTTAGAAAAGCAACTGAGTCAGTGGAGAAACACGATTCAATAGATGGTAATAGATCTTGCCATCTAAGCCACTGTTCAACAAAAATGCACAATATTACGTATGATGCAGTAATAGCCGTAGTAGTGATTTATAACTGTAATGCTGCCAATTGTGGAACAATTGTTCATCGAATCATTTAGTTCGATTTAGCGCAATTTAGTTTAAACCGATTGCGGCCAATCAAGAAACTTGTGTCGATCGTCCACTCGTGCGAGATTATCAAATCAATCGAAATAAGCAGTATTTCCCGACGTGACACGTTTCACGTTTCACTGACGCGTTTCTCGGCGCTGAAATTACTTCCTCCTTCGCATCCAGCAATGAATTGATGTTCGCTTGGCGGGCGCGCAAGAACTACGCGTTCCCAACTTCCCGATAACGTCAACACTTTTTCAGTGCGATAATGATCAAATCATATCGCGAATTAACAGCCGCGTTGATCACATTTTCCATATCCCTGCCGTTCGTTTTTATTCGAGCGTAATTAACTGAGCATAATTATATCGCGCAAAAGCAAACCGGAGAGCTAATTATTTCTCTAAACAATCTTCTTTAAAACGCGTTCCACCGCGAAAAAATACAAGCGCGCCGCCGATAATTAAGATCGCCCGCGAAGAGGCAGGAAAAACATACATATACGTAACGCAAAACGCGAGGGTTTTTTTTTTACTCTCGTATTTCCTGGAGCAGCTCGCGATAGTCCGGCTCCATTTTTACCCGTTTATTACCCCACCGGCGTGCTCGCAGGCGCCCGTATGTCCTGCCGATCGAAACGTCATTCTTCAAACGTCGAATGCAAAACATCGCTATTTACAGAAGCAATGTTTACAGAAGCGACAGACACTGTACATTGTGATCCGTAAAACCGTGCAAGGTGGTCAACCCGATTGTCGCGCGCAGACGTCGGTTAAGGCTGACATCTCTGAGACGTTACGCATCATGATTTGCAACTAATTGCGTACTGCGTTAATGAATATAAATCGTTTCGGAGAATTGATCCGTACAGACTTTGTTCTAAAACAAATTTATTCTCAATTAAGATAAATCCGGTTTTACTTACTATTTTACATAGATTTATTATCAATCTTGAAAAATACGATAGGTCTCTTTCGAGCAATGTGATTTATGAAAATCATTAATTTAGTACTCACTAATTGGTCCTTAGCTGATAGCTAATATGACATAATCGGATACGTGGCAATCTTACGGCAGTAATCGCGAAATAATTAGTGGCAGATTTGTCTCAATGACACGAGTGATTCACTCGAGTCTATCGCTTGCTTTATTTGCGCAAATATTCGATTGACATGAATACGACAAGCTGATGTTTTCGCGGCGAGAAATAATCCGGGTGGTGTGGCTAAAGACGCTTGAATCTAGATTTGTGATGGGCGTGCGTCAACACGTGGAATTAGGAAACTAAAGTATCCGCAAAATAACGAGAGGCAAGCGTGCAAATAATGTCATAAAAACAGAAATTATGATAACTTATTGTTAGAGAAAAGATCATATTTTCTTCTTTCTTAAAAATAGTGCGACATATATCAAAAAAATCCTTAAAATGTTTCTTTGCACCAGAAACAGTATACATTTGTACACAGTAAGTATACAAATAATATATTTTTCTACCTGAAATTTATCACATTATTTTCAGGAAAGGAGAAAATACGATTATTAGTTTGTACGATATATTTCAGATAGAAAAACTTTTAAAATATTTTTACAGAAACAGAATATCGTTTTATTTAAATTAAACAAAATAGCAATCTGGTTAGTTTTCAAAGCAAATCAATAGCTCTAAATGGACCATGAATTTTAATTTTTTAAGAGTACTACTTAATTAGCAGCTGGCAAGTTTATTTCAAAACGATACTACCTAGGAATAATTAAAATTCGATTGCTTTTGTAAAATTGCGAAATTGCATTAATTTATTGAGCACAATCACGGCGTGCAATACTAGTTAACAATAACATGATTAACGAATAAAATTCTGATTACGTTTATCGCATGAGAAGGCGAAGTTAAAAAATAGAACTTTCCGCATTAAATAGAAATTTATCCGTGTAATGCCCAACTCTGTCATGAAGTTACACTTCTCGAGAATCAATTGACCTTAGGTATGCCAATTTAGGTGGAAATGGCCTACTTTAGTTTTTATGGCCAAAGTTTCTCTTATCGAAAGTATTTCTGAGAGACAGAGAGAGAGAGAGACAAAGAGAAAAGGAGGAAAGGGGGAAACGCCGGCACACGTTATACCCGCATAATCGTCACGTTCATCGCAATGGACCATCAGCGAATGCGTTAATATCTACTAAGACTTACTCTCCTCCTCGGAAAGATCCTCTCCCAGACATTGCAGCACCGCTCTGAGGTCCGACGCAGTGATATACCCACGATTATGTTTGTCGAATACCTATAAGCAAACAGAAAAATCACTTAAATCTCTGTCGCAGGCATATTTCTATAATGTAAATATTTTTTACTGCATGTAAAAAATATCGAAAATGAAAATCTCGTGAAACTTTGGTCGTTCGTAATTTCTATCAACGATTTCTTCAAACTGCATGATCCGATAATAATCATCAATAAAGCACGAGAAAAACCGATGTCTTCTCACATCAAGTTTATTATTTCATATCTCACCCCATCGTTGAATTTCCACTACGATCGTCGGCTCTCGGAAAGTAAAAGTACGGCAAATATTATTCTTTTCTGTCAGAGAACTTATCCCCTCTTAAAACCCGTCTTCTTTCGTTTGTAAAGATTTTGCATTTATTTCTGTTCATTAGTAGGATTTTGGCGGGCAACCAGCGAAGGAAGCCGAAACAGAGATGGAATAGTTGACGAGGAAACAATTATTCTACCCTATTATTTATTGCACACAGCGGTCAATTCTACTAGCACAATTTGTACGAAATCGAAGCGAACAGATGCGAATCGAATTGAGCAGATCCTTCCCGAAATAGAATTGGAATTGATGCTGCATCAGGAAATTGCTCTCCCTGAGAAACGTTTGCCTCCGATAGCAATACGACCGCTTATGCTGCTACCACTAACAGTATCTTGTTCGATGATGCTCTATTGAGGCAACGAGTAAAGCATTGTCGAAAACGTCGAACTCGAAGAAAAGGATCGTCTGCGAAGAACTTTGCTGCCGTTTCTGTTTCGCCCGCGTGGAGTACTATGATGGAGCAGTTTGGTATTTAACGTGAAAGACAATGCAGAAGCATCTGGCATTGCAAACAATTGTTACATGCGATATTAATGCCTCGCTCGCACGAGCATCGTCAACTTGTTTCACTCAACTTAGTTCGGTTACAGTTTACACTAATGAGTAGTTATTGTAACTACAGCGGCTTAGAATGCGTTGCCCAACTCCATTTGTAATCTCCTCCGTCCGATGACTGTCGAGCAGCATGTCTTTTGTCTGTCCACGAATCCGAATTCTGTATGAAAGAGGCTTACCCTAAGCATCGAACTTACTGCTTTTCCACAATTCGAGAAGATTATTGCGCACGTATATTTTAATAAATGATTACATATGTATATAATTTAATACAATATGTAACTTCACAATTTAATATTTGTTTGTCAAAAATCTTTTATAATTTCTGTTAATAGGCTATGTATATGTATGTATGCATATGTATGTACAAATATATGAACATATAAATATTAAAATAAATAAATATAATGTATTGATATACTGAATTATCAAAATAATCAGATTTTTAAATAGTAGACAAATTTATTTATGAACTATGCAAAATTGTACATATAGAATATACATACATATATATATGTATAAATAAACTAAAAAGTTAAAAAATTTCTAAGTTATACAAAACAAACTTAAAATTAAAATAAAGCATTTTAGAAATTATATCAAACAAAAAGTTTAATTAAGTTGCATTTTTATGTTTATATTTTTATAAGCATATTTATTTCTTTTATATTTTTATAATAATTTCTGCAAATTTTGATTTTAAATAAACCTAAGACGCCAAATTTTTATGCCTTATTTTAATTTTAAGTCCGTTTTATATATCTTACACAAATGTGTCAGAAATAAAATTATGTAAAATACATATATAAGACTCTGAAAAATATGCATAAAAGTATTAAACACAAAAAATAAATTTCTATTATTTTTTTATTTAACTTTGATTTCGTAACGCGCGATTATTATCTCAAAAAATCAATGAAACGAGCGATAAATCACTTAACGTGCTATCTGAATGTTCCTACTGAGACATCTTTATATTGGTACTTGTGTATTGCGATAAAACGAGCTAAGTGCCAAGATATATTTTCGCAGCACAGAAACACGACAGATAGGCAGATATTTGTCACTTTTCCTCGGTGGAAATCACCGGAGTAACTCCGTTTCCGACGAAAGTCAGAAGGGAAGGTGCCGCCTAGAGGAAATGGGAAATAGAAGCTTGGAAAAAAATGCCGTCGCCAAGGTAGAATCGCCCTAAGTGACGTCTCGTCGTTGTTCTCGATCGTTGTTTCTCTAATGCGTTCGAGGGAAATTACAATCGGACGATCGTTACAGTAATTAATAAATTATTTAGCCCAACGATCATTCCGACCAATCGATATCATGGCCTTTATGCCGTATGAGAACTGTGTATCTGCGGAAATGATCGTTGTCAATGCAATCATCGGAAATAATTAATTATAATTACAATTATTGATTTATTTAATTAAAGTTATAATCATCAATTGACTGTCCTATTAAATCTAGTGCAAACATATTCTCGGCCGCTATTTGCCATTGAAAATATCATTTTCTCATTTGACGACGCGAATCGATACTCGCCCGCGGCTAAGAAAATAATGAACGTCATGATTTCGTTTATCAAATAATGTGTACCTCCGGCGGCTGCATGCATCGTATATATTTGCTCGGAACATCCGCACGAATTTATGGTTCCCGAAACGTGCGTCTCGATATTAGGGTGAGAGTTGTAACGCGTAGCGTTCACGTTTTCACGTCGGTCCGCCTTGAGCGTACACAGAGGATTACGCGAAAATAAATCACTCGCCCCTCGCCTCCCTTCGTTGCTCGTTCGTAACGCCTGTTACGATAAGGGCCGACGAAGAACGTTACGCGATTAGCCGTTCATTAGCATGCTAATGCGAACTAAGGACGTTCTCTCACGTTTTTTCCCTCTTCCTTCCGGAAGTACAGTTCAACGTGAAACCGCGCAGCGATCCTACACGCGCGCAATTCTCCCGAGATATATTTTTATTTTTCGATTTTTTTCCCCTGCCCATCTTTTTGCTTCCGTTCGAAAAGTTACCCACGTTCAAGTTTCGAAGCTTTCGCTGAAAAACGTCAGCATTACGTTCCCGCTATGATTCACGATATTTTAAAGCTTGAATTATGGCTTCTAAAACGACGAACGGCGTCGGCTGCTCGCATTCGTATCACGATTGTGTGAAAATCCCAAAAAGATGTATGTGAACGTGTATTGCCTCAATGTTACGTGTAGGTATATAGGAAAAAAAAAAGAACAACGCTTATGCGTTAGGTCGCAGTAGCTTTTCGCCAACGTTGCCCATCCGGTATATATGACGATGGCCAAACGTATGAAAACGGTGAAAATCTTCAACCTCTTGCACACCTTCCAGTTCGATATTGCCGACAACGGATACACTCGATTGCCATTATTTGTTTTTGCACGCTTGCATTTGTGTTCGCGGGCTCTCTACTCGTTTTTCTTGCTTCTTTTATCTTGCTGGGCCACTGTATTCCCTGTTAGTACATTGTTTGCCTCTTTTGTTGCCCAAGGGGGCTTGTTGTTGCGGATTTTTGAGCCGTTACGTGCCACGCATACGTACTTTCCGGCGCTTTTATCTTGCACCGGATCCCTTTGTTACGCGAATTGTTTCAATTTTTTTTTTATTTAAAATTTCGATGGCTTCTCCCGAAATGGTTAAATCGTTGCGCCGGCAGATACAACGCTCTTGTAATTCCGGAAAAAAAGGGCGGCCCTGCGAGAATCGCGGACACGATATAAGATAAATCTCGCCCAGATCGCCGACAATGCTGTTTGGATATTAGATTTTACGAGAGTTCGATTATTTGCAATGTAATCTCGCCTCTCGCGCGCACACACGCGAAAACTTCCCCTTTTCTCTCTTCACACCATAAATCTTGCTATCTATCCGCGATACCCTTCGGCGGCTTGCGGCGCGGCGGCTGAAGTCGCCTACTCCCTTTTTACAGCCCCCATCAAGTCGCACTTCCATTTCGGTCGCTTGTTTTCCACCCTTTACACGTTTTCCGTGACTCTCCCTCCTTCGCTCGCCCCCGTCACGCGTCTTTTATTCCAGAGATCGTCGGGTACGATCCGTTGGCATCGGCATCACGATGGTAGAGTCAGGTCGCGAAGATTAAAATATCGACTATAATACGTCATATTTGGCCTTAATGGCCCGATCGTTAAACACTTTAGCGGGCTGTGCAGTCTAAAGATGCGGAGAAACTTCTCGTTCCGTTGTTGCGCACGATAAATTCTACACAAACGCGAAACAGAAAGCGATTCGCAAATAGTCGCATTTGAAGGGATTTCAGAGAATCGAGAATTGTCGCAGCATTTTTGAAGATGCCGAAGGTCGAAAGATTTAATAAATTCGTAATAAATTCTTAATGACTTTGTCAGCAAAATTAAATAAAACAACAAAGGCTAGAGAATTCTCTGAAAATCCTTGAAAAGATATTACAATAGAAAGTGATTAAAGAGCTTTAATTGGTCAATAGAATAGTGTACTCGTATTATGTATCTTTTTGTTTAAATAAAATTGTAAGAGAAAATAAAGAAGAAAGACTCGATTCTCCAATCCCGTTACTAAAATTACGAAATATCGAGAAATATAATTCTGCTATCAAACTGTCACTGAAGCGAATTTAAACTCCCAGGCATTCCGCCGTAGGCACAATAACGCGTGTGCCTAAGAAAAACCTGGAAAACCCCGAACGAGCGATTTACATAATTCGCGGAGATAAGGGAAAACGGCAACGGTGCGACGAAGCGGTACCTGAACGCGCGTTAAAGAAAGACAGCGTGGAAGCTTGGGCATACAGCCAGAAGGCAACCTTGAACAATAAGAACCCCCTGCGGGAGCGGGAGACAAATTTAATAATAAAAAAGAAATTCTGCACAATAGCTTTTAGGAATGACAGACAACGGAAGCGGATGGAACCAACGGGAATAGGAGCGAATTTAATGAAGGGCAATTAGACTGTCTGAAAATAAATCTGATAGCACGACTCGCAAAGACCGAGATAGCGCAACAAGGACTATAAGTCATCCTGCCCGAGGACTCATTTATATTTATGCTCACAGTTTTATTTCGCTGGAAAGAAGCTTATGCCGTTTCCTGTGTCTCGCTGGAAAATGTCAATCTTTTTAAATATTCATATAATAATTGTCACATTAGAGAAATCTCGCCTCGAAAACGATATGATTAAGGAAGAAGCACGACTCGGAACTCATATTAATTATGTACATTATATCCTTGTTAAATTTTCATTTAAACGAAATAAATTTAAATTAAATTTAAACGAAATAAATTCTCTATTAATTATATGGAGAGTGTACCATTCTCTCTATGAAATCAATTTAGATATTAATATTTACTTTCGGGACATTTGCTCGACTATTCAGCGAAATATTTATCTGACCACAGTATCCATTCGTGTATCGCTTTTGACCGAGCTCGCGCTGAAGCTACGCGAAATCCCTCAATTCTCGTGCAAACACTTTGAACGCGCTATCTCGGCAGAAAGAAGAAGCGAAAATGCAACCTCCTCGAGAAAACATGGAAAAATAACACCGCCGCTGCCAGAACTTGCCTGGATAACCAGACAAGTGACAGAGAAGTGGCTCAGACAGACGGCGGTAGACAATCCAAAAGAATGGCCGAGCAAAGGGAGACGCTTCGGCAGAAATCCTCCGCGAAGCTGGCGTCATTAGGATGTATTGTGGAGTAACAGTTTGACATACTTCCTTCCAACACGCAGTGGCTACCCAGACTCGCCCAGGTGGATTTCTTCTCCATCTCTGTCGGTTCCTCTCAGAAGTATTTGCCGACTTCAGCCACCGACTCCGTGCACAATTGTAAATGCATTGCTTCCACAGAGATCGACAATTTAACTAACACCATCCCGGCGCAAACGCCGACTATTCTAGGGATTTAGTTTTTATGTAAGAAATTTTTTAATATGAAAAAGAAGATAAGAAATATTAATATATTAACGTAATAAATATTTAATGTAAGAAATAATATTTAATATAAAAAAATGATAGCTTTTCTAAGGCATTTAAGTCAATTGAGAGAATAATAAATTTTATGGATATACGGATTTTGTTACAAAAACATCGATATTGAAACATTAAGCTAAATCGAGTGTAAAAAAAAAATGTGGATTTTCACAGTTAACAATCGGAAGATATAAATGCTGTAGCGAAATGGAACGTTCGATTCGCACTCGGTTCGACTCATCAATTGTACATCAAAGAAAGTTTTAAATAAAATAAATTCGATTTCGCGTTTGTTGTTGTTCGCGCCGGATCAGTGTATTCTCACCTTTAGTGATGGTCAGAACGACCCGAGGGCAGGTGGTGGCGCGAGAATAAAAGAAGTCTAGACAACCGTAACGAGAGAAACTAACTGCAGAAACGTTTCGTTTTTCTATTTTTAGATCGTTCTCCCCGTCTAAATAATACAAATAAGAATTTGCGCGAAACAGCGCGAAAAAAGTTCGATCCTATATAATTATCGGTCTGTTATAACATTTTTCTCTATGATTTTTAATTCCCAAAACATTTCCAGAAAAAAAGATCCCTTTGAGCCCTTTGTACTTTTCACGTTTGCTGTAAAATCGGCAAGGCTACGGCGCAGCCGAAATAAAACTAGTTAAAAAGAACAACCGTATTGTTTCCGCAGATTATACGCGCGTTTAAATACACGTAAGAATTAGTCAGTCTTTTTATTCCCTTTCGCTTGCGGTAGTTGGTACAAATGGAATAAACCATTCGGGGTGGATAAAAGCTCTTTCGCGTGAAAGAATTAAGCGCATCGGGCGCAAGTGGAAAGGGCTTCCGAAGGAAAAAGAAAGAAATGGAAGAAAAAGGATACAGCAGAGCGAGTAGAGCACGGCCTCTGTCGACCCGGCGCAAACGAGAACGAATCTCGGCCGGGGCACGCTTGCGAGTTCCGATTCGGTTCGCGAGGATGCCGGGATAGGGTGGGCATGTTGGCGCAATCCTCGACGGGCAGGCAGTAAGACGGAAAAATGTGACCGGGTTGACGAATGAGCGCGATGAATGGAGCATGAATGCTCGGACGACAATTCGTCGGACAAAACGCTGTCTTTCGAAAACGACGTACATCTTCCGGCGAAGAATAGTAACCGGAACGGAGGGATGTGGACGGGCTCCAGGAGAGGATTGCCGAGAACGAGACGTGTTACGAATGTTTAGAACCGGCGCGGGCGGTTCCGCGCCACGGTTAATGGAGGGCCGGCGTTCTTACAAACGAAGGCGAACTTTCGGCGCACTTAAGCTCCGGCTGCCTTTTTATAGACAGCTCGGAAATATATCCACTGCAAGAAAATTGCAAAGTGAATTGCAGCTCGAAACGGAGTGCGCGTTAAAAGGAGACGAGCTTCGAGAGGGAAATTGGCGCGGCACGTTCTTACTCCACGCGTATTAAGTTACACGACGTTACACACGGCGTCATTCCTGGTTGAAGAAACGAGAAGAAACGCGTTGTTTCAGTCTTCTCTCTTTCTAACTCTTCTGGGAGCGTGGGAGATTTGCCGTAAGGCAAATACTAGAATAGACAAAATTAGTCCAAAGTGGATTAATTAAGTCGCCCCGTCCGCCGCGATATTTACTTGCTAAAGTCAACACAGTCTGACCTATTCACTTTCTTCGTCGCAATCTGGAGAACTGACGGCTAACTAATTGACAGCACAGAACGTTTAAGTCAGAATGCAGGCTTAGGCAGGCAAGGAATGATCGGTTAACCGAACAGAAATAAATGTTACACAGCAAGCTTGCTGAAACACCGAGTTTCGTACTCTGACTACTTTCGCTTTGTCTCGGCTTCGCTTGAGGCGTATTTTCGGGATAGGAGCTACACGATGCAATTAGGTTACTATGTGAAATTCCTTCATTGTCAGTCAACATAAGCCTGAGCTAACTTGCGAAGGCTTGGCATTAAATGTCGTGACTGCAGGACTCGTGAAATCCTGCTATGGTTTTAAATACGTAAATTAATGCATAAAATTGCTACCGTGGGCATTTATTCAATAAGAAATATAAATTTTTTTATTCATTTCGAGACATTTGCTTTGTAATACTTATAACGTAATACTTTTTCATCGGTAATTAAGTCACGCTTCTCTTGTATAACGTATCATCGCCATTGATGCAAATTTAATTAAGAAGATCCGACTTCAATTAAATATCATTCGTAAAATAAAAGCTCTTAACTTCTCAGGTATTCGCTGTAAATCGAGTTGTATCATTATCCGAGCACCCTTGACGAGAGAAACTCATTTATTTCCGAAAACGATTGCGTTCAGGTGCGGCGGCATCTCTTTAATCGAGATAAAATTCAAAGAAAAAGAAATACGGCGAGTTCCCCAAAAGCGGCATAATCACATTGGTTTGATCTATTCAGTGATCGCATCACGAGCGAGAAGTGGGACAAAAGTTTTCTTCTTCTCCTTCCTCTTCCTCTTTCCGAGGAAACCTCCCTTATTTGCGCGTAGGTGGAAATTACGGCCGCAGGAAAGGAATGCGAAAAGACGTAACGATCGAGGAAGAATCTAAAATAAATCCCGCGTCCTCCATTTCAATGTGACTTTGCGAAGCGTATAGAATCCTCATTTCATTGGCGACAAGAATTTCGACAAGCAATAATCGGGATCAGAGAACGCGCTCAACTCCGTCACTCTCGTCACTCAGTTCCTCGATCTTAATAAGCCTCCTAAGATTTAGCGACCTTAATGGAATTGTTATAATCATCGTCCCGCTCCACGAGACGAACAAATCCGATTGTTTTATCGTCATAACTTTCGCTCTGCCACTCCGCTTCGAGTCAGAAGGGTCCTGTCGAAAACGTCTCGAGATATATTGAAACCGAGATACGTTCAATTGGAAAATATCATGAAAACGTTTTCGAGTCTACTCACGTAAAATGAAACGTGAAATCTTGTATGTATTCAACCAAAAAATCTGAGGAACATTTTAAGGGGTATATTCGTGAGATTGAAACATAAAATTCCAGATGTATTCAAGTGAAAAAGAAGGGAAAAAAAACGATTCTTTCTGCAAAGATTCCATGTATTTCACTTGCACTTGTTACTGAATTTACGATGCCGCTCGTCGCCTTTCCGATTCTCCGATTCGGTTGAAACAAGCTTGTCTCGGGAGTCAGCATGAAAGATAGACAGAGAAAGAGAGGAAGAGAGAAAGAGAATTAGATTCGAGAATTCGTAAAATCAAGTGTCGCATGTCCTTCACGAGTGAATAGGGCTTGACTGTGAGTAACAACGGCCGACCGACCTGATAAGACAACTCGAACAAATACCGGCGGACTTGTAAGAGACTTGTAAGAGAGGACCCGTACACTCCAACTGAGAGAACGCGCTACCGGCGAAGTCGAACACTCCGTGTTTTCTGGTTACCCTGTAACCTTCTTCTTTCCGGCTTTCAAGGCAAAATCCGTTTTCGCGTAGTCTCCTTACGAGTCCATCTCGCGTACGGACTTTTCTTCCGCGGATTTATTATCTTCATTCAAAAAGTTTTTGAAACTTTCGACAACTTTCGCCCGCGTCTTTAGGTGCTTATTCCTCTCGGGGGACCACTTACACTGCGAGTACGTTAAATTATTCAGTCACCTTAAGGAGGTCGCGAGATTTTACGTTTTAACGTGAAAAGCGATCGGTTTCATTCGCGACTGTTAATTCCATGCGCGATCGGATTGCAGCTGCATTCTTCTTGCGACAACAAGTCTGGAAAGCCGTGTCGCATTAAACGGAATATTTCGCGCTGATCCTGGCTTATCCTCAGTTTGACATAAAGGCACGCGTATACGCGACGGGCAGATGCATTATTCATACAAGAATATCTTCGCCGACAACAAGCAAGAAAACGTAAACGCTTCGTGATCCTTTTATCTCCCAGCGTTTCACACACATAAAATCAGTGCATAATCCCGATTATATGTCCTCACATATCATGCCAATATTATCTTGATCCGCGATTAAGCAGACGTCACATCTATCAATAAACTAATTTTTTGAAGATATTTTGCACATAACGTCCCGATAAAAAAATTCCACTGTTCCCATCCTGAGATATTAATCCCTCTTATCCGTTTTAATTGAACGATATGCAATAATGTATACACAGCGGAAATAAAAAAAGTGAGACAAGTCAAGGAATTCACCGCTTCATCACACTTTTTTTCCAGTAATAAGCAAAATTCTTTAATATGATCGTAGGGCAATTTCAATTGAAGCCGCGAAAGTATGTATGCAATTTCTACTCAAGCTATTCATCGAACCGTTAACTTGATATATGTATATCTATATAAACATATATATATGCATGTATTTTATGTTATATATATGATATTATGCAGAGGTAACATGCAAAGACTTTCTTAATTCTGCGTTTTGTATGCTTCCACGTAACCTTTTAAAAAATCGCATTATACATACGCGTACCCGCAGGTATTATGGGGTCGATGTCGTTGCGCTCTATACATTTTTCACATTCATGGTAAACGTGTCGGAAATTTCGATGAGGGGCGAGCAGCGCAAGATTGGAATTTATTTTATTACAGAAAGATCGAGGATTGCACTCACCGTAGGAAGCATTGAGCTTAAGGTTTCAGGTTTCCTGATCCCTATTTCACAATTTCTCGTGAATCAAATTTCTCGTATAAATCACATCTGTTTGCTTATTTATTTATTATTTATATTTATTATTCGTGAGCCGATCCCGAGCATCTCAAAAACATATTTATGCAATTTATACGCGAGAAGTAACTATATTAATTTGGCACGGTTATTGCAATCGCATATACAAAATATGTGAAAAGAAACAATAAAAATTATATTTAAAATCGTAATAATTATGTATGATTTCAAAATCGAGATATAATTATGAAGCTGAATAACTTTGAAACGTTTGAAGAACTTACAATGTACCAGGCAGGCTGTTCCATCAACAGACCGCAACTAATTTGAAAGATTATGCAAATAATCTTAATCCAGTAGCTCTGACATTTTCGCCCGAAGTGAGAGATGTTGAATCTTAAACTCTTAGAAAGGAAAGATTAAGAGATACATTCGACAGTCGGAACGGATTAAATCTTCTCAACCACTTAACTGCGAAACACCCGCGCGCGTGTAGCAGAAAACTTATTAATATAATGCATTAAGTATGCATAGGACACTCAAGTATTCATAGTGCATGTCACGGTCATTATAAACTTTTGCGTTTCATGAGCATTATATCCTAAGGAACTGCCGGGGGGGGGGGGTAGTTTGTAAACTGTCACCCTCACCTTATCTCTATCTAAAGAAACCGGCTCTATCGGCTCGTTTAAGAATGCTGAAGCAAATCCTTTTGCTTCCTTGGCACAAGGGAGAAAGTTGACTGAAAACGACCGCGGTAATCCGGCCGAAAATTGCCTGGATCGCGAGAGAATATGCTACGTTCGATATCCCGGCGCTTCGCTTATGTGAGGCGGGCGCTAGAATTTATCGGACGATCGCGCGGAGCGAAAGAGCTGCCGGCCACGCGATTCATAGATCCAAATGAAACAAGCGACGGGGAATCGCGTTTATTTCACTCACCCGAAAGGCGTCTCGCAATTCCTGCTCCTCCTGATGCTGATCCGACGGCGCCGCCGTGCTCGCACCGATGTTGCTCACGATCTCGACGAATTCCTCGAAGCTGACGTTTCCATCACCTGAGGAAAAATCATAAGACGTAAACAGGACTATGCCAGAATTGCAATACGAAAGAGGAGACAATTAAGTTGTCGGATAAGCTGAATTGCGATGAGAGGATCTCGAGCGCGATTTATTTCGAAAGGACTCGAGAATAATGCGACAAGTTTACGAAGGCAAGGAAACTGAACAGCGATATCTCCTAATTGTTTTTTTATGTAAGATTCTTCAAGACGAATAAGATAATATTGCAGTCGCGTACAATAAATGACAATAATAAATCCGACAATTTTTTTAATTAAATGCGATTTAATTGCGCATGTAGAATAGAGAAGGATTACAGAAAGAGAAAATTCTCCTCGTCATTCAAATGCAGGGTCAACACTCCTTAGCTCTCAAGGGAGTTGAAAAGCAGGGCCTTCTGATTAAAGAAATTAATTCATTCTTAATCTAGACATTGAATCTTTCTTTTAACTTCTCTCAAGTTTTTTCTTCAGCAAACTAAGCTAAAAGATATGGCTGACTATTTTATTGTAGCTTTTTATTGGGAAGTCTCGCCAAATACAGCTATTGGCGTGCGCTGTACGTCTATCGGGCAATTTACGTCGATACGAACGCGAGAAATCTTCTCTGCATTCCGGTAAGGCAGTTCCACGACGTAAATGCTTTCCAGCCTCTTAAGCGGTCGCGAAACCCCTTTATCGCACTATATACGTCATAATAAGAGGGAAGTACACGGCAATATAGGCACAAAGGCGTAAAAGGGTGAGAGGGGTGAGCGCGGGAGCGAACGAACTTTACACCTTGCGATCCGAAGTATAATGTCCTTGGATGCAGAGTTCCTCGCGTGGAAAAGAATCGTGGTATCTTTCTCGTCATTTTTACGAGAGTTTTTAGTCAAGCTGATTTTCAGCTCTACTTCATGCGAACGTTTAATTACGATTTCTCGCACAGCACCTCCTATTAATTCATGAGCCCGCCTCAGAAAGGATCGTAAGTCTTTCATTTATAATATCGGTTTAATGAATATTTAACTGCTGCTTAAACTGTTTCATTATAATCTTATATCCTTAAAAATAATTTAATATCGACATTAATAATATCAAAAAATAGAATGTATAAATAAAAATGAAACAAATGCTTTCTTGGCAGGAAATGTAGCAAAAGTACATTCTACATTTTGCAAATAATCGCGAATAATCTTTTGCTTCTGTTACGTAGATACCATCAACATAAGAACAGATATTTCATTTTCAAATGTATGAAAAATTGATTTATAAGTCTAGTATAATCTCTGTATTTTATTCATACCTTTCTAAAACGTTTTCCATAGCTTTCTTTTTTACAAACATTTACTTAAATAAACGAGAACAAAAGCATTCGCGTGTAGATATGTTTTTACTCTATTTCCCAACGTTTTTCGTTTCGCTGTATTAACGATCGCGAGCGAGACAAAATTTCGCGAGCTCGCAAACAAGTAATCGGGAAACGACATGATCGCTGCGAATGAGGATCGAGTCGGCGGTTCGGATTAATGATAATATCGGTTTGGTAATATCTGAAGGAAATAAATCACAAGCGAACGGGGAACACCGTTTATCGTGGCACCGAGGGCTGAGGATCCGTTCGAACGATTCGATGCAGATCGCTGTCTAATTTGCATAATTAGCCGACCACCGCTTAAATAAACGCAGTGTTGTTCGTGCGATGTACACAGTTTACAATCCATCCGTCAGCCATCCCCGAACGAGCTAATTCCCGCGCAGCTGCAGACAGATCCGCGCTGGACCCGCGGCATGGTGATGAAGTCACGTATTATACAACACGTAATTACAATTCTACATTGTGCACCGTCTAACCGAAAGACAGATCGAAATTTAGAGACGTCGACGCTTACAGGAAAAAAAAGTCATTTCGTATGTTGTAATTCTTTATATTTATAATATATACAATTTTAACGAATTAAAATGCTCTTGGTACTCTTTACAGGAAAAGAGAAGGAAGTGCTTTTATTTTATTGTAATTTCTCTTATTCCACAAATTAATGGCATTGATATAAATAGCACCTTTTTTCAACTAAAATTTTCATATGAGATGATGTAGGATGCGGTTAATCCATTAATGTTCAGAGGGAAAAAAACGGTCTCGTAATGGTACTATTTTTGGAACAGTATACTTTAATAAGTTAACAAATTTTACCGAGTCATTTTCTGTCACATCGTCTTCTTAAACTCTTTAATGCCAGCCCGAAATTCAATTTCGAAATATCCTCGCTACAGCAAACAAAGATTAGTATCGAATGTTAAACCGCATAAATAAAAGTTATAAATTTTAAATTAAACATTTACGATACTGCAAATGTGTCTCACTCCATATTGAAGATCCTAAGTGCTTTTGCATCTTTCTTCCGCTCTGAATTTCTACTCCGTAGTTTCGCAAAGTTACTGTTACCAGATGCAATTCTATCCTATGTTACGGTCGATAAGTTCTTATCAGGCTTCTGAGACGTGCACAATAACTTTTGATTTGACGGAAATATAAGATGTAGCGTAAAAGACGAAATTTCCATTCCACAAAGAGTCGCGTGAGTAAACTTTATTGCATTACACAATGACATTGACTGGTCGCACAGAAATTTATAACTATAATAAAAAACTCTCTCAAGTGACTAACATTTTTCGCTTCTCATTTATCAGTTTATTGCGCATTTCTGATTTTTATCCATCTCCAAATGGTTTCATCCAAAATTCGATTCTTTCCATTCCCGAACAGGAAAAACGCGACTTAGATATTACCTATCAATCTTCTTGTACATTGAATCTGTTATTTATTGACATATTTCTAGAAGAGCTTAACTTTTCAAATCTTCCTTACATCCGCGTATGACACGCACGCGCTCGTTTCGCTCTTATTCTCCTGAAAATACGGAGCATGTACGGAAATGTGTCGGAAGTGAAGAAAATATGCGCGTGCATCGGACAGCCTTTCTCGCGACCAAGTCTCCCGATAAGATCTACAATCGCGAGCGATCACGCGTCTCTGCGTGCCTTTTATCGAGGGAAGCGTGCGCGCGAGCTTTTAAAATCTGCAAGTCCTCATTTGCAGCGCGCCGCCCACCCTCAGGACTTCCGGCTGCAGCCGGCGTCGTAGGCTAAGCGCCAGTCTAAGCGGATTTTATTCGGATAACCGTCGGTGTAAATGGGATTTAAGCGGCGATAATGCCGCGACGGTGGTGGTGATAGCACCCTTGGAAGCAGTGCCTTGAGAATTCCGCGGCGCGTACATGTACATACATATATGTATACACACATGTTAACTTTTGTAGCAACTTTCCGCTGCAGCGTCCTGTGCATGCAACGGCACGCACGCGGATCCACGCGTGCGGAAGCGCCGGGTGTTCGCGCACGGTATCAACTCATGCGCGATCTCATACGGCTGAGCGTGTAAATGCGGACTACGTGATAACGATACCTGCCCATTCCCGCGAAGAATGAGAACATAAAGTGTATTACAACGTTGGCAAACATAAAGTATAATGTTATGCGGTTTGCAAATTCGCCGGCAATAACCGCCCGCCTACGAGCGAAACGGAATACATATCCGTTCGGATATTCAACAACAGTTTACGATGTGTGTCGAATCACCTGACTGTTTCGTACGTGACTATTTGGCTTTCCTGTCTTTTGCTGCTTTCTTGTATTTTATTTATGCTAAGTGAGCTGACATCTTCATTTGCGTAACGAAATAATGATTTCCAGTAAATATTATGACATCTCCCATCTAAGAAAATTTTTGCATTCCTTTCATTAAGCGGTTTTCAACAATTTTACTTCACTTACTTTATGATAGTGAATAACAAAAAATATCAAAGCCAAATCATACAAGCTAGATTTTGACAGCAAGTATAGACTAATTACTACTAAATTGGCGCCTTAAAACAGACACCTTCAAATACGCGTGTTGGACTGGATTTAACCTTTTGCAAGGATCATAAACTGGGCTAAATAAATTCTTGATCTACAACAATGTGACAATGTTTAACAAATAATCGTTAGAATCAACAGATCTTTTCAGATCGAAAGAGCAATTTTAATTAACGCCACTTTACTCGCGCAACTTTAACTTTCGAATTTTGTTATTAATTAAGGCAACGTCTTGCCGCGGAAAGTTTGAAAGATCCCGTAATTAGATCCCGTCGGTGTTACATTAGCAGTGTACTTTAAACTCTCAGAAGGTAAGACTACGATTATCTAGAACAAGAGTAGACCGGCGACTTAATCGGCAGATTACTCGGCCCACACAGAATCTCGCACAGAATTAATCAATATGCGATTACGATCATCGATCTGTCCTACATAATTCCCAGTCCCCCCGTCTCCAGGTAGCCCATGAACCGGGACCGTGTGTATGTAGATGCCGTTGTGCATGACAGCCGCACGTATACGTAGCGAGCATACACGCGGCCCGTGTGTGTACAGCCCCGGGGTATTTTCTGATAGCGCGGATTCGTCGCGTGTATTATACCATGTATTACATGCCCCACGTACGTACGTATGCGCGGGCATACAAATTGACTGCGTGTTACGATACGGGCCGATCGGGATTCCCGATGAAATTCCATAGGCGTAACTCGTGGAAGGGGCGATCGGAGGAGATAGGGAGCCTCGTGCCTCTCGCTCTCGCAATCGCGCGTGTCCTGCCGTCTTGCAGGAGGCCACGGAGGGGTGGATCAATCGTGCGACCCGATAAGAAGCCCGCGGTGTTGGCATATTACGAATGTCACGGCCGCATAGTAGCCCCGCATACTCCGAAAATGCTCCCGCGCGCGCGTTTTTCTCCGACCGTATATCGGGTGGCGTAGACATGGCAAAAAGGGGTCGATTGGCTTCGTTTCATACGCCCGCGCCTGTCCATCCGTTTGCATCTGTATCGTTTTTCCTTGTTTTCTCCCTTTGCCCTCCCATTCTCTTTTTTTTTTCGTCAATCCGCTCAGTCGTTAAAATTCTCATTAAACCACGCGGATGTAGCGATCGTTCTACGTTTAGACGGCGCGGCGCGGCGTGGATGTCTCTCTTGCCTGTCCTAACAGAGGCACGAGTTACGTAACGAGCCGTGTATCTCGCGACGGAGATAAATCCCAACAACTTTCTAGTAAAAGAAAAAAAAAAGGAAAAAATGACAATATTTCATACTTGCAGCTTTTTGCCTCGAGGCAAATTTAATGATTAAGCGATCGACAGCGACCGATGAAAAATGATAAGCGCCGTTACGTCAGCGCCCGTTCCTTCAGGACCCGTCGACAGTCCGTCGTCTTCTCTCTTGCGCTCCCTCGCGCGTACACATGGTGATCTCTCGATTCCCCGACTGTCATCGCCGCGGTGTGTGGGTCATTTCGTTTCACGTAGCCAGCACGAAAACCACTTCTCGAGACGAGAATTTAATTCTGGCGCGGACACGCGCTCGAGGATATGAATCGCGAAACTACTGAACTCTCCCGCGCAGTGCTATGAAGCACTCGGGTCGGTCGGGCGCGGTTTCCCTCGCCTTTTGTTCTCCTAGATTTCAAATATTAGTCGGTGCGGAAAACAAGCGCTAAATTGTAAACAGCCGATATCTCGAGGTCGATAACACATCCGGGCAATTGAGCGATTTTCGATTCCGTCACGTTATCCTCGCCCATAGATTTATATACATAGATTGAGCGCTCTTATAAGAGACTGCATGTCGAGACCAGATATAGAGAGTCATCATGTGCAGAAGTAATCTATTTTTGTTTCTCCTTTTCTTAAACTTACTTTTTTGTGTAATCAACAGAAAAGAAGATATCGAATTGAAAGATACTTTAAACGTTTGTCGTAATGTGTACTGATAACAATTATTAAATTGTAATAAGTCAATTTGCATTAATTGAGAGACTAACGCATATCAGTAATCAAAAATTGGGCTTATTATTCTACATGTTTTACAGTTCTACACTTAGATCGATTATTACGTATCAAGGGTTGTAATTCTTGGAACATGAGTTTTCAGACATGAGTTCTTGTATGAAAATTGTTCATATTAACCATTTCTGCCATTCCACAAAGTTTGTAACAAAGACTCGTGATTAGGCTCTATATTTATCCAAGTCTTCGCTCTTCTGAGATATGCAAAATAAGAGACAGAAATAGAGAATCGAAAGAGAAAGAAAAAGATAGAGGGAAAGAAAAAAAGGAAAAAAAGCAAAGCGGCAAAACAACAATATACAGGTAATCTAAATTGCGATACGTCGAGAGACCGATAGAAACGAAGGCGAATCGCGAAAACCGGACAGTATTTGCGGAACGTTATTACTTTCCGCCGAATACGAGATCTATCGCGCGAATAGATCGATACCGCGAAATCGCTTCGCCCTGTAACGATGATACATGCTCGCGGAGAATTAAATCGCGAAATAAAAGTGATAGGAAGACGGATGCGCGCGGAAACCGGACGGATGGTTGTAAACGCGCTGAAATCTGATCTATACACACGAAACATTTTCGAAATTGCGATTTTCTGACAATGGGAAATGAAGGGGAAATCTAACTCTCTTCGGCAGTAACAATCAATCGCACAGTTGCAAAAACTCCTCCCACTGATTGTCGCGACTTGTATCAATATTGGAAACTGTATTGTGGAGAAAGATGTGGAAAAGATCAAGAAAAGCAATCTAAATCATATTTTTTTAATATGTCACACAAAGATAATGAAATTCGGGAAAGTGATGCTTGTCCGAAGGAGATTAAATATAAAAAAAAAAGTAGCGAGATTATTCCTTCAAAATAAATATAAAATTATTTTGCAATTACAAGAGCTTCCCATTTTGATTGTTGCGATTCATATTAATATTGGAAACTATATCGTGAAAAAAGAAGATGTATGTAGAAAAGATCGAGAGAAGCAATCTAGATCATATTTTTTAATGCGTTATATAAAGATAATGAAATTCGGGAAAGTGATACTTGTTTGAGCGAGATTATATATTAAAATAAAAAAAGAACCGAGCATTATTCCCTCAACGTACATAAATATGAGAAACGCAAAATTATTTTTAGTTTAGTCTGAATATGGAATTGAATTCAACTATCGAGTTACATAGCGCTATTATTTTGTCGCGAAGTTGATTGTGATACGCGCTGTTTAATTAATAAAGTTTGAGCTCTGAAAACAGGTCTCTTTTTCCCAATTTATCCGAAAAACATAAAAATATATGCGTACCATTGCAGAATCGAATAATTTAATTAATACATTGCAATATCCGCAATTTTTTTGCTCCATCCATGTTTATCTCCGAAAAAAATATATTTCTCGGATAAGCGTTGGATAAATGTCGCTCATCATGTATCATTTGAATTGGCTAGTACATGTATCGAGGGACGGTTTTAACTTATTCACGAGGGTATGCACCCAACCGCTATAAATCCCCGAAGCGACGCAATAGTTGCGATCGCGATAACTTGGGTCGCAAACTGCGCACGTGACGTTATTCATAGTGATTCCATCAGAGGGAATCGCGCCAACGAGAAAAGTCCGAGAAGCCGGCCGAGGACGAGCCCGTCGCAGTCGCATTTGATCCGGTCTCAAGTCCCGACGCGATCGACCGAGATAATTTAACTTTATATCCATTGTGCTACTGTCGAGCATCTCCTCCGGAAGGATCCGCGACGCGATCGCGACGCGTGTACCTGCATCGAGGGTCATTTTATGGGGCGATTTATGCGCTCGCGATAGCATGATAATTTACGGCATCGCGGCCGCAAATGCGGCGGGGCTATACGCGTGGGCGAAGCCGTAATGCGATCGGAGCGACATGAATCTTTGAAGAGGTTCCCGGGAGCTGCTCCCGGCGGATCCCGCCTCACTTCTCCGCCGCGAGTACGTGCCGGAACTTCTTGAGAACTTTCGCTTTTGCCGCAGTGGAACGACGTCAAACGCTTCCGCTTACCGCGACCGGGACGGGACGGGGCGCGAGAGTCTCGCAAAGTCACGAAACTCATTCATAATAAGAGGGCCGGCGACCTTCCCGATTGCCAGGCAAATCAAACGAATCGGCAATTCCTTGGGCGCAATTGATTGCCTTGGCAATCCGGCACGTTCTGATTTCGCAAGATATCGGATACCTGCCAGTCACTTGATGCCGTTTACTCGCGCGCGCTGATATTTAAAAGGCTTGCTTCATATTTCCTCATCTTCAGATGTTTCCTAAAGTTCTGGTGCTTCAATATCAATAAGGGCGCTTCAATTTTCAATAATTACGTCGAGGTAGCCAGCTCGAGTACTCTTGAGCTTCCTCTTGGTGTCTATGTCATTTCTTCGTATCAAACACAATTTATTTTCTTTTATCGTAACTTATTTCAACAATTATTTATATATTTAGTTGCTCTTCGTAAAACTTGAAAGTTTTCTTAAAACTTTTCAACGGATATCAAACTCTTAACGCGATATCGAACTTTTAACGTGGCATCCAACGTATGCATGTTTTCACACGCTCGGAAATCCGGCTTTGTCGAATTATCTCGATACGGTTTCATCGAGTCGCTCTTTAAGTAATGCGAGCGGAGAGCGCATGTCAAAGCTATCGCGACTATCGCATAGTCCTGCTCAATAAAGAGCTAATTCCGGCCTAATTAAACTCTGCGAGCCGCTTCTGGCCGATGTGTTTAACACGAAGAGCTTGCGTCATCGATATACGCATACATGTGCACGGCACTTACAATTAGATGTAGATACTAATTGTAGATACCGCTCTGGGAGAGGCTCTCAGGGTCTTCGTTTTGACGCATACTCCGACTACTAGCGCGATCCGTGACGAACGGCAACGTGAAACGTACGGATACCATTCTCTCTCTCTCTCGTATTCGCTGAAACAGAGTTGCATCCCGTCGAAGCGTCAGAGATTGGCTTCGTTTTCATTTGACTCGGCTCTGTATGGCGCGGCGCGAACGCGTATCTTTAATTATTCGTTTGAAAACTTGTGAGGTTGTTTCATCAGATATCGGAATTTTGTGCGCCATCGAAAGAACAAGGAGCGAGGAGCGAATCTAACTGCATGCATAACGAATGGCATTTAGCCGGCGAAACCTCGGAGAGCCGGCAGTCTCGAGTCTCCCGGCGGGGAGTGAATTAAAGCGTTATTAAAGCTGTTGGTGAATTGGTCGCACGGAGGGAGGGGCAAATTAATCTCCTGCGACTTAATCCTCGCTCGAAATTTGAATATCGTTTTGTTCCGACGTACTCGACCGCGAGTGTGCCGATGAGAGCTCGGAATCCACTGCGCTTAATACAGTTCTTTCTTCGCCAAAGTTTAGCGGATTACGACGCGATTAAGCAACCCACTCGCATCCCGCTCGCAATCGAATCTCATTTGCAGAAGAGACGGGTCGATTAATTAAACGGGACGTCTTCGAGAAAGTTCTTTCGGCCGCGCGCTATAACAGCGCGTAAATTCCTGCCAATGAGCCCTCGGCGAAAAACCGACGTTAAACACGCTAATCGTAACAGTAACGATAATAGTTACATCAGCCTTGATAGCCGCGTAACGGTAATGACTCGCTTTTAACGTGAACGTTACATATAACGGACTTCTTAAAGTCTGATGTTCTTGATGTTACATCAAATTTTTCGTGAAATAAAATTTTGCCGAGGAAGAAAATTTTGTGGTATTTTCATACAGAAACTTCGTTGTACAACAAATCGTACGTTCATTCATTTAATCCAGTCTCCAAAAAAATATTAAAAATATATTTAGAAACATATTTTAAAATTTTTATATTAGTGGTATGGTCTGGACAATAGTTATGATAATTGTTAAAGATAATAGCAAATTACAATTTGTTTATAATAATTATTGTAAAGATACAATTCAAATAATGTAATGAACTGTATCGTTGGTATCAATGCAGTATCTTGCAGTCTGCAAGAATGGAATTTTTCGGAACATAGAAAATAAGAAAACTCTTAAGGCCACGCGCAATCTATTTGATAGTATAACGAAGAGTTCGCGAACTTTTCGCTCAACTTCCTTTTTCCCTGCCTTTTTTCTTAGCAACATGTTCCAGCGACTTTCAAATCGTGTGACTAGGTCGAGAACTCATTTCCATAGGAAATGCAGATACGGAAAGGAGCGTTACGCACGAGAGAATCGCGGTATCTTTCTGACGGGGAAAAAATGTCGTCGGTGAGAAAGATTGTATTAAAAATTATAAACCATTATGCATGAACTCCTTGAACATCGCGTGGATCGAACTTTTTTTTCCGAAGAATCGCGGGAAAGTTACGTAAAGTCGACGGGCGAGATCGGATAATTTCACGCGTGGTTCACACGGTTCGCGATTGACGACGACAGCTCGCGAAACCGTATCTATTCTCCGTAACGGTACGTGGAGCGTAGATTCGAGCGGTTCAAACGGAAAAGTAATTTCCCTCGGAAATATCCCGAGACCGCTTCGGCGATTATCGAGATTCGCATCGCTTCTTCTTTTGCCCACCGCCATGGTCGGCTGCGGCGTAGCTCCTTTTTTTTTACAACCGCGATTTTTGTACGACCACGGAAATATTTCTCCTCCGTGTCGGATCGTTAAATCCCCTTCTTGCGACCGCTCGGCGCATTAACGGAGTCCGGGGCCAAGAGTTAAACTCGTGGAATCTCTTTCCGTGCCGACCTAATCCTCGGGTGTCGGGAATTATCACTTTCGGAGCTCCGCTAAAAAGTGCGGTGTGGTTCTCCCGCAAGTGTATTTCACCACGCGAATAACGTCTGTCCCCGAAACAATTTACACCCGCGATCGTAATTACTCCGTCCTTTGGGACACGCAAGGATTTCGATTTATACCTCGCGATGTGTTCTCAAGCGGATTTTAATAATCGCTTCGCTTTTTTCCATCCAAACTCTTTTGTCACGAGTGCAGATCGATCAGAAAGCACCGAATTTCGCCCGAAACTCGTTTTGTTGAGTTCTCTTTTGAAGGGCTGCGAACGGTCGTTTTTCATCGCGGATTTTATCTCGTAATTCTTCTGATTACAGAGAAAATGACTGGTAATAGCCAACCGTTGTGGAGAGCGGACTAGCAACAGGTACGACTTGCACCATCCGACATCAATACGCCGGCCCGTTTCCGCTCCCGAATCATCAATAGCAATTTTTAGATGGAAAAAGTATTGATACATCCATCGTCGTGTATTATCAGATTCCAAACTTTCAGTATTTTAAAACATTTATAATCGCTACACAAAACTCGATAACGACTAAAGTCTGATTATTCAATGTACCGCAGATAAACCTCATGAATAAATAAGTTAGAATTCTCGCAGCTGGCGGAAAAGCCAATGGACAGCTAAAGAAGGTACGTGATTTAAAAGATATCTACTTCTTTCCATTTCACTCCCTGCTTATTTTCGTCGGATAAGATATGTTTTGCGCCGAAAGGATGGTATTCTAGTCATAAATACGCTATCGAAAATGTTTCGGGAATCATGGTTTGCGTCACATATAACGAGTTCGTTTGTAAGAGGTATCAACATGGATTTCGCGCGGACCTTTTCGTCAGACAATGAAACATTGCTGCCGAGTGCAAACGCGAAGGGAAAACCTGAAGGAGTGCTGGAACGACGGATACGTTACGTAGATCCTAGCGCGGCCGCCACAAAATTGGATACAGCGGCGTAAAGAGACGGAGTTCGGGGCGAAGGTGAAGAAAAAGTCTCGAGAATCAAGTAAGAGCGAGGGAGAGATCGGCCAGCGCGTCAGAGGATCATAATAAAGGGTTCGTAATAAAGGGACGATTCCCCCTCCGGCAAGAACACGGCCATTGTCGGAACGTTTCGTTGAGAATTAGCTGCAATTAAGGCGATTTGCCGCCGGGCACGAGATTGCACGTGGACGACCGTGGAAACAGTGAATACGCGAGAAGACGGTAAACTTTTGGCGTCGTCGTCGAGTGATACTACTACCTCTAACAGCTCGCTTCGTCGCCCAGACGATAGCTCGGAGAATACCGGCGCCTTACTTTATGATTATTTTGTAATCCCGACAATGCAACTCGCGCCGCGGAAATAGCGATTTAATGTTGTTGCCTGGATAAGGTTGGCGTCGCGATTGTTTCGTTAAAGACGCTGCACGGCCATTTGCGAGCAAAATTAAGATAAGATAAAGTCATACGCCGCATTTCATAAATTCACGCATTACTATGTAACAGCTAGCTATATTACACTAAATGTATTGTTAGATTATTGTCATTAATTTTTTCTTTCATTCTACTTCTATGCTTCTTATTTCATTTGCAATCGGTCAATCACTATATTTCTTTTTTTTTTTCATCGGATATATTACCTTAATCTATTCAGTGACACGTGGCGTATGAAGAGGGATTTTCAAAATGCGCGGATTGAAAAAACAAAAGGCATGATATCACGCGATATCACACATGCCGGTGGTCAATACCACCCGTTTCGATAAAACGCAGCGCTTAAATCTACATCGAACAATTCAAACGTCAAATACAATTACGTTACATATTAGCCTAATTTCGACCTTTCTACATTAATTGGTTAAATCCGATGATAAACGCTAAATTCCAAATAAACCTTGTATTGCGTATTAGTAATTTGCAGCGTTTGATTTCCACCGAGCTAGTCAAAATAATAAATATGGATTGCATATTAGCCTAAATTCTTCCTTTGATCGGACAAATCCGGCAGTAATTACCAGTAATAATATATTCTCTCGATAATGTAATTTAATCTTTCCAAGCGTCAAATACAACCGAGGAAAACATTGCGATTCAAAACTTTCCACAACTTTAATAAGTAGTCTAAGATGGATAATAGAGCTACCGCTCACCGTCAATGTCGATTTCCTGCAGCATCGTCCTCAGCTCCTCCGCTCTCGCAAATTGTCCCAAGGAACGCATAACCCTGCCGAGTTCTTCTTTCGTGATAGTTCCATCGCCGTCCTTGTCAAACAGCCTGAAGGCCTCCCTGAATTCTATCAGGAGAAAAAAAGGAAAAACTCAAGGTTAGTTGCTCCAATATACGTTTTGCTTTCTTCACTGGAAATAACAAAAATTACTTGAATTTTCCTCGGTTCGCGAGAAAATCGGTAAGGTCACATGTAAAATGTTTCGCCATTGTTCTCATTTTACGGCGCAATTTTAAAGTAATTTTTCTTTAGTCTTCTACTTCGACGATAATTAGATTGTGGGGGGGAAAAAGGATGCATTGCGAAATGTGGGAACGATATTATGGGCATTATGCGCTTTGAATTTTTCACTTCACTTAAGTATCTCGGCCCACCACTAACGTCAAGCGTCCTCTCTGGAATTGCTCTTTCATAGTCACTGACGGAGTCGGTTAACTGACTAAGGGCAGCTGGTGGTCGAATTCCCGGAGCGAATTTGACGAGATACGAGTACAAGCCGGTGCGGGTTCGGCTCGACGGTGCTTGACTCGATCGTTTAATGGCCTCGTTTCCCGCGCCGTTGATTCTGGCAGCGCATTATACGCGTACGTATTGCACAATTGCACTCGTTCGCGAATGGAAACTACGGGTCCCGATGTAATCGACGTGATCGCGTCTTCTGCCCTTATTTATAGCCGCTAGCTCGAATCTTGCCTCGTATGCGCGTCGCACGAAACAAAGTTACGTATTATCTTGAATTGCGGACGCGATTTCAGTGATTGCATTTGCCGCAGGAATCAACCGAGGCCGGGATTCAGACGGAAAGTGGAGAACGATCCTTCTTCTTTATCTGCGGGACTTCCGCCCCGTCAGGGATGGTACCGCTCCCGTCATCTCTGCTTCTTTCTTTCCATTTCAGTCTCCATAGAAACATCGAAAAAAAGCTGCCGCGTCGTTGATATTATTTCATCAAGCAATCGAAACCCTCCAAATTGGCCATACAAAGATTACTGTAGCTTCTTTCCAAAAATTTTGACTGCAGCCAAGACAATGACGAAAGAAGTACACGTTCTCAACTTTATTATCGTCTTTCAGTAAAACTCGGTCAAAGTCTCAAGCGTAACTTGCTTGTCTAACGAGCTATCAAGTTTCCTAAATCTATGTTCCACTATTTATTTATGTTTGTATCGTTCAACTAACGAATTTGTTGTAATGTCTTACAATTAAATTTATTAAATTATTAAATAAGAAAGAAACTTAAGATTATGTCCCAAGACGAATCTCATCTGAACTTTTCAAATATTAAATTACAATTATTAATGCATATGATTTCATGAATATAGTCTTATGTTTCAAAACGAGTTCTCCAGCAAGAATGGTAGAAAAAATGTGAATCTTAGATTCTCTCGTTTTATTACTGTAGTCAAGTTTGTCAATGATTTGAATTAGAATTTAATTAATTAATTCTAATATCAATGTTTCAAAAAATTGTATTAATTAAATAATTTAAAATTATCATTTTTAAGATATATTGAAACAAATTACAAAAATAATTGTGTATATAAAATAGGGAGAAAATCATAGGGGATAAGACATTGTTAATTTGAGACAAATATTAATGAGAGAAAAATGTTTAATTAATTTTTATACTTGTATAATTCATTTTATATATAACATTATAGTGATAGCATTTCTTTTCTTCTCTCTCGCTCTCTTTATCTATTTATCTACGATTCCATTTACAGTGCCAATTGGTAAAGCGGACAATAGTGTAGTGACACGATAACTGCTTTAAGCGAAGCTCTTTTATACGAAGACGATAAAGACGTAACGATGCTTCGGAAGAAATTACGTTCGCCGAAGTACGTATCGTCCAAGTATACAAAGATACGTGACTTTTTTAGACATTTTCAACAAACAGATCTTAGAAGAAGAAAATCAATAAGAAGAACAGAAAAAAAATAATCGACAGAAAATAACAGTTTTTTAAAAATTGATTGAAGAATAACATTTTATCTGCATAAATTTTATTTTTCTAAATTATGAGATCATGCTTTTAATGAAGTTTCGGAATATTTTTGACTTGATAAAACTGAAGTATAATCGATCGTACCGTGTATAAAATTGTTACGTTGTTTAAAATAAAACTGAACAAACAGTTTATCTATAGTTAGATGAGTTTTATGAAAACTAAAATATATTTAAGGTATAACTGATAAGCGCCCGTCTTAAGCTGCATTAAAAATATTGACGAGCTTCTTCATTAACATCTTTGTAGCTTTGAAAGAAAGAACTTTGTTCAATAGCTTGCCACTAGTAAAGTAAATTGCAATAAAAATTTCCAGGAGATTGGTTATTCAGTTTCGTCGATAAATACGTTTGAATTAATGTCATCTCGCACAAAACTCATGTCACAAAATGAAAAAAAAGATATTTGAAATGGAAAGAAAAATCGTCCGTCTATTCGTATTTTCGTATTGGACTCTCTTAAAAAGAAATTGGAAGCATTGATTCTTTGATTAAATGGTTTTCCAGATTGGTTTCGAGAACCATGGAACATTTGCGAATGGCTTAGTAAGAATAATTAAATGCAAAAAAAAAGAGAGGAAACGATGAGCACCACGAAATGTGAAACGCTATTACAGGCATTACAATGCAATTTGTTTGACGTCGATTGGAGAGATCGCTATTCATCCAGCCTGATGTGAGTGAAATGTAATATTCAATAGCGGTGTTTATAAAGGCAGAAAGAAAAACAAGTCGCATGCGTGATGGACGACGTGCGAAAATAAAAAAATATACATACGCGAAAAAAAAAACGTTCGACGTCTGCATGACACCGTGTACGCAAAACGCGAGATTATTTATCTCGCGTGCAGATCTGATCGATCAATTGGCCTGATTCCCCGATTCTCGAACGTACACTCGTCGTGTACGACGGCGATAACGGTGGGGAAAAATAATGGACGTGCAAAACTGAATGAAGTCACATACGCCGCGGCGCGCCGGCATAGCGAGCGTAGTTTTATCGGGATTAACGAAGCGATGACACCAAACAGGCGAGATATCCCGTTTACCGAGCGTACCAAATTGAATCCGGCGTCGTGGGTATCTCCATCATCCGGCATCTGACGCCACGATCAAAAGAGTACAAATTTGTATTTTGCCATGCGCAGCCTGATATCATAATATAATACAAGGTAATAAAGAAAATTTTGTTCGCACATCGCTTGTAAACGAAATTGTTATTTTAATTACATTATTTTTCATTATTGATTTTAATTATTAATCAATTTATATTTTCCTACCGTAGCTGCACGACTATTTATCCGAAAGATAATTTTAACTCTTCGTTGTGCATGTCAAAATTTGTGACATAATAATACTTTGAAACTTTCGAGGATCTATTTAATACGCCTTTTTTTAAGAGTGAACTAGTGGTGGTGAAAGCGCGCTATTTTTCGTTATTACAATTTTTATAAAGAATTAAAATTTTAAACAATTTTAATTACATCTTAATGGCTAATTAAGCCATCGAGCCTTTTGTAACTTTTTAAAAAGTAAAGCAAAAAAATTTGCAAATGATTCTCGTATCTTACGAGTTATCTTCTAATAATTTGGCTCAGATAACTTAATATCACTATCTGCATATGAAGTTATCTGAGCCAAATTATCAAAACGTAATAAGTAAGACACGAAAATTATTTGCTAATTTCTGCTTTTAAAAATAATTTTTTTGCTTTATTTTTTAAAAAGTTACGAGAGGCACGACAGCTTAATATTAAACAGCTTAATAGCAATAATAAAAAAATAAAGTCTCTGAGGTGTTATGTACATACACCCCAACGCGCGAAGGATTGAAAATCACTTCTTCTCAAGTCTGGAAACTACAGTTTTTGAAAAAATGTTGAGATATATATGTTTTATCGTAAAATTTTTCCAACAGCTTTTTGATATTAAATATTTAATTGAATAATTACGATAGAATAGAATAGAATAGATAGACCTCGTGAAAAAAATTAATTGAAAAGTTGCCTGCCTCCCCCAGAACGAATGAAGATCGTGATGGATAAGCCTGATATTTCACGTGTCGCCAAGTTTTTCCGGCACGTGCCGATTGACCATCAGACAGAGAATTTCTGGGGTCCTCAAAAAACTTGTTCCCTTGATAGTCAATCGGCCAAAGAAACTTGCCATGCGACAAATGAAATACTAGCCTAAAGTCCATAAGATTCATTTGCGCCATTTGGATATCGTATTAAAAAGAAAAAGAGAGAGGAAAAACCAAATTTTTGCATTATCTTTATTTCTTCTTCCTCTGTCTTTTTTAGTTTAATTCTAATAATGCGAATTGGAAAGAAATATTTTAAATCTCGACTTACCTTTCATCTGCGATTTTGATATGGCCGGCGTCTTGCTGGACGAAGAGTAGCTCGCCGACGACCGTTTCGGCGAAGCCGGCAGGGACATGTGAACGTTCGTGGAAAGCGGGGTTCTGACAGGCTCGTCGCGGATGGACGACGAGGACGCGGCCGTGTCCGTCGTCGGCCACGTCAGAGATAATTCTTGCTGTTCCTGCTCCTGCTGCTGCTGTTGCCGCAGTTGCCGGCATTGTAGGTTGGTCGGAACGTCGGAGCACGATCCCGCGGAAACGTAGATCGGTTGCATCGACGGTAGCTCCGACGTCGTCACGGCCATCGTCATCGACGTCCGCGGGGTGCAGTCCAGGGGGCTGGTGCCTTCTCGTCCCTCCGCGCCGTTTCCCACCGCGCCGCTGCTCTGTCTCGTCTGCAAGTAATCGCGCAGTCTGAAATGCATCTCCTTCTCGTCCCTTTAATAGGTCGAATTATTTATTTATTTATTAGGCAGTTTCTTCTTGTGCCTCGAACAACTGCAATGAAACGCGTACAAGATTACATCGTTGCACGCGAGATGTCGTATCCTAAGAGGATTTCAGTTTAAGAGCGGGAGCACTTTCATAAATGTTTTTCGACACAACTGAGTTTTATACATACGAGCCTCTCAGAAGCAAATTGATCGACATCATAAAATAAAAAAAAATTTTTTAAATTGATAAAATGTAAAATTGTGCTCTCTGTAAAAATTTTTCATATTAAATTAAGAAACTTACAAAAATCGGAGTTGATCAATTTAACTTCCGAGAGATTCATTTCAGAGAGTATTAGACATGAGAGATTCCCCTTTGCAAAAGTGCTCTTCAGTTTGTACCAAGCGCACGTGAGTTTTCAAGCTAGCTTGAAAATTTTGTATCTCTGTTTTTTCAGCAAACATCTCCGCACAATACATTATCTTACATCAACATTTGGCAATCTTGATAAAACTTTGCGCAGCTCCGAAGCCTTGAAGGAAAAAAGATGTTTTAAGGCTGCTTAAAAGTCTTATTTGTTTACAGTCAGTCTTTTCTGTTTTTGTTTTCTTTTTACAAGACCTTTAGGATCGACTGCCATAACTGTTAATTTGTGTCGTTGAGCGACAGACGAATCGCTCAAAGTAAAGTATCTTAATATTTAATACATTCGTGTCAGATACCGAAACGTGGAACTTCTAAGGCATCTACACACATGCGACAGTATCCTATAATTTGACGACAAGCTCATTCCCTCGTTTCAGCGTCAGACTTTGTCAATTATTAAAAATCTACTCGTACACGTGAAGCGTCAATGTACAGAAGAGGCCTGATTTTAATTTCAAAAGCTGTCGGGTAAATTTTTTTGGCATTTATGTATTACGATAAAGTGAAAAGACGTAAAGAGACAGGGGCAGAAAGAGAGATCTGTTAATGAGCCGAGCTTATCGAGCGGCTCGTATCCTCGTCATTTCGCATCTCTCGCTGAGATCCACAATCTATCAGTCCGCGAGCGGCGCTCCCCGCGCCGCTATCCCGCGATAAGGGCGAAAGTCGATCTGGATGGAGAGGCCGCGCTTCATTATCGCGCAAGTTCGCGAGACGTTGACGAGCGATTAACCGCGTCCCGAAAGAATGTAATAGCGCTCGCGCATCCATCATTTAAATGAGGGAGCATCGCAAGCGCGGTGTCACTTGGCGGCTCGATATGACGGGTGAAAAAAACCGGGTGAAATGCACAGACGTCATTTCCCGTTTTATCCCTCAGTACCAAGGCAAGGGAGAGGAAGGAGCGGGATCCGGGATAAGCGTCCGCGAAACTACTATGGCGGGGCCATTGAATCGCCACCTGCTAATCGTCGAAATTACGATAGTAATTTCGCGACCCGACTAAGAAGCGCTTCCATCTCGCGCGAAAGCGGCGGCGTAACTACCGAAAGCTCGCAGCATGAGCTTTAGTCGGCGATGAAGGTCGTTATCGGGAATGTCGAAGCGATAAACTTTGCGTGTTGAATTATACAACTCGGACTCACGATTCTCCCGGCGAGGGAAAATCCTCCCCCTTCGAAGATTACGTCGCTCGGACGCGTCCGTTTGCGTAACCGGAATTGTTGATAAGATTCTCGTCGAAAGGAGAGAATGAAAGGAGAATTAAGACTGTTGCTGGAGTTTATAATTGAGGACAAGCAGGCGCGACAAATTGGGAGGCAAATAGCGAACTTAAGGCGCGCCCGTCTTATTTCCCGCCTTATCTCCTCCCGACGCTTCCGGCGGCTCTCGGCGAAGCTACCACCCGGCCGAGCGAAACACGTCGCTCGCGACACGAACTCCGCGTAGAGCCGCGGTATCACTGGGGAACACATTTGCATTCCCGGGAAGTCGCTCCTAGGGTCAAAATGCATTTAGGTTCTTCTAAGTGGAGAACGCCGGGATTGGAGCGACGCGACGTACCGAGACAGACGTCTTTCCCTTAACTGCGAGCGGAGTTCACAGGATGAAGGCGAGAAACTTTCGACGACGACGGTTCGACGAAGCGAATCAAATTCGAGTGTCGCGAACGTTGCCTGCGCTACCTGCTTGATCAAATTCCGAGAGATTCCTCGACAGAGAGAGAGAAAGAGAGAGAAATATCGCGTCGACCGCGGTGGTGGATTACGGCGGTTATGCACCGTGGGCGAAAGTTTCGGTGTCACAACCGCGCGAGAGAGAAAGTTTCCTCGGACGTCCGGTAATAAAAGCCCCCTGCTCGGCAGCAGAAGAAACTTCGCCGGAAGTTCCCGACTCCTTTCCGCGTTTCTCTGGGTACGACACGGCCGGACGGTGACAAAATTGAATCCTCGTTAAAGCGCCGTCACGTTTCGCCGATCGACATCGACACTTTCGTGTCGCCCGGCAACCTGGATTCCTCTTTCTCACCCCCTTCCGCCTCTTTCCGCTAATTTAAATTACATTTCATTACGAATCTTTGTAACTGCGATGGCGGGCACTTATTTGTCCTCACGGAGAAACGGGGAAACTGTTTGCGTTAGTTGCGAAACCCCGGATTGTCGGAGGACAAGTTCAGTTATTTTTGCGAGACGGCGGATAACAAAAGGAATATATCCCTTGAGCATGTTTACAATAATTTGCTCATCATGGATTTTTTTTTAATAGTATTTTGCAGTTAAGTTGTTTCATTAGACTGCGCATAACAAAGACAAAGTTAATTTGCTTCTGCTATCGTGCCCAACATTAATTAGCTTGACAATGTTGTTTATCCCCGCGTGCATGCAAGGAATTATAATGCAGATTTTTAATGGCTGTTTTAATAGCCGTAGTATTGGCGCTTAGCCAAGATTATGCGGCTGCTGGCCGTGTCAAAATGTACGCTTTTACGAAGCTTTATTGTGTCACAGGGTCTTCCGGTGGATTAACGACTATATTGTTTCCATCTACCGTGCTTTAAAAAAAAGCGATGTTAATGGAAAAATTACACGAATCTTTCGAGACGCTTCGTCTCACATTTATTACCTGGTATAACATTTTTATGGCATTTATTTTAATAACGTATAAATATCGGATCGAGGATTCCGTTTTAAAATTACGGTTTACCTACCGAATGTGTGCGCATGAAAGTAATGTATAAAATTGAATAAATGCATGTAAATGTACATGTAAAAAGATTCATGTATTTGCAAGTTTTTAGATATTGAGGAAAGGCAATTTCTGAGAGCAGCGCGAAATTAAACATTTTGCTTGCTAAGATGGTTAAATCGACGTTAACATTTGATCTCGTCGCGTTTGACGAAACAATCGTAAACCTGCGTCTGGTATACATACGTCCACTCGAATATGATATGTCACGGGCACAACGGTGCCGGTTATCGATGAACGAATGTATCACAGTCGATCGCACTTCGCGCTTCCTCCTGCGAAATAATGATTTTCGCTTCATCACCGATCGCAATCGTTGCTGACAGCCGTGAATCGGTTACCTTAATGAAAGTAATTACGAAAAAGAATGGTCGTACAACGGCCGTGAATTTTTACCACTTTTAATCGGCGGGTTAAATAACGGGATATAAAATTTACATCCGCTTTTCCGTGAAACTTCTCGCGCAACTCTGTGATAGGAAATTCCGAATATCATTTCTATTCCAATAAATCGCCAAGATTTTCGCAATTGCGTTTGTTATGTTCTCGACAAGTTCATCAAAGTGAATTTACGCGTACGGTGAAAGTCAGGCGTAAAATATCGCGAGAGTGATCGAGAAAAGTTAATTAACGAGTGACACGTCAATTTCTCGTCACTGTAAGAGCTGGATAAACGCTACCGTCTTTCTACAAGTTTTTAATTTTCATGTTGTACTTTCTGGCAATGATTAAACGTGGAAATAAATTACGTTAAACGCTTGTAAAATTGACTGAACAATTTGTTTCTCTTTTTTTATTTACTTCCACGAAACGAAGAATCTCGGCAAGTTTCTCTTTGCGATAAAATTTTGCTTAAGTGTTGCAACGCGAAAAGGGCAAGGCGAAAGGAAAGGATTGTTCACCGATATAAATTACATTAGATATTTTCTGCCGCATTTTATGCATTATGCATTGCGTCCGAAAAGCGACGATATGATTCCAGTGAAATTTTTTTATTTAAAAGACTTAAAGATTTCTTGAACGCGGAGGATGCGCGCTGGTAACGTCAGATAAATGGCACGTATTTTTACCGAGGTAGAACCGGGAGAATAATCTAGTCGCATTTTTCTGATTTTACGAATTTTATATACCGGTTGGCCGACGAGCCGACGGCTCGTACGACGTGCATTTTTGTTCCGTGACTTTTCGAGCATTTTCCGAGAATTCTCCGAGTGCCGAAAGGATCATAGTTACACACATACATACACACACGCATACACACACACACACACACACACACACACGGGAACACATCTTTCTCTCTCTTATTAAATTACCTCCATAAACCAGGACACCTTCCGGAATGGTATATCAAATATGTGGATGCTTTCGTCCGCAAAAATGTTTGGCACACCTGTGCTTGTAATCACGATGTAAACCGCATTTCCCGATACGCCGTGTATGCATCGAGTTAAAATAATTCAATAAACGGGCGCGTTCGCATTCACGCAATCCAATAAATCTCAATTACGCGCTGTTATGAATTCATATTCTCTATTCTTATTGATTAACAATAATAACACTGCATCAAAGTCGACACGAACACGCACGGCGCGATCACGCCATCGATGCGGAAGTAATTGTTTTACACTGTTTTACTGCAATAATAATACGTGCGTTCGCATACACAGCTGTATCGCGCCAATTTAAACCTGCTCTTATTTTATTCACGGACAAAAGAACATGGAATTATCGCGGCTGTCAAGCCGCTCGAAATGATGTTGCTTCGGCAACAAATGGGAGCCCTAATATTCGATTCCGATATCTGAACGCTAATTTATCTCGCGGGATTCATTCGGCTGATTCATAATCAGTTTAATGAATCCGGTTGTTTCCCACAATCTGAAATTTATTCAGACACATTTATCGACTCCGGACACATTGATCGAAAATTAGTCCGCAATCGATTGGATGGAAAGGGGAGTGGGAAAAGAGAGGACGCGGGAGTTCATCAGAGCCGCGACCTTCTTATCCCTCGCCCTTAATTCCCTTCCGAATACTTCGCCTGAAGGAAAACTTCGTTAACGTCGACGACGACACTAATTGCTTCGCTTGGTTCTCGTCAAGCGGCGGGACAGGTGAGGCGGCCGCGCAAGTAGATACCGCATCTTGTCGTGCAACGGCTGAGACCACGACCATTATCGTCGACTAACCCTCGCCCCCATTGCTTCCATCGTATGCTACTCACGTTTCTCTAAAAGTAACGAAATGAAGGGAGAGAGAGAGACAGAGAGAGAAAGATGACAAGAGGCGGTCCGGTCGAAAGTCCGATCGCGAAGTGCTGACGTTAGCACCACGTTGCATAAACATACGTGATCGGGTTGGTTCCTTGTCGGATACCGAATTGGAAATGCGACGTTCGATACGGACGGGTAAACACCGAGCACAAGCCGGAGTGTCTGACGTATCGAGGATCGATGGGACTAGTAAAACGTGTGAGCACTTCGGTATGACCGACTCGGGTATGATAAAAAGACGCGAATAGCGTTTGGCGGACCGTTAAGTTCTACTGATTCATAATGAATCCGATCTTTTTAGATTTTCGATGAGCGCTGACGTTCTTTTATAAAATGAACTGGCGCTCCGGCGATAGAGCCGAAGATTAAAATTGGAAATATGATGATTGGAGACTGGAAAAATTGATGATATTTGGCCTCCAGTTTAAGCGCGACTTGAATCTAGATCGCATCTAAATTTATGATAATTAAGCGGTAACACACTTTTCATCCCGGCGATCGGTACAGCCTGGAAACCCCGCAATTTTGCGTAATTTAGAATTGCACTTCATTTTGATTAAACATTTGTTCTTTAAAATAAACTTTCGCCCGATACATCGTTAGATACGTCGGGATTAACGCGATGCGACGTGCTCGCACATAAATCAGCGACGAATCTGGCATCATTTATTCTTTAAATAAATCATGAACGTACACAATAGAGCCGCGATGACGAGCAATTTACAGAGCATCCTCTCTATTCCGCCGTCCAAAAACCCAAATATGCTCCGTAATTTGTTGCAGATAGGACGAGGGCAAACTATTTCCGCGATTACGTTAGACTGCATAATGCGGGGTAAAGTGATGTTTTCGAATTAGCGTTGCACATTCGTCACCTCTCTTGCAAGGCTGAAGCGAACATTATGATTCATTAAATCCACTGCGAATAGACGTACTGCGAGTAAGAGGCTTTATATCCCGTTCTTTTTATATGTTTTCATTATGTTACAACGCTAACATGTCCCGTTGCAACTGAAGACATGTTCGTAAAAGAAAAATTAGATGCGACTTCGTTGACTATTTTATAAATGCTACTTCACAGGGGCTTTATGAGTTATTTCAGTTCATTCTCTTGAGAAAAGTACGCGTCGGAGTTGCAGTGGTCTCTAATTTTCTTACATAATACTTTTTTCAAGAGAACGAGCTGGAATAACTCGTGAAACACAGTGAAGCAGCGCTTAAATAATCAGTAAAATTGTTTACATAGAAAATGAAACGCTACTTGGAAACATTTAAATGGAATCAGTTATTATGACAGGAGTTATTGCAGAAATAGCTGTAACTCAAATAAAACAAAACAAAATTTGATATATGTCTATATATAAACTTTTTAAATTTTTTTTCCAGTAATGCAATACACATGTGTATTCATCGTTAAAGTATATCCTGCATATTTCATTACTTTGTGTACTAACTGTAACATACGTTAATTTTATTAATTAGAAATTTTATTTTTTTCATTCAATGTAGCAAAACATCTGCAAGTAAAATCTTAAGTGAACGATTGATTTTAAACGATTGATTTTCGCTTCCATCTGACGTCGTTATATTAATGTAAAAAGAATTAATTAGAGACAGATGTCATAAGCGCGATGCATTTACTATTTTGCCTGTTAGTAATTTAGAGAAAATTCTTTCATGATTAAAGGATTGAAAATACGCGAGAGTTTCCGCATGCATTTCACGATGCTCCACCGTTCGATGTCTGGATTTTTGGAACACGTTAGAATCGGAGCGAATTTCCATACCGGAGATTCCGCATGTGGCGTCCGCGCAATTAGCGCGCCAGCCGCCAAGAAAGAAAACGTGCGGACGGTTGAAGAACATCCGGAGAAGAAGTGCTAGCGTAGGTAGACAGTAGGGAGGGCGGGGAGGTGGTGCAGAAGGAGGAGGAGGAGAGAAGGCGCAGAAAAATCGCGGCTGAAAAAGGAGATTTACGAGCGGCAGGTGGAGGTACGATAAGGCCCGAGTACTCGATCACGCTGTCCCGCATTTTGATTGAATGAGACGGTGCGAAGCGCAGAAGACACCGGCGCGGCTCATTTCCGCACCCGCCGCGCGGAAATTTGCATGCCGATCAGTGATCGTGGGCTGCAACCCGGTCGGGACGGACGAGAAGGACGGGACCGACGTACACGTTATAGGACAGGCAGATGCGGCGTCGTACCGCACCGATAAGCGTTGACTTCCGTTGATGAACTCGCGACGTGGAAGAGATCATTGAAAACGGTTATTGATATTCGGTGATAGAAGCGGGGGTAAAACTTGCGAGATCGGAGTCGCTCGCGTTAGAGCGAATCAAAACAATATAATTAAAGCTTCCTATTCGGGGGATGAGTTCTGCGAATATAGAATGATAAAATGTATGGAAATATATGGGATACATTCAAAGAAAATTAAAAATTAAGAAAAATATTATTAAAAAAAGATGATTTTAGTTAAATTAATAATCAACATAATATTTTCTAAGATCTATACACTAAAATTTCAACAAATTATTTAAATATTAATAGGTTCATTAGAAATTCGTTTAAAAAATTTAGTAACTTTTTCTTGTTTTAAGAAGCGCTTTGCAGGCTTCTGATTTTAAGCTCAGATGCAACCCCATTGTTTTTTCTATCTTTCTTTTAAAAATTCTCTCCATTGAGAAATCAATGTTCAATAAAGAATTCACAAGGATTTATTAATAGACATAATACAATAGAATTATAATAAAAAATAAATTTTTTAAATTTTAGTCACAAATATGAATTTGGAATTTTCTGGTCTCGAATAAAAAGAGTAAAAATACAGATTTTTACTCTGCAAATAGTAAACCTGAGAATAAGAAGCTTCCACTGTACAAAATTCGTCATATTACGTTTTGTCAAAGTACATAATAGAATTCTTGTAATTTGTACATTATAACGTATCGCGGCGACAAACAAGTTTTATCGTACTAAGGATAGAAAACTAAAGATTGTAATCAGATCAGCAAATACTTTTACCATAGCCTTCGATACGGTCTGTTACGATATTGACCTGCCAGCGAAGTGTAACTAAGAAGCGTAATTTGCATGATAACGTATTTTGTCACGGGTAATCAAATTTTATCAGACCTCTTACATTTGTCTGTTCAACGAATCCGAATCGCAGTGACTTCCGGATCACCGAGAATCGACTCGATTCAATCACTGACACAATAAGAAATTATTCAACGGAGACGAAGATACAGAGGCGACCTGATAGGTCATCTTCCCGATCATTTCGCATCTTTCCTCGTTTTTCTCCGAGCGCGACAGTGACGTCAATGGAGAATCCGGCGCTCCGAAATTGACTGTAATACATCGACTGATTAACGTAATGCCGCGAGTTGTATCGAACGCGCGATATGCCGTGCTCGCGCAGATTCAAACGGTCGATCTTCCCGTGATTCGATTTCCCTCGTGTATCAACAGCGCGGTAGCTTAAGCACTGGCGGATAAGTAATTGCCTCTCGGGCGCGTTTCGGTTTAACAGAAGCGCCGAGGTGCGAGATCCCCTCTCGGCGGATAGCCCTGAAATCTCAGAGCAAAATTCATCGTCATTTTTCAAGATATCTAGATAAGACACAACCCACTACATCAGTCGTCGAGCACTCCGTCAAAGCACACACGAAGCTCTCGTTTCCCTCCCCCGAGTCATTCGAGGGCTAATTTCCACGAAGTTTTACAAAGTTCGCTAAAAATACTGCGCCCCGCTCTCGTCGAAATTATGACTATGCCTCGATATACCGTTCTTTTCTTCTTTTCCATCTCTGTAACAATTTCGAAAATAAAGAGCCTAGAGCGTCGATTATTTTCTCGGGAGAAAGAACGATCGCACGATCGATTGAAATAAATGAAGTTGAATGAAAGCGATACCTTGCAAAACGAACTATACGAGCTCATTATACATACGATTACACTGAAAGAAAAATATAGTTACTTTTGGACCCAACCACAATTTTATAGTATTTTTAACGATAATTATGGTTAACGTAATGATGCACATAGTTAAATTAATCATATTTATTGTTAGAAATACTATAAAATTGTGGTTGGGTCCAAAAGTAACTATATTTTTCTCTCAGTGTATATATATAAAAAAAAGCATAAAATATTCTTCGAGGCTATTATGCGGAATGGAAAAATGGGTAAAGACGATTTAACGTTCGTACAATTGAGGAACATACGTGGTTTGCCAGTCGTTTTCGATTGTGGCTATGCAAGATTACCAGGAATTAACCGATTAATCACCATAACGGGCAGGACGACAAACGTGTTGAGGATGAACTCGTTAGCGTTGCGGTTAACCGCCTGTTTACAACCGATTTGCATGACGCCATCGTCGAATATAATTGCGATTTCGATAAGCCTAATGATTGTGCGCCGTAACATTCACAAACCGATCTGAATTGCACCAGTTATTATGAGACAGGATTAAATTACATCGCCAGGCATATAACATTACACTGCTAACTCGATACTATTTGTTTCATAAAAAAATAATTTCCTGTTTCGATTATCAGTGATAATCGTGGACGAAATTTTTTTTTCAAATTTTTAAAATTATATAGAAAATTGTAATATTAATATATAATAATTATTAATAATGCAACTATTGATAATTACTAAAAACAAGTAATGATCAAGTCAACGGACAATTTTCATTGATGATGGAAAATAGATTTGTTGAGCTAATTGAGAATAATTAAAAAAAAAAGTTAAGTGTAAATCGATATTACGAGACGTAATAAACAATCGTGCTAAAGAGAAAAAAACAAAGTACCCTCATGCGGAAAGCAAGTGCCTATATTACGAGCAGGTGAAGAATAAAAGATGGATCGAAAGAAAACACACGTCGTCCGCTTGTCGACATTCTATTCCGTATCCTGCGTAGGCTTGGAAAACGAAATATTGTCATAACGTATACTTCGATAAAACCTTTTCTTCCGTCGACGGCCCACGAAATAATAAATTCATACACATATACTGCAATTATCTGTTAATTTAAATAACGGCAATAATAACGGAAATAAACTTGATGTAATATTAGCATGGAATAAATAAATTGTAAATTTTGTAAAAGAGCTGTATCCCATAGAAGTGCAATAAAGTATGCTGGGCCAGTTTTATTGAAATATTAGTCGATCGCTGAGAGACTCGCGGTTTTCTGGTCAAAGTATATCGAAATTTATTGCGAGACTGATAAACGGTAAAGGCGATATAACTCTTACCCAAGTTCATAAACCGCGTTGCACAAAGGATCTCTATACCATTTATTCTTTAACAGCGTTCAGCTAAAGGTGAATACTGTAGAAATATCTATAAAAGCGAAAGATTGAACACGCATATGCCGAGCATTCGGCGCATACCTTCTTTGCTAAAACGATTTTTTACTATCTTATTTCCTTTACGATCTTATTTCCAACGTTCTGTCGACATATTTCTAACGTATATTATAAAATTCATAATAGTTACAAATAAATTGCATTCAAGTTGTGACTTTTAACTATACAATAATTACAACGAATGCACGACACGCCGTACACTTATTTTTCGTTCATTAATCTATTGTTAGTTTCGAGATATAAATTGCATAGTCCAGCTACGGAAATGTGGGACACATTGTTGCGCGACAAATATTTGTTCTTCGCTTCACGTGCACCTTTGGGCGAGTGTGGCTTTTTTCCGCACATCCGACATCGCGAAATTGCGTTACATAACGCAATTTAGTATTTTCATACGGAAGAGAAACTCGGGTATCCCGACGAAATCGCGTGCTGCAAACGATAGACGATAAAACTTTTCCTTTGGCAGAAAAATGTATCGCAATCAGAGTGCAGCGATCGCTGGGACGGAAAGAGGGCAATTGTCAGAGATGTAACGTAGTTTCATCCATAATGCATTCGTTGCAATGCGCTTAAAAGGGAGATTGTTATTTTCCCATACGTAAAAAGATATATGCACGATACATTGATAATCATCGAGTCACGTGGATCTCGACTCGCGGATATTGAATTGCGAAAAATGCAATTCGAGCAGAGTCCGGAGCTACGATTTTAAAATCAGTTTCGGCGTGAATCGGATTCCATGCCGCGGATGCGACAAGTGCGAGATAGCACAAAAATCGCCCACGCGTTTCACTTCGGAGACAAAGGAGGACGAGTGGAGGATGCAAAGTGGGACCGAAACGGGGATGAGAACGGGATAGGGAGTGAGGGGGACGGGACTTGCAGAGGGAAGAAGAGATCACTGCAACCTTCCTCGCCTCCGGTTTAAAATGCCACGAGACATCCAGTTGCAATGTATCTCGCAACTCTTCTTCCTTCCTCGCACTTCGTTTCTCTCTCCCTCGTACATCCCCTGTGTTCTCACTTTTCATGATTCCCGGTAAAACGAGGGCTTACTCAGCAAAGACTTTAAGGTACCTGCCTGCAGCAGGAAGCAGGTATTCGAATGCAGCGCCCAGTGATGCATCACGGGGCGTACCTGAGCTATACTTCATCTCGTCGAGTTGGCGCGAGCGGCCTTGGAAATTTTTTATTACGACGTACAGCGAAACAAGATTTTTTCGGAAGACATGGAGATCGTTTTTGCATCTCTTATCATGTAATCCAGACTTCATATTTCTCGCATGACGTCAGAGTAAATTACGCGCGATTCATGTAATAAAAAGATTGCACACTTCCGTTCCGGACCGATTTATTCAGTACGCTCACCTTTGTTTGCTCTTTATACAATCTGTAGAATATCGAGCAACAGGAGGTACGCGGCCGGCGAATAGATATATTCCTGCAGGAATACGTGTGTGCGAACAGGAAAACGGTTCTCCGTGTTATCGTTGACTTTCGCTTGTGTGGAATCCGAGTTATGAATGATGTTCAGCGGTTGTAATAACACCAACGAGCGGAGCGAGAAAGAGGGACTGAGAAGGAGAGCTATAATTCCCAACTTTTGCCCGCTTTTGTGTCTGAGGCGTAATGAATGCAGTTCCGTATAAAATTACGACGGAGGGACGTCTCTTGAGCGGCCGTCGCGAACGACATCGAATGCGAGTCGGGCAGCAAGTCGAGCTAAATGCTAGCCCGTTCACTTGACGCATTCAGGAACGAAGTGTGCATTAAGACGTAGAAAGAGAGAGTGACGTCGTGAAAACTTTGCGTCATCGCGAAATCCGCTTTCGCGGTCGGCAGCGAAACAGTTTGCATGAATCTACCGATTATGCTAATTTTTTCTTTTCTTCAAAAGCAGAGAATTAGAGTTGCCTTTAAATGTCCGTTCAAACGTTTGGTCTTTTCACTGCCAAAACGAATCGCACGATGCGTACGCGAGTAATGTCACGTTGTTATACGAAATTGACAACGTCGGCTCGTGAATGCGAAGAACAAAGGCATTAGGTGCCTCACGATTCTGATGGATGTAACATCGATTATAAGCCTACTGTAACAAGTTAGTGACCACGTTTCTAGTATCATTACTGTGAACCCCATTCATGTCAAAGCGCGTTGAGTAAGTTTTTTATCGCTTTAACCATCCTGCCGCGCTCGCTGCATGTTCGCTTCTATCTTTCAAACTGGAACGAACTCAGACTCATCCGGATGTTCGTTTTCGTCAAAACGCTGCCGATTCGTTATGCGAATCGTAATTTCCATTAACGATATTAGATTGAGGAGAGAGAACCAACTCACTTAACGGAATAATTGTCACGTACATGCAAGCGCGGACCGTGCTAATATTTCCGGCTGTGATATTTCTCAAAATATCTCATAATATTTCTTTAGAGATTCCGATATTTCTCTACGTTCAAATATGCATTTACAATCTTGTCGTTCTAAATGTAGTTCACCGAGAAAATATGGAGACGCGGAAGATGCAGTTCGGACACACTAATAACAAGATATCGATTATATTTTCTTATCGCGTGTTAAAAGTCGTCGATAAAAAAAATATTAATTTATCGCGATATATTCTGCATACTTAACATATTCCGATAAATCTGTTATCAGATTCTTAATTGCGTTCAGATACTCCTTTATCACGACAAACAATCTACCTGCGAGAAGAATTTTCTCTTGAATCTGCGGTTTGAATATTCATATAATCATGTGATCAAATCATATTATTCGTACAATCAGGTGACGTTAATTTATGTGTAATTAAAGTACTATTAAAATTTCGCTCTCTGAGGGTAGAATTTGTCCGGAACCTTCTGCATTTCGTTGCAGTTGCCGTCCGATATTAATCAATCGAGTCAATTAAACTTTTATAAGAATGCAAGAAAGCGGACTCGGTTAAACGTAAGTTTGTCAGTGACGAGCTCACTCAGTACTTTTGTTCGCGTTACTTTACTTAAGATGGGATTATAAAATTATGAATCGCATTAGAACTGGCCGTAAAATATTCCCTGCACGAAATTTTAAGACAACATCCATTCTATCAATTAGACATTCTGACATTCAACAAGCACATAAGCATCTTCGGGATCGTAACTTTGTAATTTTTTCGGGATCCAATTTTGCAAAAATACACTTTTGTCAAAGAATCCGCGATCATTCGTTACCTCGATTTATTTGAATAAAAAATCATATTCAGTGATCTGAATTTACTTGTAGAGTAGTGTTCATTAAAAAGCAGATAAATATATTTAGTAAAAATACATATACGATACATCAATAAAAGATGATCGTGCAAAATCATCCCAAAAAATCATAATCTCGAAAATTGAAAACTAAGACATTGTCTCGAAAATCCTAATCTCGAAATTTACGGAATGTGATAATGTCCCGAAAAATTATATATAATTATTATATAATACATTTCGCAAATTTTGAAATTATGACTTTTTGAGACATTATAACATTTTTTAAAATTTTGGCACTTTTTTTCGGGACTTTGCACGCTCAGCCAATAAAGAATGTTTTAAGCATAAAGAACAACTTGCTTTTTTATTGCATCGTCACGCATGCATATTGCGCTTGGAAGTAAAACGCTCGTCTAGGAAACATCGCGAAAATCCTGCGAGAACACCGTGCAAGGACGATAATGATTCAGTAATGGTTCACGTGCTCTCACGCGGTCCTGTGGTGGCATAATGGATCATAATGCACGCTGCCAACGACAGTGATGATCGGCTAAAGGATACGTGATTGCGTAGTCTGCTTACTCACGGTTTTCTAAATGTATTACCTTGCTTGGTTTCTTTATAGCCGCTCTCGCGCTTTCATAAAAAACTTCTCGCGACGCAAAATAATCAATATGCCCTACATCTGCGTCGATACGCCTCAATATGTGTCAATACGATACATCGGTGTCGAAACTGATGTAGCGATATTCATTTATAAAAGAGAAACGCGCATAAATCTGCCTGCGTGAACGTGAGACGCAGGAATATTCAGACATTTGCATAGATAAATTAATCCATAGTTACATCTTCCTCTCGCCGAGCCTAAATTTTATATTACTATTTTTATAAAATATGTAGAGTATTTAATTAACTCTTCAACGAGATATGGAAAAACGTAATTGGCACGAACACATATTACATTATATGCTGGGCGTATGAAATAAATTTTTTTTTCGCAAAAAGAACTTTCATTACATATTTTCTGAGCAACAGAATATTACTGCTGTCCATTTAACTAATAAGCTGCCATTGTACGTGTTTTGAAACAGTCCGAATACGAAGCGATCTCTGTGGGTAAAAATACCCAGACGGAAATGTATGTATATACTCTAAAATACAAGCTTTGTTAAATATATTTTAAGTGCACAGTTGTCGAATACCGTGTATCTTTACTGCTTTTGCTCGAGAAAATTCTAAAAAATGTAAAAATATATCCGTATTAGGCTCGCGGAGCACAAGGCGGTATGCGAGCGATATCTCACGGTACGATCGAATGTATTAGAGCTATTGAATTCATCCTCGCGACCACCAGATATCTCGATGCAACTAGGATAGGGCGATACGGGAGGGAGTTACTCGCTATACCGGGATATAATCGAATTACAAGAAAATTCCGCTCAATTTCCCGTTAAGTCGTCTTTACGCGTCATCCTTGCGCGACGCAATCCCTGATGTACTTCGACAGACTTACGCCCTCATGCCGTGCCCTCGTGCTCCACCGACTCTAAGCTTATGATTTATGCGCGCGCTTCGCCGCGGGACATTTTCCGAGCGTGTTCTCATTTCCATACTTTGCACCACTCACCGCGTTCCTCGGGCTAAAATCGAATTCACGTACAAAGTACGCGCCGTGCGGATTGTTAATCATTAAGAAGGTGCGAGCTCGCGCATGCACCAACTCCCAACCAAGTTTTCATCGTTGCGCGTATCAACCGGACTAGGAGACACGTCGCGACGAACGAGATGTTCTACTTAATGGAGTTAGTCGACAAGCTTTTCGCCCTGTCCCGGAATTGCGCACGCTGCTGTTAAAAGTGTTCTAAANAGTATCGTTAATTAAAGAAGTTGAGCTAAATAAAGAAGTTCCAAGTGTTTTCAAACGAATAAATTATTCGGGGTTTCACATACCGCCGTGCGGTATGAAGCGCAGCCCTTTGATTAAAATTAATGCGAATCTGTGATGTTGCTCTTTTCTGCCAAATTGTATATATATTAAATTTATTAAGTAATTTAATGAAATTAGAACGGAAAGTACAACAATCGAATTCATGGAGGATGTCGTACTATTGCGAGGGATTTCGACGCCTGGAAAATTCTTCGTGCGATTTATATGAGTCTAAGAAGATAGACCCCCCCGAGAATTATAGTCAAGTATCAAAAGTAACCAAGCATCCACGTCTCCAGTTTATGTCACGTAAAGGCCTCTCGTAAACTATCTATGACATTATATCGCATGTACATGTGACGACGCATTAGATAGTTGGAGTGAGTACAGTCATAACGACAGCAGTAAATAAAATAAGAATTCTTTAAGTGGACATTAATGTTACAACAAAATTACACGACGATACAAGTCTTGCAGATCCGACTTTTAATGTTATCTGAGTTTATTGCCGCTCTTAAACAGGTTGTTATTTTAAAACAAACATCAGGATCAATTTTTTAACTATGCGAGTCCGATCGAAGCGAATTCGCTCGATTTACGGCCGTAAATCGCGACGCGTCTCGGTATGGGAATGACCTATCGAGAACTATCTGTACATCGGTAAACCCTATCACAATTGACTCCGCAGACGGTATTTAGCGCCGGTGTGCTCGGGCACCGGTCGTATCTACGCCGCGTCTCCGCCTATTTGTCTCGTCGCGCGACAACGAACTCGGCCGGAATTTCCCGTCTGTGCGGGAACGTAACATCGCACGATAAAGGCACTCGCGGTATGGCACCCTCGCAAAAGTCGCAGACTCACCCCCGGGGGACAATGCTCGGACCCGCCGTCCTTTCCGCTTCAGCGCGCCGTGCCTTCACCCGGCACGCACGCGTGTATATACATATGTATATGTCGGTCCTCGTGTCGCCGAAATGTGTCGGAAAATGGAATTTCTGGAAGGAACTTTGTGCACGTATCTCCCGTGAAGTGGCGCGGTCCAGATAACATCGCGGACGTGTACAAGTTGACGCGTCTAAAAGATGAAAATAATGTCGCATGCTACAATCTGCAAACGCTAGAATCTGATGCCACCAATATTGTCAGTTTGAGATATCATATTCAGGACGTTTATTGGGCCTCGGTCGAATCCGCTACATGCCTACGTGTAACAGAAATTCCACTTTCACGCATTCCTCGTACGTATCTCACGATTTAATACCGTTTCTCGTGTTCGCGAGCGTAAAATTCGTTTATTTGCAAGGAATTTAACGAACAAAAATTCTGCAAAGCATTGACGCGACATATAAAGACGGGCAAAGTAATATGTTACATATTTTCTGAAAAAATGTTCCTGAACATTAGAAAAATATCTCTTTACTTTAAAATAAAGTAAATGAAAAGGAAAAATTGAAAATAAGAAATGAATAAGAAATATTAAATTAAATATGTGTAAATAATAAATTAAATATAAAGAAATGTAATAAAAAAAACATAAAAAAAACATTTTATTTTTTCGTTATATCTATTTTCTATTTAGCTTTGATTATATATATATATATATATATATATATATGTGTATCTTCTCTCTGTATTTTTGTATTTTCCCAGTAGAATGTAATTATTGTGGATACGGGATTTTTACTATTTACCGCGAATATACGTATCATTATTTTTATAAATAATGTAAATCTTAAAATTCGGAAAAAGCTCACATTCTCTAATTTATCTTAATATTGAGTTATATAGACATGCAACTTTAATACGTACGTAATTACACATGCCATTTTCAGATAAAAGCATGCAACTAATTCAACTATTTCAGCTTTAAAATAAAAACTGGCCAGGGGCAGTTCAGTCGAATCGGTATAAGAGTTTTTTTCCAATTTTGTTCGAAAATCTTGAAACACGGCGAATTCAAGTTACTTTGGTGTTTCCAATGAAATTACATGTGAAGAAAACTTTTCGATACGATAAGTCGTCTTTAAATTTATATGTTGATACGGATATTACGGATTTAACGTATTCGGCATGCGAGCCATCGAACGCACTGTATATTGAAAAATTATATGCATGTGTAATTCACTTCGTTTAATTACTGCTACTGAAATATTTCTACGAGGGATGGGGAAAGAGCATTCCATCCGTTATATCGAACGGCGGACATTCGAGACCTCGCCACCGCAGGCAAGTGTCGACCGAACCATCCTCGCTTTGAACCCTGTAATCGACGCATTCGCAGTAATGATCCCGCGGTTAACGCTAATACGCGGCAGACGACTATCTTATTTCGCGTACTCGAAACCTCGAAATATTTCTCTCTCTCTCTCACGTATACGAAAACCCGATCCAGAATAATGCTCACGACTCATGAAGATCACGACTTGTAACTCGATTCGGATGCAGCAGTCACGCGATCATTCTCAGAAGATATTCCCTGTCTGTCTGATATAGTGTTGACAACTATCACTTCATTGATCCACAGAAACACATATATTTTTAGCAGAAAGATTATCGGGGCCTCCCACATATATTTTAGACAAAGTATTTCTTTTCAATTTGCGAATCTTTGACCGAGTATGCAGTCTCCCATTGATTATCACCCCTCGCGATTCCATGGATACAACCCCAATATTTTTGGTTCTGTATTGATAACAAGGGTGAAGAAAGAACATGTTTTATGGACGCAAAGATTTTCTTTCACCTTTGTACATCGTATCGCAATCTGTACCGACATCAATTTTATCCTCTTTCCCATGCACGTTCGTTACTTAGTCACATCCGGTTCAATCAATAGGCTATTATTAGTGGATAATTGACTTATCGAAAAAAAAATGGGCATACCTGGCTCCATGCAACCCCGGGCTTTCATTTCGGATTACAATGGCGCGGTGGGGAGCGGACGCAAGCACGCGTATCACGCATCGCTGATCGTCGGTGGCATAATTGCGTGTAAACGAATACGCAGGAACGCAGTTAATTGCACATTATTTCAGCGTAATGCGAACGCACACGCCGTAAATAAAAAATGAATTGGAAATCTCCGTAACATTCCTGCGACATTCTTGCGGTATTTAGCATCGTAACAAAAATTCATTCATTGAAAACCGAGAAAACGAATAATATTCCGACACTCTATCTGTACTTCTGAGTAAATATTTTATCTTCCACTCTACAAGGGGCGTAACAACTTTGCCAATTAAGATTTTTACGGATCGCGTCACTCGCAGTAGAACAACTTTACCCTTTGAGAGCGTCTAACGAGGGATGGACGCAGGTGCGCGCCCCAAGTTCCTTGGAATTTGGCAAGTAAATTATCAACGAAAAGCAGAATAGTACACATTAACACAGACGTTAAAAGTTAAGTGTCTCTCCTAATGCTAAGCAGTTCGATGATTGCTCGCTTTAAACTACGAAATTTCTTCGGATTTAAGTAAAATGCTTTTAGAAATGCTGCAAGAAACATAGAAAATTAGGAAGGAAAATCTCGCGCGAAGATGGAACGTATACGTAAATAGGGGAAGATACAATCGTAATGTGCAACGGCGTATCTCTAATTTCCGAGAATACACCGCGGCGCTGGGGACCATAATCCTTTTCCTCCGGGAATTATCCAAGCAATTATTGTTTGCTCACAAGTGCGCCATTGCAGGTAGTGTCCTACCGAAACGCGGGTTAACTCGCAAAGTTGGCTAAAAGTTAAAAGTTCGCACGCGATTGATATAATTATTTCTTAAATTACCCCACTTTGCGCGAACTTTGATTATGCCGATCTTAATTATGCCAGGCGCCATCAATGATACGATAAGAGAAGAAAGATTTGGCGGGAAATTAACGAAACGCAGAAAATGCATTAAGTAATTTCTAAATAATTATTTCTCGCGTCAAATTGAAGTTGTGTCACGACAAACTATGGCAATGTCAGATTTTTAGTTCGAGTTCAAGATATTTTTCGAGGCAAAAGTTTCTAAAATTAAAACAAATCCCATCGCTGTAAAATAAATAGGTATTGGGTGACAAACGTTCGAGTGTCACGTCGATACGATCAGTGGTGCAAAGTGGATCGACAATTATGCTTCACGGCTCGTCAAGCTCTTCACGACGATGGGAAGCAGGGACGGTTATACTCCAAAGCAGAATGTCGACGAATAAATGTAAATTATGCACGCCGCGAACTAAATGAGGAATTCTAATAAACAATTGCGCGCTAAGCTTTATTGCTCACGTGTCGGTAGAGATTAATGAAATGTATATGTCAAATATGATATGTAACTTTCGTTGATTATAACAAAACTAATTACACTGTATCATGTATTATACTAGTTAAATTATATTGCAAACCACAGTTCTGGTTAAACTTTGTGAACACACCCGAGAGTCAAAATTCGGCAGGGTATCCAAGCGTCGCCTGGTCGCGGATGGAAAATTCAGGGTATACTTCTTAATTATATTAGAAATTTAGCTCACGTTCTCTCTCGCGGGTGAAACTGATACGGATGAAACTTAACTTCAAAAACCAATTTTCCCCGTCAATCAGAAATCGAAATCATGTCGATATCTTGTACCTTCCTCGCAGTAACGGCGAACATCGTTACCCTGAAACTTCCCGGAGGCGGAAGGTACAATCGCGACGAGTGCCGTGCGACAACTGCGAACTAACTGCATTCAAAGCGAAGTCGAAGCACATATGTCCTCCTACGTCGAGAAAGCGGGAAACTGGACGGGGGCCGAGTCAGTGGCCGCGCGGACATTCTCGGTATGTGTCGATGATAGAAAGAGGGAGAGAGGGACGAAGACGGAGGAAGAGAGAGAGAGAGAGAGAGACTCACCATTAGCAACTTGACCTTGTTAACCAAAGGGGACGTTGTAAGGAACTTGTTGACGGCCGTCAATATTTTCCCTTCCAACGTGGCAGCGCTTCCGGCGTCTTGTCCTCGCGAGCATCCGGGCCTGATGTCCGCCCCCTCGCCGGGACTGGGCAACAACTCCCGGCAGTCGCCCGGCCCGAGATCCCTCTTCTTCAGCTCTTCCCGCGGGCCCTCGTGGCTCGGCTCGTCCCCTGTGCACCGCCGCACCCTCAACGATCGCGGTTAGCACGTGTCGGCATCAGAACCGGCGACCGGCTGGCCCGGGGGCGACCTCCGAATCCTTAGGGCATCCAGCAAATTTCGTTTCGTCCTGTGCTTGAATGGAGAATTTTCGCCCGGAAACTCGCTGATGAGATCTAGGCCGGCTAATCCACCGACTTTGGATGCTCCGCAGAAACTTGATGATCTCTCTGGATGACGCACCTGCGTGTATTCGCGCGGTACCAAACCAAGCGCGGTACCAGCGTTATTCAGTTATGTCTGTACTAATAGTGGATTAACCGGCACGCCGAAAAAATTGCGCGCTACTCTCGGATAATTTTTCCGTAAGATTCAGCACGCTGATACGCGTGATGTGCAATGATGAAGATTTATAAACGACTTTCTCTTTCTCTTTCGCTGTTCCTCTTTATCTTCAGATATCCGGGGAAATCACGATGTCATAGTTTTAGACGATGAATCGCCGGTAGACTTGGACGTAGAATGACAATAGTGTCGTGCACGCGACGTTGGCCGCGAGCTTCCGGGTGTCTGTCACTCCTAGAGGTCCCGACAGTGGCGCGTTCTCGACGTGGACTGAAGTCCGGAACGGTCCAACGGATGCTGCGACTCGCTCCAGAGGCCGAAGAACGCGCGAGCGCGCGAGAGGAACGTGGCGTGCGAGATATGGAAGGGGGAGGAAGAGGGAGCGATGCAGAGAGAGAGGGTGGCGGAAGCGAGACGCGAGAGGGAGGATTCTCTCGTGGAAAATGGGGGAACGAGATCCTCTATCTCTCTCTCTCCCCCCTTTTCTCCCTCTCTTTCTCTATCTTTCTATATCTTTATTTCCGTCTCTGTTCGACGAAGAAGGGGCGCAGAGTGGGCGCTATAGAAGGGGGGGTTGTAGGGTTCTCTCGGGGGTTCGGAGGTTCGGAGGTTCGACGCCACTAGTTGCTGGTAAACCTCGCAGATTTTCGCGCCTGATGCGACGCCGGCCACTCCGACATTCCCTATTTTCGCTCCCACTTTCTCTCTCTCTATATTTTTTTCTCCCCTCGTCTTTCCTCTGCTGCCCGATATATCCGATGGGTTTACACGAGTTACAGGTTGGCCGGGTCGACGGATGTTTTTGTAGATGTTATCAGGGAATTGATACCCTCATGAATCTGACATGATACAGAAAAACGGCATCGTTCAGATAGTGTATCGCCGGTGGTATTCCCACGAGAGAAACGAAAAACGTTAGAACGAATTTGATTTATTTGAATTACCACGTGATCTCCCGCATTTGATTTTCAAACGGATAAACCATTACAACCTTTGAGCATTGGTATGTGCAATTATTGATTGAATTCGCCCAAACGCGCCGAGTCCGCGCTGTTTTTCATTTTCGCAAGAGATGCAAAGTACGAGGAATCGAGATTTAAATTGAAAGACCTCGCGGAACTGTTACGCGAGCAGTATGTGCTTTGTGCATATAATCCATCAGTTGAAAGTTTTTATTCGCGAATGGAGTATATGTAGCCGAGATCAATTTGCCAAACACGTCTAAAATTTGCGTTCTCGGTACATCATCGATCAATTCTTGGTTCTATTTTTCTGGAAAAAATCGAACGTATACCTTTCCCTCGAATCGGCCCGCCCTGCGCCCTCCCTATTAGTCCTTTATCCTATTTGTCCAAAAACGCTCGACGCGATTTGTAAACATCCTATTAAACACGATATCCCCGTTAAGCCGAGCATATCTCCGTGAATTCGAGGGATGAAGGATTTCGGACAATTAATAGCGCCGGCCAAAATCGAGCGTTATCGAGCCATCAGTTAAAGCCGGCAATTAACGCACTTCTACAGAAATCAACTTCCTTGGGCAGCCTTGAGGATATTACCTTCGTTAGCTATACCGGGTGAACTGAAAGTTAACTCAAGGTCGGCCGCAAGAAAACGTTAATGGAACGGATTGAGAGGCAATTGGCTGATGTAGAGTTTACGGCTCTTCATGGGGAGTCATGTAAATTATTATTTGCGCGATGAACGGAGATCTAGTATGGCAAATCTATACTTTCGGCCGGATTCCCGTAATTTTCCGTAAGTGTCTAAAGGTGTCTTTTGTGGAGAATATTTCTTTGTTTCCACCACCGCATCCTGTCCATATTTACCGCAACGCTCACGTGGGCAGCCGTCATTATCCGTATTGGCATTGTTTTCTGACACGCGGGCCGCTTTTATCAACGGCGTCGCAGTTATATCGGCACGGCGCACGTCCCGTTTCTTTCGAGAAACCCCGCGTCCGCGTTAAATCACGTTTAATGTCAAGAATGGCTTAGCTCTCGGCCGACTCTTCAACAATGGCCGGCCGACCTTCCTCGCCGGGCTCGCACAAAGGAGGCGCACTTCCTTCGTGAATTCATCGCGAAAAATCATGGCGCGCTAACGATCAGGTAATCCATGCTCGTCGCGCTATGCGCTTTTTGCTAAGTATCTACCGCTAACGGCACTCTGCTGATTAGCTTTATCTAAATAATTTTCTCTATGAGAAAAGCAATTCGATGAGCAACACTAGACGATTTTCCGTTCCGATAAAAGAAAGAATTTATCTCTTAATTGGTGTTTAGTTTTTTAAGTTTTTGAGAAGAGTGATTTTGAACTATTACTGATTAATAAAATAATTTTTAGAGATTTGTTATATATCACCAAGCGTATTGATATTATTATTAATTTTATTGATTGCTTAAAATGACGAGCAATTGCGAGTTAAAAAACTTTGCAATTAATTATTGGAAAATCGAATGTCCTTTGATCAGCAATCAATGTCTAATCAAGTAAATGCGCGCTCTATTTTCGCGTCATTTTCCCCAAAAAGTACGTATAAAGAAAATTCCATACTTTTTACTCGTGTTTTCCTTCCTGGAAAGTCGCTTCTTAGACATCCCCCGCGTAATCATTGCCTCGTTATCTCTATTATGCTGAGCTTTGTGTTATAAGTTTTATCGACAAGCAAGAAGAGAACTGAAGGAGGTCATAAATCAGTGGGAAAGCTTCACGTTGCCATTCAATTCATAAGCGCCGGCGATATCCTACATTCTTGCGCGACACGTACACCGCGCTGACGCGAGTCTCCCGTATTCCGTATCGCAGTTCCGCGCGCGAGTCTCGGACTTCATTAACACAATTCTAGCCAAACTTAATTGCCGTAATTCCCCGAGGCTTTTACATTTAATATCACGCTAAAAGGATTAACCTACGCTTAATAACCGACAAATGCTGCCGCGTGCCGCGCGGCGATACGATCAATTTCGAATTTACGCGGAGAACGGACGCGCATCGGCCAGAATGGAGCTTGATCGGCGCATTCTGTCGCGGCTATTCATTGAAATACTATCGAAATTGGATAACCGGCGCCGGTTGATTTACACCTTTCTCTTTCTCTCCCCTTCGTGCTCTTTGATAAAAACGCCCTTAGCGGCGGCTAACGGATATTGGAGCTGCAAGTTGCAACATGCAACTCATTACGCTTTATGCTCATTAAGCTCATGGTACGCACGCGGTTCGCGTACAAACCGTCACGTTTTTGCCGAAATGAAATTCTTTTCGGAAATTGATTTGGGCGCGAGGGCGCCGTGCCGGCGCGAATATAATCTACTCGTATTATAGGACATTCCAGATTTTCTTTCTATCGCGGGTCCCAAAATTGAATCTTCGTGGTTCGGTGGTCTAGATAATTTTCAGCGTGGCGCGTTACAAGGATGCGCGGGGCAAAATATCAGGGTCATACGGTTAATCGTGGATACGCTATAATCTCCTGTTGCGGCTACACGCGCACATCATGAGCATTATACTGCGAGAGTACATAATGTGTGGCGGGAAACGCGAATAGATAATCCAATCTGAGGTCTGCTTTGTGCGAATAATACGATAGATGGGATCCTGATTGAGTTTCGTTCTCGTTTGACGGGCATTTCGGGCGGCTTCCGAATTAGAATTATCGCTGGCGCATTGCTATTTGTATCGGGTCAGAAAAGTTCTGAATGGCTTCTACGAATGACATTCGCCGAGCAGGACTAGGTATTATGCGAGTTTGCATCGGCTGGAATAACAATTCCAGATACAAAACATATAATTCGCAAATATGAAAAAATCATATTAAAAAATATATACATGATTTATAGTTTAATATATTATACACACACACACACACACACACACACAGCATAATATATTATACTAATATTATATTAATAACTGTATATGACGTAATGTATTAATCAATTAAAGGATACTCATTTAGGTCGGAAAGTTGAAGCTATTTCTCGAATGAATATTTCTGTATAAAGCAGCTCTCTTTGAAGCGGAAGAAATTATGTGATATTCGAAATGAGATATCTCTGAAATATTATGTCGAAGCGTAAATATTCTCATTTTTTAATTAAGAGATACAGATGAAAAATGAACTTTAGCTATAGCTATTTTGTTCGATGTCTATAAATTAGATATACATATATTTTATTTCTATTTTTATGTTTCTTATTATTTTTAATTGCATATTACTTCAATTTTCCGCGTGAATGTTTATTGCATTATAGTGGGAGCGTGCGTGTAAATGTACTAGAGTGTCCGCGATATATCGTGCTCGGGTTTGTGGGTTCGCTAAGCCCAAATGACTGTGCGGATCAGTCATCCCTGCGGGAAAATACTAGTTTCTTTTTTTATTAATAAAAATACAGAATACAACCAGTAAAAGCAGATTATTTTGGCAGATTTTTACATAATTATTAATGTATGCTAATATATAAAACTAATATGCCTAAAAAAAATACGTTTTTTAAATTCTTCAAAAAAAAATACGTTTTTTAAATTCTACCTAAAATAGAATAGCATTTTTAAATATATTAATAATTAAATTTATAAGAATATATTATCCCTTTATAATGTCATGTAATTTTGGAGTCACATATCTGTACTCATATATCTGTATTTTTGAAATTTTCTTTCATTTTTTTGTCACAACTTTGTGATTTTCAAGTTATAAACTATTTTTTTTATAATAAACGGTTAAAAAATTATAAAGTATTTAGTTTTACCCGAAAAATAATATTTACTTTACGATTTCGATTATATAATTCTTTTTAGATATAATAAAAAAATTTACAGAAAGTTAAATAAATATTTATATCAAAGAATAATAAAATAAGTAAAATACTTCAATGCAAGAAAGCAACATAGTAGCACCCTCTAGCGCAACGAATTTTAATTTAAATGCTCATGAACTCTTACGGCAAAAGCAATGATATCGATCGGTAAATTATACTCGGTTGCCACACGGTTATCGTAGCTAGATTATAAGTGATGGTCGCTAAAATCGCCGACGATTTTATCGAACATAGATATTTATCTACTTTATTGAAATTATCGACAGTTATTGATGTCAAGAAAATTTCCAACAAAATTTAGAATAGAAATTTATAGCCATAATTTGCTGAAGAGCCTTTATTTTTCTGACTCGATATCAGATATGGCTAAATATCAAAGTAGTTATGCGGAGATCTAGAGGTTAACCGATCTCCCTATTCTTTTACAGTTGGCAGCAATACTCTAACGAACTGGCGATTTAAAAGTTAAACCAGTTCCTTTCACGATCGTACACGAACGTGAAATGGTCACTGTTTCATAATAATATTGCTATTTAACAGAAATTGATAGTTTTATTGGAGTTTTATTGGGGATAAATGTTTCAAGGGAGTGCCGGAATACAATGTGCCTAAGCGATAAATAAATATGAACGTGCAACTTAAAGTAATTGCCATTGACCTTATGTGTTTTGATAATGTTTTTTTGATATCTTTTCTTCCCTCTGAGCGTTTGTTTTTTTTCTGAAGACACTATAGCTGTGGAAAATTTCGAGAGCTTCAAAGTGACGTACCTGGCAAGAAAATAAGAGATATTATTTTAGAGTGGAATGAAAAAATAAATATAGGAGTTAAAATGACGTCTAATTGGTACGCGGAGGACTCGGTGTGCGGTTCGCAAAACTTTAATTTGCGAGTCTCCGTGGGTTCCAGTATTGAAGACTCTTCACCACAACGTTCTGCTACAAATAAGAAGACGGAAGATGACATTATTGTGATTAGCGACTCTAGCTGCAGCTCATCCCCTGAACACACTGATAAATCAAAATGGAAATCCAATTCAACTTCTAACGTTAAAAATAAAGAATACCAAAGATTACATTTGTTGGAGATTTCGTCAGAGAGTGAGAAGGAAACAGAGTCTGATTCATCGTGGAAACTTTCAAAGAAAAAACCTACAAGCAGAAACGTACTAATTAATGAGACACTTACTGAGGCATCGTCAAATTCTAACGATAATTTATCAACTGCTGAAAGATTATTTGATAGGTTAGTAAATTCTAATGACAAAACTGCTATCAGTAGAAATATAAATTATGACACAGATCAAGTAAACAAATCCATGAGACACATTAATAATAGAACTCCTACATTAATTACGGAACAAGAAACACATTTAAAACTAAGAGATGAATATAATACTGAAAGAATAAATAGAATAATTAAACCAAACTGTGGTATATATAAAGATAGTCCTAATGTTCTCACGAAATATCCAATTTTCAATACTCCAAAGCAAGATAATATAGGAAAAACCAGACTTACAAAGAAAGATACTTACAAAATTTTGAAGAATATAAAATGTACACAAATCGTATATGACTCTCCCAGAGAGAAAAAAGATGTCAATGTGGTAATTAATGAGAGCACAGATACAGATGAAGATGTAATGCATCCAGCTATATCACCGAGTCATAATAGAAAAGTACTTCTCAGTCCTGATGTTATTGATTCCAGTCTTAAGAATGATATTTTACCAGCAGATTTATCTAAACCGTCCAAGCCACAAATTGACATATCGAGGGTAATGGATTCTTTTAAACCTCTGTCTGAAAGGAAAAAGAAAGAGATCAGGGAATGGCTTCTGACAAATTTTGTTGATTCTCAAAATAATAGCTCTTTCAATACTATATCTCCAAGTACTAGAAATAGTAGCTCTGGAAACAGCAGCCTAGAAAGATTGGAACTAAACTATGAAACTCCAAATAATAGAGGGAGAATCAACAAAGTGCAGGATGAGAAGCAAAGAATAATTATGAATTCTGACAGAGTAGTTAATTCATTAGTGTCTCATCAAAGAAAACTGGAGGAATATTTTAAAAAATCCAAGAATAATTCTATATTCTCTACACCAGATAATAAATCAAAGCCTTTACCCAAAGCGCAAACTGACAAAAAAGCTTCTCCAATAAATACATTGAAAACTAAGGATTGTGCGAATATTTTAGACGAACTGTATGGTACATCATGGAGAAATAAAGCTGACACATTATTTCCAAAAACTGAACCACGAAAGACATCTATTCAAATAGTAAATAGGGTAGTCCAAACGAAACGGTACATACTATTTTTATTGTTTTATTTTAAACTTTAATAAAAACATCTAATAAATTATATGTTATTGCAGGAAACATGTATCAAAGAATCAACATTATATAGAAGATTCACATTCTGATGAATCTGGCTTTGGTAAGGAATTTTGTGATATTTTATTGAAGTCTATTTATTAATATAATTTCCTTCAAAACCGCAAAACTTTTGTTTTAGTTGGAAATAATATTAAATCAAATGGTAGAAGGAATATTCAACAAAAGAAGAAAGAAATAGATGATTTTATCAATGATGAATCATTATCAAGCGGTGATAGTGAAAGTATATATCACAGTGCATTAATAAATCCTACACCTATTACAAGTAACTCAACTAAATCCGTGCCACTGTCAGCATCAATTAAACGGTATTATAAATTGTTATTTATTTTAATAGAGGTACTGATATTATAATTAAATGTTATTGGATATAGTCTTCAGGCATTATGTGATACTGATACTGACGAAGATGATAAATTCAGCAGTGATTTTAAGACTTTGCCCGGAAGAAAATTATCATTTAGCGACGACGAAAGTTCCAGTACGAGCGAATTTGACCCTGGAGATTATGTGCCACCGAAATACGTATGCAATAAAGGTGAGAGATGCATGCTAAAATGTTTAAATTGAAAGTGAAAACAGTATAAAATATTATTATTTATTATTTACCAAAGTTTATATTCAATAAGATAATGTTTAATCTTTAGAAGTCAAAGACTCAAGACCAATATCCAAAGTAACACCTAAATTTGCATCAACTATGACCAAGTCTATGGCATACAAATCCTTTCTGACATCTTTGTCAAATACAGTTCCAATGAATCAGGCTCATCCAAATGCAAAGAAATATAGGTTGGATTATAAAAATAATAAAGAGGAATTATGTAAAAAATTGTATAAACTGTATAATGAGAAAGTATTTGACAATAAGTTGCCTAAAGATATGTTGATTGAATGGAACGTTCGTATGAGAGGGACTGCCGGATATTGTTACAACAAAAAGTCTGAAAAAAGTCTTAGTGGTAGTGTCGTTAAATCTTCAAGGCTTGTGTTAGCAACAAAAGTATGGTTTTTGTTTTTCTTTTCTTATTATATGTATATAAATATAATCAATTATAATTGAAATTATTTTTGTAGATTTTAGATATGCCAGATAGATTAAGAGATACTTTGATTCATGAAATGTGTCATGCTGCATCGTGGATAATAGATGATGTCTCAGATGGTCATGGAGTTTTTTGGACAAAATGGTATGTTATAACGTAATATTTTGTAATTATCAATTTAATTATTAAATAATAAATTTTAGAATGAAATAGTTTGAATGATATACATATATGTTCAATTATTGAATTTTACTATAGAATTCTATATAATAACTGTAATGAAGTTGTATAGTGATTATTGTACAGAATTTTATATAATTATAATTTATATTTCATATTATAGGGCTAACAAAGCAACGAAGATATTCCCTGAACTGCCGCCGATTCGTCGATGCCATAATTATGAAATTAAAACTAAATTCACATACAGATGCACAAATTGTGGATACAGGTACCGAATATTGATTACGATGAAAATCAATTCTAAAGTCAAGTCTGTTGTTTAACTAAAACTTGTATCATTTTTTTTGTTGCAGTATCGGAAGGCATTCGAAATCCATAGATATCGAGAAAAAACGATGTGGCTATTGCTTTGGAAAATTCGAATTGTTGATTAACAAGACGACAAAGTCTGGCACCGTGCAAGTCCAGACACCAAAGAGAGAACCTACCGGTTTTGCACTTTACGTGAAGCAGAATTATAATTCGGTGAAAAAGGAGAAAAATAACATGAAACATGCTGACGTAATGAAGCTGTTAGGTCAGCAATTTTCAGCAATTAAAATAACAAAGAAAACTGACATGGCTAGTAATTAAGTGATTCAGAGACACTTGTCTAAATATCAAATATGTATAATTTCATTATTTTATAAGCAATTTTAAAAATCCTGTGTAATTTGCGGTTTTAGTTATGTCCCGATTTTAGAGCAGATTTTAAAACTAATAATTGTATGTATTTAGATTTCAGTAATTTTATACATCTTATTACGGAGAACATACATACAATTATAGGTGGAAATATTAGAAAATATTGTACTTTAGAAGACTGATTTTTTATTATTACAGGCACTGGACGGTGAGATATCTTGTATATTTCACATGTCACTTCTATAAGATATTATGTGAAATATTTATATATAACATGTGAGATGTTTTATAACATAGATCATATTTAAGGACACGTACAAATACTTTTTGATATTAAATAGCAACTAGGATTTGTAGCAGTATTTAAAGAGCGACTACAAAGTCTGGCATTTGAGAGTGCCGCTTTGTTAAACAAGGATCAATAATCTTAATAAAAGTTTTATAAGAAATTCTTACAATTTCGCATCACTTTACTCCAAACCTTCGAGAATTCTTCCATGGTATTGAATGAACTCTTACCCTTTGTGCATCCTGATCTCACGGTGAAATACGGTCTCTCCTGAATTACAGTGGTTTCCTATTAATTGCATGATTTGCTGTTCAATTTGATTGCTGTCGAATTTGAAGCTGTCGCGCTCGCCGAAACATCACGGTCCGTCGTCGGACGGTCGGATCAGCTGGTCGATGACGTTATCGTACATGATTCACGAATATCTAGATCCGCCCACGGCGGGACGCAGGTTGACAGCGACAGCGATGGCGGCAACGGCGTGACGAGTCATTGGAAATGCAGCTTGCGAAGGCACGGTGCCACGCTGGGCGCAGGCGTCGCCGGCGTCGCGGCGCGTCCGTGGCGCACTCTAAAAACAGTCGTGCCGAAGATGGCGACGTGTGAGCGGCGGCGTCCGCGCGGTGTTTAATCGAGGAGAGAGAGAGAGTGCGCGAGGAAGGTGTATCATGTTGCCGCGGTCGCAGGGGCCCGCAGTGTTTCCGTGATCCGCGCTAGGGCCGAGTGCGAATGTAAAAGGAATGTCAGAGGCGAAACGGGTGCCCCTGCAGACCCTGGAGTTCCCGGAGCCCCTGGGCCACGCGACGAAGAAGGAGAAAAAGGGGAACATGGGCAAGCAGCTCGCGCCCTCCTTCCGCTTCACGCTCACCCTGCCCGAGTCCAACGAGAAGACATGCCCAGAGTTCAACTACTCGCAGCTCCTCAAGTCGGCGGAGGTGAGATCACCGAGCTCCGCTCGTCCCCGCTGGTCCCCCGGCGGGAGGGGAAAACAAAAGACCGTATGTCAGGCTCGTGTCATACATGCGAAACATACGGAGAAATGAGAAAGAGAGCCGTGCGTATGTGTGTGTATGTGCGAGTGTATGAGCGCGAGGTAGGAGGGGGAGCGCGAAAGACAGAGAGGGAGAGAGAAGAGAAGCAAGACGGAGCGCGTGTCCGTCGACGGATCAACGTGGACGTCGTCGCCAGGAAGACGCGTGGGGATCCTCGGCGAGGTGGCCGCGCGCCGTTCGCGCGGTTGTCACGCGAAGACAGGGCGCGCGGCGCGACGCGGCGTGTAAGAACAGTCGTCGACGGCGTCGGCGGCGGAGAAGCGAGACGGGCGAGAGCGGTTCCTTGATCGATTCGCGGTCCTCCGCGCCGTGCCGGATCCCGCGCGCGTTGTCAACGTCATCGCGCCGTCCGATATACGCGCGCTGTCACGAGGTGGACGCCGCCGAGAGAGAGAAGAAGAGGGTCGCCGCTCTCTAGGTACGCGTCGTTCTCTCTTTTTTTTTCTCTCCGGGGAGAGAGAGAGAGAGAGACGAGGCGTCCTTCGTGCGCGTCCCTTCTGCTCGTAAAACGTCTGTACGAGAGTTGCCATTGCGCGACGTCCGGCATTTCGTCCGTCTCCGTCTTCCCTCCTTTTTATCTCTCGCTCTTACTCGCTTTTTCTCCATTCGCCTCCTCGAAGAAGGGAGACATAGAGAGAGAGAGAGAGAGAGACGCACATACGGCAGCGGCGATGCCTTATTCGTGTGTGCATCGTCTATGCCGGTCTATTTCGCAAGCCACGTACTACGTCCAGCGGCTCTCGGTGCATAGGGGAGAAGGATACGCGGAAAACGCGCATCGGCAAGGGGGAAGGGGGGCAGGGAGGAGAGAGAGAGAGAGAGAGAGAGAGAAACAGCGCGCACGACACACGGCGCGATACATGTGTGTCGCGCACGGAGGTCTCTTATTTCACGCGCGCGCGAGAGAGCGTGTGCTGCGGGCTCTCCTTTCTGAATTGTAGATCGATGCACCGCAGGAGAGACTCGTGACCGCCGACACGTATCGAATACACCGCACGAGACGCGTGTCACGCGCTTTCGCGCCTCCCACCCTCTTCCCCTTTGCCTCCTCCGCGCGATACAAGTGGATATAATGAATTAAATAAACTCCATCTAATCTGTGATCCGTCTTCTTTCCTCGATAATTAGTGAATTACTTACGGCTCATTTTTCGATGGAGAAATGCGCGACAGGCACGATTCCGATTTCCGCTAGCAAAAAGGAGACTAGTCTGAAGTTGTCTCTTAACTAGAACTATCGAAAATTATATATATCTAGAGATATCTAGGTATTTATATCTAGGTATACTATTTAAAAATCTTAGAAAAAGAAGGAAAGATGAATCTGCAAATTAATCATGTATATTTTCATAAATGTCTGAAAAAATTTCAAAAATTAAGATTTTTATTAAAATAGATTATTAATTTTCTAGATTTGTTATAATTATTATTCATTTCTAATATGTTTTAAAAATGAATAATAAAAAGTTATTTTGATTCCTTTTTGGTAGGTTCAGAGTTGAACTCTTTAGTCTTTATTTTTCGTAATCGATGGGATCTTAATAATATTCCAGTATAAAAGATTAATTTGTATTTTTTCGTTTAAATAATATTTATCCAAACTTTCAAAATTCAAACGGAGCAAAATTTGTACATCAATACGAAAAAATACGTTTTATTAAAATCGTACAAGGTCTTGTAAAGATGAAAAAGGATTAATTCTATCCTTCGTAAATAAATCGAAACGGTTTTATAGATATTATTGGGCGCTTTCAAATGGTTCGATATTGTTGATTACATAAAATGTTTTATTCTCAGATGATTACTCGTATACGCGAATTACGGCTTTTGTTATTGCGCCACTTGCAATCGGCACAGAAGGCCAGAAGCGAGAAATCGCCTTCGAAATGTTCACGAAATGCTCGCTTTTTCTCTCTTCGTCTAGACTGCTCTTTTTTTTTCAGTCCACACCGCTTTCGTTCCATCGATGGCCGGCGCTACTGCGTGCAATTTGCAGTTTTGTTTTGATCGCGCACGTGTTTCGAAAACGTGGTACGAATTCGCCAGCGAATCAAATTTCGAGAGCTGGCGAGGGAGGGGGCGCGCACTTTGAAAATTCACAATGTAAAATCGACCGACTGTCTACGGGGATTATTCAATGTGATTTCTTGCGCGATTTAAATCCGGAATCGATGTTCGTGAAAATCCACCATTATTTTCACCTAATGCGCAGCTGTGTTCAATGAGCTTGTTTTATTTTTAACTACCCTCTCGTATTATTTCACTATTTCGACCATGATGTAGCGCCCGCGTTCCTCTCTTCCATTCAATTTTCCTGAATGTTTTAATTCAGCGAGCGATGAAATCTCATTTCGCGTTACTGGCTTAACCCCGCATATTTTTTTTTTTGTTAAGAATTCCAATAATAACCGCGAGCGCGAAGCGACGTGAGAAAAAGCGATAGCGTGCAAATTCGCGCGTTATATCTCACTGATTAATTGAGTAACTAATTGGACGATTAACAAGGCTGATTCGATCAAGGCGCGTTTGTGTAGGAAAAAACGAGTGCGGCCAACCTTCGATCGTCAATAATACACGCAGGCAGGGATCAATCGAGCGGCGATTCGGCGTCTCTTCGATAGGGGAACAGGAGACTGGAGGAGGTGGTTCGCGACGCGACGCGAGGGAAAGAGCGCGAAATCGCGAGGACAACGCTAACACCGCTTTATGCGCTCCTAGTATCCGTGGACACGTCCAGCATCCCTTTCAGAATCGATTCCATCCATCCCACACGTCGAGGTGTGTGAAGTTGGCACCTTGAAAGGCACATTTTTACAAAAATTGACACAGGGATTCGAGTGTTTATAATTTGTCGATAGACATCTGTCCGTAGAAAATCGTTTTTGTTTATTATTTATTAATTAAAAAAAACTCATTAATGAAATTTAAAAAATGCATTATATTAATGATGAAATTTTTTTATCTTTAATTTTTTACAAGCTAGACAAAAACGATTATTTATGGATAAATGTGAATAAATTGTGGACAGTCAAATCAATATCAATGTTATATCAATTTTGTAAAAATTCGCATTTTGGAATGTCATCTTCACAGATCTCACACGTTATTTCTATTCTTTCCTTCGATTTTTATCTCACTTAATTCTCTTAGAACGTGATCATAATCGTGCAAAAAGCAATCTTAGAAAACGAAACAAGATTGAAATCATAATTTTCGATGTAACAACCAATTCGAATTAAATTACGGATTTTTTGCTAGTCTTTATTTTGAAAAATTGCTATGAAGCATAATTGATATGTTTTTACAGCGTTCGCTATATGTGGAAATTTTATGATTGAGTCATTAAACAGATTTTAACAATTTTCTAACTATATGTTTAGGAAAAATAATGTAGCTATACAGTCATACTCTCCGCTTTACATTATTCTTATGTAACGTAAGTGATTTTGTCTTAAGCATTGGGAATTGAATTTACAGATTTTAAATTCTAAATTCAAGTTTCTGCAATTTAATCCTACTCTTTCCATGTTAAAATGTGCCCTATGAAACGTTGATTCATTTAAAGTGATAATTTCACGGTATGCATATTAAATGCGATTCTGTTTATATGAAGCGATAAAATTATGCGTTCTGTATTTTACACATGAAAAAGGATAGTACCTTGGAGTAGAATTTCATTGATAATTTGATCGATATTGATTATAAAGAAATGTTAAACACCTCTGATCATTATCGATACTTTAACAGGATTTAAACCGGATTCGAGTGTATGTATGGAGTGTATGTATGGTTGAGTATGGTCTATTCTCTCTGATCGATCTGAATTTTTTATAAATTAGTGAAAGTGGTACGGAAAGCGAAGCGAGATAGAGAGCGATTTAATTGTGGATTACTGGGTCGGTTTGCGAACGAGACAAGTTTTGATGCGTATTCGATTGAGTGATTGCAAATGAATCTATTTACTTTGCAGAAAAAGCGAAGGAAAGAAAAAAGGGCAGATGAGAATACAACCAATGGATTGGATCCATTCGACGACGATGATGACGAGGATAAGCTTAGAGACATGGCAAAACGGTTCGAGGCAAAATATGTATGTTGATGATAAAACTGATCTTTGGTGTGACATTGAATAAACGTTTAATTATTTTTCATTATCTTAGGGAACATCTACCATGGGAAAGAAAAGGCACAAGTATGACGGTTACGTGGATTTAGGCGCAGGATATGATGAAAATGACTCCTTCATCGACAATACTGATGCTGTATGTAAAATTTCTCTTTTTGTGGAAGAATATTCTCGCATATTTTTAATGCAGTTATAATATTTTGTTAACAGTATGATGAAATTGTGCCCGAAGAGATGACCACGGCACACGGGGGCTTCTATATTAATTGCGGAGCTCTCGAGTTCAGAGCAGCTGATAGAAGTTCGTTAGTCCATAATAACAATAATAATAACAATAACAATAATAATAATAGCGATGACGAGGAGAGTAGTGAGAGTAGCGAGGAAGATACCGAAGATGTAGATAGTCCTAAAAGAGTAGATAAACGTATCATTAGCTCATCGGATGACGATGAGACAGAGGATATTACTGGTGATAATTCACGAAAAGTAATTGATTTTTAAAAATATGATATTGTTTTGTTTCGTCCTCGTATGTTACTCTATATAATGTAATGCCTATTGACAGAGACGGAAAATTGAGGAAAGTAACGAGAAGAAAGTTAATCACGAGAATAACAAAAAAAGAAAAAAGACGCAAAATCATCAGACGCAGGATGCGCAACAACAAAATTCTCAACAGGATTTGGATCTTTTGAGACGGAAGGAAAAGAATGAGACGACAGATGCTGAGGGAGGTACAGGTAATATTTCTCTCTGTCTTAATTATTATTAAGTTATAAAAAAATATTCGATTTACGCGTTATTCCTGGAATAATCTTGCAATTTCAGCCTCAGAAGATCAAGAGGAGAAGAAAAAGTCTGATAAACCAGAGAAAAGTAAACTAAGTGAGAAAAAGTTCGATATCAAAAAGTTCGAAAAGAAATCGTCCAATAGTAATGGATACGATGCGAAAAAGATTGATCTAAAGAGATTAGAAGCTAAGGACAGTAACATCGACGATGCGATAGAAAGCGTTGTCAATGCAGCTCGAGGAATTGAAGATGATTCGAGTCGCGATACAACAGATTCGGCGAAATCTCGTGGTTGCCTTTATGTTGAATCTGACGGGGAGGAAATGGAGAATAAAGAAGCGTCTTTGCCTGAGAATCTACCAGAGGATATAAGAGAGATAGTGAATAAATTAAAGGTTCAAGCGGAAACTAACAAAGACGGTAAAAACAAGTTCTTCAATAGCGCAGTTAACGAAGTGCTCTTTACGTAAGTTTTGCACCATAAATTCTTTAAATTATGAATTATACAAATCGTAAAAATTATTTTCTAAAATCCATTTTTATTACAGTTTAGAGAAGAAATTGCGAATGTTGAATTCGCCTAGTATAAGATTACAAACCTATGGACATCTAGTACGGTTTTTACCTTGTAGTAAAATTACTCTTCTCAGCAGGGCTAAGAAACTTTATTTGAAAGACGCCGAACACAGAGTGAACGAACCGATGCAAAAGTAAGATATGCTTTAGCAATTATTTATGTATATGTGTAGTATGTAAGATGTTTTTATCAATCAATATTATATAAGAAACTTTTATATATTCATTTATAAAATAAAGGTTAGTTTTTTGTTCTTTAAAAGTTTTACGTTTGACAAAGTTTGTTGACACTTTGCAGATTGAAGACACTCATCGATAATATTATGCCATCAGTTATGGACAAATATATGAAGGAATGTCAGAAAGTTGCCGATGAAAAGTGAGTAACTTTATTATATTAATAGTTTGATATGTCGCAGTTTTTATTCTTGATTTTTGCTCTTTAATAATAGATTATGTCTTAATCTTATTTAATAATGAATTGTTAATTTTTTATAATAATAAACACAGTTGAATAAAAAAGAATCCAATTTGCCAGAGAGCGCGATAGTACATATAAAATTACAGTTTATAATTTCTTGATATAAACTTATTGTAATTTTTTATTTCTCAGTCCTCAATTATACTGGGAGATATATCGGTACTGTTGGTAAGGCGCCCCTCGTAAGAGGAACCCCTTTCTATTCTCGCCTCTTCGACTGCTCTTTCTCTTTCCTCTTTGTTTCTACTATCTTTAATCTTTTCCTTCTAATCTATTCATGCTTACATGCTTTTGCTCTTTCAATTACTATCAACATTCATACAATTATTTTTGCATATAGAAGAAATAAACATTATTACGTAGCGTGGTCATTATTCTTCATCTATCACATTGTTGAAAAAGCAGAGGAAGATGCGGGGCTTTTTATCATCAGTATCAGTGTTTAGTTTATCACTAGAATCATCTTTTGTGTCAAACAAGAAAATTACGCATTTGATCTGGGACACAATTCGATGATTAGGCGATTTGATTATGTACTATTATTAAAAAAGAGATTAAGATCGCGGAATTCTGTCACAACAAATGCTAATCATCATTTTTTGTCATCGCGACATCATGATATATTATTTTTATCAGAATGTGTAATTGTGACTGATCGATTTCAGGGGTTTCGAGGGATCTCCCGCAGACGCAGAGAGTAGTGATGAAGATGATGGTTTGTCTAAAAACACGGAAAAGTCGAAAATACCACGAAAACGATTTCCATGGACTGACGAAGCAAAGTGCGTTATTAATTAAAGTTTATGTCATTTATGTGCAACTTGAACTTGTATTCACGCATATATATATAT